>WBMY01011157.1:0-41273 GCA_013397315.1 Donacobius atricapilla
TTACTATTATTATTATTAATTATATCCTTGAACTGATGTGAATATGCTGCTGTGAAGATGTCCTTCATAAGACATAACTAGTTAAGAGCTTTACATATAAGGAATATTCTGTTAAGCCCTGTCTAAAATTCTCTCCTTTTTCATTATTTATGACATTAAAATTCATCTTAGCCTTTAAAGTGGACATCAATTTACCAGCAGTAACAGAAATCACTCTGAATAGCCAGACAAAAAGTTTTGTGCCCTAGAAGACGGTGGGAAATCTACCTGAAATCTTTCTGGTCAATTGGAATCTGAGAAAAATTAGACTTCAGTTACTACATTCAGGCTTTCACTTGTATCACCTTTCTTGGAGAATTTTACTAGCCTTTATCTTGAGACACACCTTACTGACAGACTGCAGGATTACTCCTCCTCCACAGAAATAACCTTCCTTCTGCCAATATTAACATTAGCTTTCAGCTAATATTTAATTATGACTAAATGAAAATAGTGCAACTACTTCCAGAGAAAATGTTTATCATTAAAACTCTCACATGCATTATGGAAAAAAAAATTGGATATGAAATATTTTACTCCAAATAACATTATAATGCATGTGCAGCTGTGCAGCTCTTCTGTAATTTCATTTCAATGTCAACAAAGATTTAACATGACTGTTTCTTACCAAAGCAATGGGGGCACAATGTTGTAATAAAGTCACTTATAGTAATTCGTAATGGAGAAGCCCTGTTTTAGCACATGCCATTGTCTATGATCTTTTTTCATGCAGTAGAGTAATGGATATATTATGAGTTATGCCATATATTATTTTTCTGTCACCAAAAAATTCTTTGTTTCTCTTTGATTAATTGAACCAATAACTAAATAATCATCCATGCTTAAAGAGAGCATGCTGGATTCTGGTTCCACTTTTTTGTTTGTTTCTGAGTTTTGCTTTGAAAAGCTACCTAACTTAAATCAGAATAAAAAGGAGAAAATTATTACTATGTAATTCCATAAGTTCAGACAGCTAAAAGATCTTATATTTCTTCTTTAATTCAGCCCAGCCATGAGTATTTGAAAACAGTCACTGCATTTATGCCGACTTCCCTGCTGCGGATGCATGCAAAGGACCCTGGGGCCAGCACCCTGGTTTGTCTCACAAGTACGTTTAAGACAAAATGCAGACAAGCCTTTACCCAAGACAGTTCCACTTTGAATAGGAGATCTTCTGGATCACCTCCACTGATCCTATCTCATGTTCATTTCCATGACTCTGTAAGAAGTTATAATGGTGTGAAACTGTCATGGCACTAAGATCTATCTCCTAGTAATTTTAACTGATACCATTTGCAAGCCCAATGCTAGTTTACTGTCTTCTTGGCTACTGGTAAAGTCCATTTCTAGTTGAAATACATGTCCCCATTTGCAATGATCAACAAATGTTCATGATCAAGACCTCATTATCAAAGGTCAAAGAAAAATGTGATTGCTACTTAAAACTGGCAAAAACAGCTGCAGAAAGCAAGTCATAATGTCTGATGGATTATGAAAAAAAGCTGAAAAGGCGAACTGCACTGTGTGCAGCATATTCTATGATTGTAAGAATATAAGAAAGATTATGTTTGAAGATTAGCATTTCTAGTCATGATCAAGTAACTTAGCCAGATTTCATCTGTGAACACAATTTTAAAACTAGGATCTCTTTTCACCCTATTAACTTAAAAATATCCATCTGCTGAGATTAAGTGCCTTAATAAGGATACAGGCAAAGTCTGCAGACCCAAAAGCTTCAGTGCCACAGAACACAACAATTATGCTTTTTAGGTGCCATAGACTATTGAACCTTAAAACAAGAGGTTAGTCCTCTTGTAATATCTCAGGCATATTCCAGGTAGAACAAGGAAGTTGGGAATATACACAAGGAACACATTCTTGCTTCTATGATGCTGTTTCATTCCAAAATTATTTGTAGTCAGGATACCCTAGGAATAATCCAAAAAATACATTAAATGAGAGTAATAATGATGGCTTAAGGAAATTTTTTTACTATTTCCTCTTCAATGTGAAAAGTTAATTTTGAAATATCTGAGTTTCTCATCTTAAAATGTTGCATTTGGAATTATTGTTAATAAAAGGATATTTGAAAGAGTGAGACATCTTTATTAAGGTCCTTCAAAATGTGTAAATTTAAATTTCAACTCAGCTGAACACAAATATGTACTTAGCAGCTTACAACAGCAAAGACACCAAAAGAGACACACACACATAAAGCTCACGCAGATTTGCCAAGGATGGTTTCTCAGTTTATGCTTTTACCTTCAAATCCTGCAGTAAAGCTACACTCCACTTTGGAATGTTGCTTCAGTTTTCGTGTGGTGAGGATTTTTTCCTGTATTCTGTTATCTTTACATGTACTTACTGTGCCGGCCTTATTTCAACACAGCACTTAAGCATATCTGTAAATTCATTCCTTCCACAACTATATGTGACTTTGTGCCTAACTGTAAACATATCCTTATGCTGTGTTTCCTTCAGTGAAATTTAACAGCACTTGTTGAGGTGCTGTTGTAGAACACAGATCCAGTGAAGGCACTGCTGGCCATAGTGAGAGATTAAATTCACGGCCTTACCTAGGCTTTTAGAAATAAAAGTCAGTAAAGTTTCTGAAAGGAATGAAAGACCAAGATCAAATTCTGCCTCAAACACTGTAATACTATTATGCTGCTTTTCATACCTAAAGGAAGAAAATTCAGACTGCTAAGTAAATACTTATAAATTAAGACTAGATTAAGATTATTGACCTAGCATTTAAAAAAATCCATTCTGCATTGCAAGAGCTGTAACTCTGAGTAAAACTTGGTCTTTTTTTCTTCTGTGACTCCAAATTTTGCCAGTACTCCAGATATTAATTCTTTTATTACAATTAATTTATGAATGTTTCCAATCACGTTTTCATCCTACATTGCTATTAGAAACAGCCCAGAGACTGGATAAATTTTTCAATAGAGTTGCATACATGTGGTACAAAAATGCTCATGTTTTCATCACAGTTCCTATTAACACTTCAAAATGCAGACTTGCTTACCTCCATGGATTGCCAGAGAGCTTCAGTTCTTCTGGATGCACAATTTTCACAGCAGATATCCTGAAAACATTGAAGTTCATAGAAACCACAGAGATGCTATGATTCCTTGAAGAGATGTGACCAAACCACATTCCTTTGAGTGAAAAGGGGCTCCTGGTGAGACAAATATGGTCTCAGAATTACAAAAAACAGTATTACAGAGCTGAAAAAAACCCCAAAAAACAAACAAACAAAAACACAAAACCAAAACAAACAAAAACAAAACAAAACAAAAAACCACAAAACCCCCCCCCCAACTAAACAAAAATGTAAAAACCCAGAAAACTATTTCTAAAAGTTATATTATGTGCAGATTTTCAAATCTCTCTAGGAAAATAAGTAAAATTTATTTTGCACAACACTGCCATTTTTAGCTTTTCAATAAGTAAATGAGTGATCACTGAGAAATGCTGCCCATATGCTCTCTGCTCCATTAACCTTTGCTAACCTAAGAGTGGAACCAGTCACTCAGATGAAAAGATGGGGAGCATGAACAAATACAGCAAAAGGGAATTTCTGTTCCAAATTAAACTCCATAGTTAGAGAAAAATATCTTAAAACATTTTTCAAGATATGGATATTTCCTTTGATTCCTCAGAGGCACTGGCTGGACCATGCTGGAGAAATAACCTTAAGACAGTATGCTGAAATTTTTCTATAGTTTCTGTAGTGTCTGGAATGACTTTCTACATTTTGAAAAGGTTTAATTTCTGCATCTATGAGCAACATCTTTTTGCTTCCCGGAACAACTGCACCACAACTTGAACCGTCATTCATACAGCTTATTAGGCTTCCGAGCCTAAGATTATTTTTGAACCCTTCTTTCACAAGCATTCTTGTCCTTGATTCTTGCTCTTTAACATATTAAGAAATAAATGTTTGCCATGTTTAAAGAGTTCATCTGATTATGCCCGTTGAACAATAATGTCTCCTTTTTTATCCAGCAATTGTGTCTGAGAGAGGATTAAAGTCTGTGAATGTCAGACCTCCCTGGACACATAGTTGCAATTATTTTTTGCATAGAAGTCTTCAAATTAATATGTGCTTGTCTGCATAAGGTTTAGGACACATCTATTTCAGAAAAAACTTTTGAAAAGACAATTACCTTTTCTTGAGCAATGTAAAACCATTTACACCCTTAATTTCTGTGGTTTAATTTCTTTTGGTATTTCCTAATAAACGAAAACATAAATAGTTATAACCAAGATCACCAGACATCAGAAAAAAAACGCACGTCGTATTCTAATCCCAGAGGAAAACCTTGTTTACATGAGAAAACCCTTGCAGTGGAAATCTTGGGAATCTTGGTGGGTGAAATATCTCATTGTCAGAACTTTCAACAAAAGAGCAGCTGCAGATACTGAAAGCATTAAATAAAAATTACCAACAAGCTGTCTTACCTGTGTGCACTCCGCAGAAAGGAAGGGCAAACATGAGCAGGTAGTGCTTGTACATCAGTCAAAACTATGACAGCTACTGTGTAACATCTGACAACACTGACATGTGCTGCACTCCCTAAGATATTCCTCTAACTGAACCATAAAGAGACAAATAAATTAGTAATAGTACCTTGCCTGTCAATGTCCTATCTTGCAGGCATCTCACACAGTTGATTAGCATTGTTTGAAGTGGTTCATCAATACGTTTACTTTCAGAGGAAAAAAGAAGGATGCTGAATTATTTTATTACTTTAAGAAAAACAGCAAAATAAGGGGCACCTGATTCCTCATGATCACATAGTCATTTCAAGGAAAAGGACAGACAAAAATGAGTATAATGCTTCCCTACTAGTCAAGCAGATCAGATTTTGTCTTAATTCATCTGCTGTGTGGCAGATGAAGCTCTCTTTACCAAATCAGTGTTCCCATATAAGAAAAAATCAGATGGTCAGCCACGACCTGTCAGAATTTGCCCATATTCCTGCTGCCTGATACTAAGCCAGCACAATATTTTTTGGTAATATTTTATTTTTTATAAAATACATATACTTCTTACTGATTTTTCTTGCTCTTTTTGCAGCTCGAGGCATAATTATTATGAAAAAGAAGGTGACTGGCAGCACCGGAGGGTGCTAATGATCACTAATGGCCTTGACAAGCCCCACCCAGAGCCTCCACCCACAGCTTGGCTCCTGGGCTCCATCTCATTTCAGGCGTGGGCTGCGCAGATCAGGGAAAAAGAAATCTGTGCAAGTAGAGAGGAATACTTACACAAGTCTTAAAACCTTAACTGACACTGAATTTCGATGGGAAAATAACTGAATAACCTGTGCTGGCGTTTTCAGTTTTGTTGAAGCCAAACTTTGTTCTGATTTCACCTAGGGTAGAGGTGACTTCTCCACAGTAGCTGCTGTGGTGCTGTGTTTTGGATCCAGAATGGGAATGGCATTATTTTTGCTACGTCATCTTTGTCCTAAATCAAGGACATTTTTTCCCTTGTCTCATGCTCTGCCAGTGAGGAGGTTCACAAAAGAAACTGGAGGCAAGCATAGCTGGGATGGGTGACCTGAACTGACCAAAGGGTTATTTCACACCATAGAACTTCATGCTCAGCATATAAACTGAGGGGAGTTACCAAGAAGGGTGGCCAGTCTGGGTTTGGAAGGGAGGTCTGGCATTGGTCACCAGGTGGTGAGTAACTATATTGTGCATGACTTCAGATTTTTTCCTTTTTATTATCATGATTACCATTATTATTTACCATTACTATTGTTTTTTAGAAAAAAAATAAAAATAGAAGAAAGGCCTTGAATGGATTGATCTTTCCTCAGGGTGTCTGTAAACATGAAGGTACAGCCACAGACTGTGGCCCTAAAAATATAGTTTATTGTCTCAAAAGTCATGGAGGGAAATCAGGTGCTGCAGGCTTGGCTTTCAGCATAAATTACAAGGGTTGTGTCCTGAAATCGACATACAGCATATTATATATACATGATTCACAGACATCGAGTACTTACCAATGTTTTCTATCTCTATATTACTCAGTGGGTCCAAGACAACAGAAAAAATTCTAAATCCCATGTGAATCTGAGACATTGTCAACGACATTGTTTCCACATTTCTTTGTTCTACTTGAGAGCAGCAAATATAGGCAATTTTTCCCCTCTTTTTTTTAAAGACCCAACTTCTTCAAAATATATTGTTTTTTCTATTATTTTTCTTCTATTATATATTCAGTATTTGGTACATATCAGCCTGGTTAATAATGAGTCAGGACACATAAGTAGCTTTCTGCTTTCAGTTTTCCTGCTAATCTGAAAATTACTTTTTTATAGTTGGACAGACCAAATAATCCTGATCTGCCTGGCTTATGTAGAAATGAAGACTTTGAATGCTATGATGTCTTCTACTTTTTATTCTGTTCTTTTTTCACTTAGAATAGCAACATAAGGAATAGAAAATATGATCACTAAAATTCACTTGTTTATTGCCTGATGGCTGAGGAACAAGCTGTGCCCATGTCTACCTGGACTCCAGCAAAGCCTTTGACACTGTCTCCCACAGAAGTGTCCTGGGAAAGCTGGCAGCCTATGGCTTGGGCAGGTGAACCCTTCACTGGATTAAGAGCTGGCTGGATGGCTGGGCCCAAAGAGTGACGGGGAATGGTGCTATATACAGTTGCCAGCCAGTAACCAGCGGCGTCCCCTAGGCATCAGTGTTGGGTAAAGACCTGTTTCATATTTTTATTGATGATCTGGATGAGGGGATTGAGTCTACCATTAGCAAATTTGCAGATGACATGAGGTGGAGGGAAGGATCTGTTGGAGGATAGGAGAATTCTGTAGAGGGACCTGGACAGGCAGGATCAATGGGCTGAATCTAACAATATGAGGTTTAACATGACCGAGTGCCGGGTCCTGCACTTTGGACACAACAACCCAGTGCAGCACTAGAGGCTGGACAGAGTAGCTGGACAGCAGCCAGAGAGAAAAGGACCTGGGGGTATTTACTGACAGCAGCTGAACATGAGCCAGCTGTGCCCAGGTGGCCAAGAAGGCCAGTGGCGTCCTGGCCTGGATCAGCCATGGTGTGGCCGGCAGGAGCAGGGCAGTGACTGTCCCCCTGTCCTGGGCACTGCTGAGGCTGCACCTTGAGTGCTGTGTCCAGCTCTGGGACCCCCAGTTTTGGAAGGATGTTGAGACTCTGAAATGTGTCCCGAGAAGGACAACCAGTCAGGGGGAGGATCTAGGACACAAGGAACACTCTTAGGAGGCGTGGCTGAGGGAGCTGGGGCTTAGCCTGGAGAAGAAGAGGCTCAGGGGAGACCATATCACTCTCTACAATGCCCTGAAAGAAGGCTGTAGCCAGGTGGGGGTCGGCCTCTTTCCCAGGCAACCAGTGATAGAGCAAGAGGACATAGTCTCAAGCTGTGCCGGGGGAAATTTTGCTGGACATTAGGAAGAAGTCTGTCATGGAGAGGGTGCTTAGGCATTGAATGGGCTGCCCAGGGAGGTGATGAAATCACCGTCCCTGGAGGCGTTTGAGAAAAGACTGGATGTGATACTCTGTGCGATGGTCTACCTGACAAGGTGGTGTTAGGGCATAGGTTGGACTCTATGATCTCAAAGGTCTTTTCCAACCTAATTGATTCTGTAAATGTCTAATCATCATTGCAGAATTCTACATCTTTGTGCTCCATGACTTAACTGGTACACCCTGAAAACTCAACCTTTTTCATCATTGATAAATGTCATTCTTTATAGCATAATAAGGTATATATATCAGTCTGTCCACTGGGTTGTGGAGTGCTGCCTGTATGTTTAAGAGGTTGAGCTATTATTTAGTAAGACGTTATTTAAACAAGAATTATTCAAAAATTGCCTGCCTCTCTGGTTTTTGTACTTCATACCTAGGACAAGACTGTATTTATTATCTTTACAGAATCTCCATGAAGCCACACTAAAGCCGGTGAAGTAAAGGAATATCATAGTTGTCACTAAGAGCAGGAAGGTCACAGTCAGAAAATACAGCTATTTATAGTTTCATGTGCACACTACTGACATTTATTTGCCTTCTTGTTCATAGTCATGTAGCTAATACTTCTACAGCCACCGCCCAAAACCTCCATAATTCGCATTTACCCATTCTTGGTTACTTATGGCTCTTCTATATTTTCCTCACTTTAGAAACTAATTTCTTTTCAGTGTAAAGGAAGATGCAGTACACACTTAAGTTTTTCCATTATTTAAATTCAGTGAGCGCATTCATCTAGTTTCTTGAAATAGGAAGTGTTCCCAGAGTTTTTTGCCATGGGGAGTCTGTGTATCCATTTTTTTCTTCGTTGACTTATAAATTTTGGTTCCAGACTGTTGCATTAGGAAATTTAAAAGTTTCCCATGATTAACCACTGGTTAGCACAGTAATCAAAATTAACTTGAAGAGCAAGTGGAACACATTCCTTGCCATCATAATGAGATTTTAGGAACTTTTAAAACTTTATTTTCAGTTTAGTCTGAGCTGTTTGTATTAGTGAACTTTTCTGTCCTTACCTTGTCTTATTGATATGGTTTCTGAAGAGAATATACATTAGTATCTTACAATCCCTACAGGCTTTCCTCACTTGAACTCTCTTAAATTTATAATGTGTCTTCCACTCAGTAGCTATCTACTTCCAAAAGCCTCTGAGTCCCAGTCTTATTTTTTCAGTAACTTACTTTTCTTTTCTCGTATTCTCATAAAATCTCAATTATTTTAGGCCTTGTTCTAAATTTTTTCGTTATTCATGTTGGTAAATACAGAAGAAATTCTTCATTGCGAATACAGATAAAGACTTAATAATGACTCACTTTCGTTATTCTTTATGCATCTAATAAAGTTCCGTAAATCTTAGGACTGATACAACAGTCTAAAGCTCCTAATTTGTCAAAGAGTAGAAAAAATGATTAATATAATTCTTGTTTTATGGATTGTTTAGGTCATTGACATTTATAAACTGGAAAGTTTTGAAAGCCATTACCAAATGGTAATCTTAGAAGTGTAAATATGTGAAAATGGGTTCTCTTTCTGAAGGAGCAACACTGAGGGATTTTGCATGTTGACCTTATGATCAGTATTTACAACTTTTTTTTTTCCTTTATAAAGACCAAAATAAGCAATTTAACCAGAAAAACCCCAAATAAACACAAAAAACCCAAACACATGAATGTACAGGTGTAAGAAATTCATTCTAGCCTACCTGCTAAGTACAACTACTTCATATTTGAAAGTGGAAATAAAAGAGAACCGATGTACTGTTGTGGTGACATGACTGCACCAGGTTTATGCCCTTGAACTTCACTTGTCATGGGGCTAGAAAGCATACTTTATGTTGCAGTCCTATCAAAAAAAAATGTTAGAATATGTTCTTGTTGAAAGATCCTCATTGGAAACTATGCAATGAACAACCTCTATCTAAACTTTTTCACCATCATATGGTTATCTCAGAGTATTTCACAAGCTAGACCCTGCACAAAAGAACAAATCCATTGCCTTTTTAAAGTGAATGATTTAAAAGTTTTCTTCTCTTTTAAGCCATTTTTCAGTATTGTAATATTTAATATAGTGGTTTTGAAAATTTTGAAATTATTTTATCTCGCAATTAAGACAGTCATGAAAATATTTTGTAAGTGGATATGTAATGGCTCACTATGTGTGACTTATGTTTTATTATGTTAGATAGAATGGGCTTTATATATCCTACTTGAACCTGTATAATGGAATTTTGCACCGGCCATAAATGAAGCAAAAGACCCCTTCAAGTCAGCCATCACACTCACCTAGAGTGTATGGTGCCATAGGACTCAAAGAGAAAAATTAACTACTCATTGAAGATGAAATAAAAAGTTCTGTTTCTTTGCCAGACAAAATGCAGGTGTAAAAATTATTGGCCAGCTAACACATGTAAAGAATTGTTGTATTTTATCTCCAGCCAGCAACTAAGCCTCCACAGCTGCACTCTCACCTCCCCTGTGCAGGGCTAGGGGAAAGAACTGGAAGAGAAAAGTGAGAAAACCTGTGGGTTGATATCAAGATAGCTTAACAAATAAAGCGAAGTCTGCACATGCAAGCAAAGCAAAATACGAAATTAATTCACCCCTTCCCATGTGCAGGCAGGTGTTCAGACATCTCACACATAAACACCACCACTTTGTGTGTGCCCCTGCTCATTGTTCTTCCCACAGCTCTATATACTGAGCACAATGCCACATGTTTTGGAATATCTCTTGGGTCGTCTGCAGTCATCAGTCCCAGCTCTCTCCCCTCCCAAATTCTTGTACACCCTCAGCCTTCTTGCTAGTGGTGTGGAGGGAGAAACTGAAAAGGTCTTGAAGCTGTGCAAGACCTGCTCAGCAGTAACTAAAGCATCCCTGAATTATTACTGCTGCTTTGGTCATAAATCCAAAACATGGCGCTATGTTAGCTACTGTGAAGAAAATTTGCTCTGTCTCAGCCAAATATAGTACAAGAATGTAACGCATCATAATACGTCAGCAATATTTACTTTAGAAAATGCGTTTGTGATTGGATATTATGTTTAACTGCTGTTCTCTTCAACTCTGAAATATGGTGATGATTCCAAAAAAGAAATAAATTGAAAGAACAGTGGAACAAACATTGCACTTATTAGGCAGAAAGAGTAATTTCTAATGAAAATAACAACCCAAAAATTTATGAGAGAGGAGAAAAAGTGAAAACAAAAAGACTGAAAACTTCCTCTTTTTTTTGCGTAATTTGAGATTTATTCTGCCAAAGTTTATAAAGATCAGACTCAAGAAATTGCTTGAAAGCCAATTCAGAAAAATGGCTCTGTTCAACTTGTCTATGAATCTTTGCTTTATTTTATGAAGAATTGTTATTTATCTGACAAAACTGAACAGTACAGATCAATTATTTGTGAAGCACATTTAATGGCTCATAGGTTTCTTTGAATGATATTGGAGGTTACCCATTGTATCATACTAGTTATGTAAATTTAATTAAAATTCAACTACTTCACAGGACCAGTTTCATGCTGATGGAACTCTTTATTTTTCATACCTATGATAAGGAGCTTATGTTCTCACACCAGAAAAAAAAGTGGACTTCTGCCACCTTCTACTTGAATGTAGGAAAGGTAAATCAAATAGATTTCTTTCACTATCATCTCCCTAGTAATTTGAAAAAAATGGGCTCCTACTTGTGGGGGGAAAAAAATTCTTTGCATTGTCTCAACAGTTCAAAAGAAATGTAGCTGTCCACTCATTCAGGCATTCTCAACTGCTAGAGAGCAACCCCATGACATCTCAGTTCAGCTTCCTGTGTGCCACAGCTTAGCTACCCTCCATAATCCTCCCAACCTTTTTTTTCATAGTAAACAGCCAGACAACAAAAGTTTAAAGGAGAAACTAAGAGTACAAGATTTTTGGCCCTGCCAGCTGGGATTTTCAGAGTTTCCCTGAAAACATGTTTAATGTGTTGAAGAAGTTATGGGATCTGAGGATTTATCATGGTCTGGGTTGAATGGATCATTTCTGGTTTCTAAATCTTTGCAGTTCCACATAACGTTAGCAGCAAAGATGTTACTGGGTTGTGTCCAGAACAAAACACTGTTTTCTTCTTCTGTGTTATGATATCAGCAGTTAACTCAGTAAGAGTAATGATAAATAATAATTTTGGGTACTTTTTAATGTATATTGCCATACATCCTATGCATTAATTAACCATCTGTGTCTGAGGCTGTCACTAGCAGATGAAAAACTGAAGCAGTGAGGCACAGATTCACCCCTGCTAAATGTTGATGCAGTAATTTCAGTTAAAAACAGATATCTGTTATAAAGAGCAGAGAATTGGACTCTTCTAGAGGTGATACAGTCCTTAACTGGCCTGAACTGCAGTTAGGTGCTTCAAAAGGAAGAAAGGATGAAATTGGGTACTAAATATTAAGTTCCTTGACTGTCCTTTAATTCTCAAAGCACTACAGATGATATGTAGCTAATCTCATTGTCTTCCTTTTACTTCCACAGATCATTCAATCAGAGGAAAAGGGTTCAGATATAGATGGGACAGTCTTATCAAAGCTGAGGCTTCCATATTGCAGTCAACATATATTTTAATGACAGCCTCCCAAACCCCAAATTTGAATCTAAAGAATCTAAAGTGACAATACATCTGGTAATGAAAAGGAAATCCCTCTTTACATCTAAAACTAATACCTAAGCAGAAAAAAATAATTTCTAAGAGGGCTTTTTAATTATTCTCCATAGTAACCTTTACTTTTAGGATCACCATATATACCCCATTACACAGTGATCTCACTTTAAATTTGTTCGACACATTAAGGTCTTATCATTCTGGATCGCAAAGGGATGTATTAAAATGCCACGTATTTTACTACTGATGTTTCCTTGGCAATAAAAAAGCAACACACCGTACCATTAACAGTGATTAGTACTAAGGTCACTTAAAATAAGATGTAGTTCAGGAGTGTAACTGGATAGAAGTTTGCAAATTTCCGATGTGTTGGTTGCTGCTATTTTAGTATGAATTAAATGATCACTTACTAAGACAATACCAGAAATACTGTCTTCTGTTTGCCATTATGTTCCTTCATCTTCCACTTAACTTGTGATTATAGGCTTTAATATCTGACATTAGTTAAGATTTTGGTTAGTCTATACAACACCAATACTTGCAGATAAGGTCCCTGGGTTAATGATATGGAAATAATTTCTGGAAGTTCCAGATAATCAAATTTGTACATGCAATCCAGTGATTATATTGCCACAGTAAGTTTTAGAGCAGATGTCTGATGCTGTAGAAACCTCTTTATAGCAGAATTTAAATCGCCCTTGTTCAGTAATGACATAGGTTATTAAAGCACCATTTTTGTGGTGACCTAATTAAAGCATTCTATCAAAAACAATCAAAGCAGCCACTCTTTCGCTGATGAGGTTTTCCAACCTCTAAATGCAGCCCTGATGAAAGCACAGCATGAAAAATGGATAAAATTATGATTTCTGCTGAGAAATTAGTCTTTAGCAGTTGTTAATAAAGGAAAATAGGAATTTACACACCAACACATAAATTTTGTAAGTGTGGATTCTCTTCGATTGTCTTTTGCAGCAGGTAAAGTGCGCTGTTATAACTATCGCCCTTGAAA
Organism: Donacobius atricapilla; assembly: GCA_013397315.1. NCBI lineage: Eukaryota > Metazoa > Chordata > Aves > Passeriformes > Mimidae > Donacobius > Donacobius atricapilla. The sequence goes on from WBMY01011157.1 coordinate 13,226, forward strand.
TGTTATTAAACAAAACCAGGGTAAGAATGATAAGATATTTTGGTTTTGGAAGCCTAGGAGCTAGACCATGGGCTCTTGCTAAGCTAGCTATCTCTCCCCTGGGTAACTAACCTAGCAGTCTGTCCCCTGGGTGGTAAGCTGTGATTCCCTGGAGCCCTGCCAGAATTTTATTAAACACACTCTTGGCTTTTCTGAAGTTATAGAGTGTAGATCTGAATGCTGTTACTCAGTGGATGATTCACTACGTATCTATAAGCAGTAGCAATGTTTACTTGGTCTTTCCAGATTTGGATTTATTGCCCAGTGACACAAAATAGGATTCTCCTCACAATGCTTCAATAGAAGAGATCCTAGTCAATCCAAAAAGGTCACTGTAAGTTGTCATTTAGATTCATCTTTTTGGACTACTTTCTTATGTTGATCATCATTGCTAACAAGCCTAAGAGAAACTGTGGTACCCACTTTACCTTGTGAATCCAATTAACGAAATCTGGCAGAATATTTGAAAATTAATTTAGATTAAAGTAGTGCAATTTAGAAAGCGCAAAATTCCATTTCATGTGATGGATCTTACTTGCCACAATTATCTATAGGATATACCAATAGTTTTAGATAACACTGAATAACCTTTGTTCTATATTTCTTTCCCAATTTCATTCCCAAATTAGATAGTGAGGAAAAGATTTTTCAGGGTCTATGACTAAATATTTTTAACCTTTTAATAATACTTGCACTACAGCAGTTAAATCTTAGTTTAAAATATGTTGTAGCTCTGAAATTTATCTCTTCCATCTAAAAGATTTGTAGGAAACTAAAAAGAAAAAATACACTAGTGATGAAAATACTCTTATTGTTATTATTTTCTCAGAACATGTACTCTGTCCTTACACTTCAAAGATCTCAGAGTAATTTTACAGTCTTTCCTTCTCTCCTTCTGTCTGATGCTAAGTGGTACATCTCAGTTTTCCTGTACATATCTAAGCTGGGGTGTAAATTTACCACCCAAAAGGGAATGGCCTCATCCACATATCTCACGAAGGATGGACAGTGACACATGCTGTCCCCCAAGACATGAGCTAACATTATCCAGGAGAGAGCTACCTGATGTGGAAAAGTAACATCCCAGTAGTTGGGCTACTACTTAAAGAACAGGGACACGATGGCCAATGCTCAGGCCTGTGCCTTCATTGTGCTTTCTCTGCTCATACAGACATAGCCACTAAGGCTATATGAGCCCTGGAAATACCTGAATGAGATAAAGAGATTAATCTTCAGAGCTGCAAGGATTCATTCAGTCTCTAGAACACATGGTCTGTGGATATTTCCTTCACAGTATTAAAATAACAAGCATGTCTATCTAAGCCCAATGTGATCCCTCCCAGCTAATATTTGGAGCTAATTTTTACTCTTCTCTCTCTCTTTTTTTCTTTTTTTTCCCCCCTTGGGTTTTTTTTTTTTTTTTTAGGTTTTTTGGTGGTTTTTTTTTAGTTTTTAACTGGCTGGTACTAGCTCAGTGTTTTTATTTTGGCACAGCTCTTACATTAACCGGCTACTCTCTTAATATTATAAGAGGTGGGTCTATCTGGAGCCTTGGCAAATAGAGCACCAATGAACCTCTGTAACTGAAATGCTAATCAACTCTTAAAGCATCTCATTTTTATTAAAATTAAAGAGAAAGTAATTAATTTAATTGGAAAATTAGACCAATTGGAAAATTGGAACTAAAAAGAACTAGATTTTAGTTTTGAGAGAGGTGATAATTTTTATTGAATTTATATTCAACATGGAGCCAAAAAAGTTACATACAAACAGAAATACAACTGATGTTGCTGCATCTGTATCTTACATTGGGTTAACAAAGAGGAACTGAACAGACTCTGCATGACCTGCACCTCTGCAAGTGTAAGAGATGGTCCAAAGATCCCTCATCTGCCTCATGACCATCATCAAGGACAGAAACTGAAACCCTAAAACCCCAACACAGGAGTTCTGGCCTGGCTGAGGTGGAATGGCTGCCAAGTGTCACCTGCAGGTGTGTTCACTGGACCGAAAGACTGGTAAGCAGTTCTCATGGGAACCTGTGCGGGAACAATGGACAGGTCACGGTGGACTGACTGTGCTTGATGCCAAACTGGCTTGTGTTGTGCCTGTTCCCTCAACAGTGGACTGGACTTGGGCAAGCTGGTGCTTGTTGTCCAAACCAGCAAGTGAGCCGGGACCGACCTGAGCCAAAATGGGCTCAACAGCTGCACCTGCTCCCAGAGCAACGGACCCTCATCACATCGCCCCATCTTTTGGGCCAGTTGCCTGTCACTTTGAAAAAGACTATAAAAAGGACCCCTTGAGTTAACTCCATTTTGTGATCACCCCACGGAAGAAGATGGATCTATTGGCAAAGGACCATGAGGATCTTCGCCTCTCCATTGGTATTCCCCTTCCCCTTCCGTCTTTCTCTCTCTCTATCCTTTACCTCCTTTCTTCTCCCTCTATCGCATTTGCTGTGGCACTCAATAAAGGTGCATTTGTTATTGTGTAAACTGTTGTTGTCCCCTGCTGTGTCTTTTGTGCTCTGAGATCAATAAACGAACCATCACGACCCCCGCTTGTATTAGCGGATCGTGACAGCAAGATACTGTCATCTTGTTTAATTCTTCTATGACATCTTGTATAGATATTTCATAAACCACCACACGATTGCAAGCTAGCTAACGTCTCATTGAGAATTTTGTCAAATGTTCAAGGTCAAAAATAATTATTCTGCATATATTCATTTTTTTGACAAGGTGGCTTCTCTTCCAACATAGCTTTTTAAAAGCTGCTTGTAAAACATCAATGCGATGCTAAGGAGGCATTCAAAATGCCAACTGGCCAAAAGTGCCTCTTTCTAATATCAGTTTTCTCATAGACTTAAAAATTGGTGTAAGAACGTTTTTGTTTGTTTGGGGCTTGGTTTTCTTTGTTTCACAGAGAGGCAACCATACCAGCTCATACCATAAATTAACAGAGAGGACCTTGAGAATCCAAACAGCATTCCAACTCTGACTAATGGGAAAAAAGCCAGCCAGAATAAAAATTTATGAACTTCCTGTCTGTGTGTGCAAACTCAGCCCCTTTATGCCTTTGGTTAGTTCATAACATATTGGGAGGGAAAAAGAAGGTTGTTTTTGGAAGTAATTTTATTTCCATCTGGTACCTCAGACACTTTTAGACCCAAACACTACAATGTGCTGTATGACACCCCAAAGGACCAAACTAGGTTGCCAGACCCTTGTACCTGCTGTCTACTTAGTTATTTCTGAAAATGAGGCAGCTCCATATCAGCAGAGCACTCTTGGGAATAATACATAATAGTCTCTATCTGACATCACCAGCTGAAGCTGACACACACATTCGAGCTGGAACAAGACAAGTAGCATGTAGCTCATTTGAAAGGCCCTCAGAAGGAGGTGGTTGTCTTGTCTGACGTCTTTCCTCATCTTTTCAGGAAAAAGACTTGGATATCCCTGTGTTCTGAGCAAGCAACACAGAAAGAATGCACTAAGAAAAAAATGTTGCTGCACAAATATTCAAAATAATGAAGTACGTGATGGTTATATTGCCATGGAACACTAAGAAAAAAATCTTTAAAAATTTTCAGTCGGGTTTTTATCATTTGACTTTTGGTCACTACTTCACTGCTGTCCTTTAGCCCAGGCATTTTATTCCAATATATTGTATAATTATGCATTTGTGATGTGCTTGTTTATCACTAACTTCTGTACACAGTTATTTTGAGGGCATACTATATGAAAAAGCTGAATTTAAAAATTTTAAGAAAAAGTGTGGAATAGAAACTTCAGTCTCATTTTTTTTACCTTTCTTCAGTAACATTTATGGACTGAAATGGGAAGCAGAAGATCCAATGTATCAAAATTTATTCTCTGAAAACTCTGACCATACTACTGTCTCACCAAAAAGCTTTGCAAACATACCGAACTTGAATCTTCCAGGGTATGACCTTTCTTCAAATTTTATATTTATCTTTTTTAAATGAGTCAGTATGAAGGACATAGTATAGGCTCTAAATATAAGTTCTTGAGTCCTGATAACCCTAAAAATTGAATATCAGGCTACTAATATTAATAAATGAATACTGATCTAGTTGTGTTTTAGGGTTGATGCATTTGCTTACCTACAGGCTCTACAAGTATGCCAAAATCCTTAAGGTGGAAACATCAGATGAGTGTTACTAATATCCAGTGGATTTCCTTCAACCTTATTCAAATAATTTTTACCACATTTGATAAAACCAGTATCACTAATATGCAATCCATGTAATCCTTGATAAGACCAGAAATATATTACCAAATATAATTTGGATTAGAGAAATTGTGAGACAATATTTCTGTAGAATGAATCTATGAGTATGCTTTTCAAAGCTTTATGTATTATCAATGACATAGGTATAAATTTTCTGTGAAAAATTATTTGAATTTTTACTTGTAGAAAGATTTGGAATCTTTAGACTCTGAGGTTTTGATTTTTGGTTGCTTTTATTTCTTTTTTTCCTTCCTTTGCCTATTTTTCACTAAGAAATAAAATTATAATAGTTAATAACTATTAGCAATATGCATATAATTTAACAAAATGCCACATTTTGTTGAAATTTAAGGAGAAGATCATTAGCAGTAAGTCACAATTTCTTGAAAGGACTAAAAAGTTTTGATATCATACTTCAACACTTTGATATATTAACTTTCAGTTTTCCAGTCGAGAACAAGTTATAGCTTTGGAATTTAAAACAGTCCATTAGATTAGAACAAATACCTTTGTGGTACTTTATGGAGTCCTTCCTTTTATTTTTTGGCCCATTCTTGAGTCTCATGCAAGGATGTTAATGACCACAGGAGACATGAGGAACTGGGAAATCTCCTTCAAGATCTCTAGTTAGCACTGTACATTTTAAAGCTCTGTTGGTAGAACATCATGGTTCGCTAATGGCTAATGAATATATGAAAAATTACTGTAGCTATCCTTTAAAATGTCTTCAAAGGTTTTTATCTCCAGTGAATAGAGTCTTCTCAAGATGGATTTTTATAATCAAATTTGCACATACATACATGAAAAGAAAATCTAGGGCAAAATCCACTGAAGCTATTTTGCTTGCAATTGTAAAATGCTTGTAAGATGCACAATATCTGTTTATCTGGGTACAGAATGACCCCTCCTCACACTTGTTCTTAAGTCTTGTATATTGTGCTTGAGAAAAGGTATGCAATGAAGTTGTTAGGCCCTCTTCCTTGATGTAATTAGTTCTAGTTGATGGAGAAGCAAATGATGCCTCTTCTTTTTCTCTGTCCATGTTATAAATGGTCTGCATAGCACCTGTGGGCAAGTTTGGCATATGTATCTATCTGCTGAGACACATCCACATAACATTTGCCTTGCACCATATAAATTACTAATAAATACTAGGTCAGGTTGACCAATAAATTCCAGCTGCTTTGTACTGCCCTGTTCAATATAAACCAGCTGCATGCAAGTCTCATCTGGCTGATTCAGATGGATTTACAGTTATTTTGGCTTGGCAACATCACACAAATCAATCCACGTATATTGATGAGACTTGGTCAATACCTCCTCTGAAATCACACAAAATACATAAGAAAATCTAACCTTTCAACAATTGTTTTAAACATCCACTTTAAGAATCTGAATCTGAAGAGAGAAGGTCACATTAGTAAAGATAGCCAGTAAAGGTTAACCATTTAAATCATACATCTGTAAGAAGTTAAGGTACACTACAGCAATTAAACTCATGAATATAGGTCAGCACTCTAATCCCATGTCTGATTTAATCTGATCTAGAGAAAGGACAAGTTTTAAACATTTTTTTTCAATGCAAGTTCAATGGGAAATCAAAATACCTGAAAAAAGGGTGAAATCCATTCTGCTAACAAAACAAACTTTAGCAGAAACAATCTTGTAAATGATCTGCAGCTTAAAAACTTATTTCTGCCTATTCCTGGAAAGAATCTTTGTAAGATCAGAGGCCTTTTAAAAAGCAGAAATGCCCAACATCTGTTTCTGTGTTTCATGAAGGCAAGACAAAGATAAATTAATACCATATGTGGAACAATATGATTCAAAAATCCAGATTTGTTGGAATTTCCAAAAATAGCTTTCCAGTTTGTATAATAAATAAAATAAAACATAAAGGATTTTTTAGTACTTATCCTGAAAAATTAAGAAATTCCTCAAAAAAGAGAAAAGTATGGTTTATATATAATACAACATTTCTTTAACATTTAAGGAAGAGAACTGTGGTGTAAAATAAAAGAGTCTTAAAAGTATCATGCAATTAAAGTATTTAGACTGAACAATGTCTTAGAAGATCAAAATAAAGTAACATAAGAATATTGCCATTTGCCTTTGGCATTTGTACTTTTGTTTATTTTAGAAAGACCCTAGCTTTCAAAACCCGCTTCTGTCAGGAAAGATTACATCCTAGGAAGGTTATGTCCTAGGCTGTGGCTTGTAAATTTTTCTTTTCTTTTGCAGAGGAGTTTTCATTTGACTATTCCCATGAATAAAGAGACAATCCACACATGGGCTCCTGCCAACTGACAGAACTGGCCCAGGTTCTTTACAGGGTGTAAACAAAGCAAGATGATGATGTCAAAGAAACTCTCAAGTTCCATGCTGCAGTAGATACTGGATGTTTGAGAGTGCTGATGGGCTGTTTTGTAGATCACCATCTTTGTAGCTTCACATTATGCCTTGGTGTACCACTGCTTTCCAGATATTTTACTTCAAAGTTACCTCAAGAATTTATTTTTTCTTAGCTTTAGGTTCTTCCTGGATTTGTGTAGCCCAAATATTCTCCCAGGCAGAAGTTAGAATTTCCTCTCAGATATTTGTGGAGTAGGTTCCTACCAAAGTGGTAACCTCTTTCAGTGGTGAAAATAGTTCAGGCTTGGTCTGTGGCTAAAAGAATGGCATAAGCATCAACCACCAGTGTTGACTCCATGGAATCCTAAATTTAATGCCAGCTGCTGTAGGAAAGAAGAGGTGCAAAAGAGATGGTTTGTTTGATTTCTTTTAGCCACAGAGATTAAACAATCCAACTGAAAATGTTTACAGAATGAAACTGTAACTAAAATATTGCCAAATGAAGGGAAAACCACAAGTTTTTGTCATAAATTTAATTGATTTTGAAATTTGATGGCACTGTAGGTAAGGAGAAAGAATATTTGGTTCTCAAAAAATAGTGTGGTTAATGGATAAGCATCCTTCTATGAAAATAGTGCTCAAAAGCCAAAGTTCACATAGAAAAGCAAAACATAAACCAAAACAAGCAATTCCCCAAAGAAACAAAACAACCAACCAACCAACCACTACAATAACAAGAAAAATCCCACAATTCCCCCCAAAAATAAACTAAGAAAATAGCCCCCAACCACCATCCTGCTATGCTGGTAACAGTCCCATGGGGTCACTGCCACTGTGTTTCAGCTCAACAAGTAAAAGATAAGTGCTTTTCACACTATATTGATTTTCAAACAGTGTTGCTCGCAGGCCAGGGAAGAATGAAGGTCACTGCTCTAGACTATACCTTGAGACTTCTGTAGGGCTAGACTAAGCCTTTTCACCAGAAATAGAGCTAATAAGTCTTTCTCAAAAAGACTAGTAAGTTTCCAGCACTTTCCCTTCCCTCTTAAACACAAGACCATGAAAAGCACCTAAAAAATTCATTAGACGCAAGTGGATTTTAATCATTTGTGCAGTGTAAAATGTTGAGGAGAGCTGTAAACTGTTTTTCTTCCTACCACTATGCATGTTTGATGCATTTCTGTATCTGTCTTGAAGGGTCTGCATATTACCTATTTAGTGGCCCTGAGATTGGCCGGGTTGGTTGGAACATGGTGCTGATAGAATCCAGGTCGTGGGTTTGGTCCCCACACGAGCCATTCACTTAAGAGCTGGACTTGATGATCCTTGTGTGTCCCTTCCAACTCAGAATATTCTGTGATTCTAGCGACTTGTATAATGGTTTTGGACAAGAAGACATTAGGAGAGGGTGAGTAATTAGTGGCAGAGAAGACTCTGGTACCTTTCTCATTCATTTCAAAGTGGTTTCCCAAAAATAAGTATCGTCAGAGGTGTCAGTCTGGACTTACTTGGTCCAGATAGGATGTACTTGAGAGTGTTACAGGATCCTCCCTTTTGACAACTCAATTAAATGAACTGTTCTCAAAAGGTTTAAAGAAACGCTTGGGAACAGTGTGAACACAGCATTATTAGAATTCACCTGCCATAATACTTGATGTTGCATTGAAAATTTATTTTGAAATTATTTTTTAAGCAGGCATGAAAATTATTCATTGAATTTTCATTTGCAGGTGCTAGATGACTTTAATTTCAAATAATGCAGAAAATAATTGCAAACAAACTCTAGATTCAGAGCTTGAAGACCAGACTAGATCTTCAAAGAAAATTCATATGGTTTGGTTTACTGTTAATATATAGGTTTTCAATGAATTTCTAAACTCTCATTTTGAGATGGAAGTGCCCTTACTATGACCCTCTCTATCAGAAAAATGTTAATTTGTGGTGAAACATATGGTTTTCTGACTTTTGAAAACAAAATGAAAATTAAACTTTCTCTATTCATATTTTAAGTTTTGAACTTCAGGGATGTGGAAATCTCACAGGAAGTCCCCTTTGGAATTTATGATACTACCTATATTTGGAGGGGTTTCTTTTTGTGTAGCTGCAAAATATTTTAAAAGATTCCCTATATAAATTAAGAAAAATAAGTGGACAAAGTCTGGCTTTATATGCAAAGTGCAACACCAACGGCTACTGATAGATCATATTAGCAATTTTTATCAGCATGGTGTGGACTTCAGAAAAGAAAATCTGAAGAAACAACAAGAGAAGATGATATCATCCAGTCAATATTTGGGAAGGCTGTATTATTTTTGTTTAGTTTACATTTCATATGTAAATAATAGTACACTTACAATTTTTTCTTGATGAGAAATGACCCTCAATATCATCTGATTTTAAGACATTGAATTCTTATTAGCAGTTTGAAGAAGAAATATAATTTAAATCATTCCAGTCCGAAGAACAAAATATTTAAAACACCAATCATATAAATGTGTTCTGCTTATAATATCCTAATGTCACAATGGACATCAGAACTAAAAATTTGCTCCTCTATCACAAACCCTTAAAAAAGTAGGACATAAGGCAGTGTGGCTGCAGTGAGCAGTCGAATGCCACTGTGAGTCCTTTGCCTGCGTTTCCAGCTTTTCCCCATCTGGAGGCTCCAGACTGCATTTATTGGCATGATCTCTGAGATTAAAACAACCACTTTTCCAATTTAGAAAAGCTTATAAGGAGTGGAGTCAGTGACCCTGTTTGCATCACAAGGGAAGTGCTTGGAAAGGTTAATATTTTATATAACAAATTAGTCCTTCTTTTTTGGTTTGTGCTCCATTGTACCCTTGGAACTTTGACTTAACCATCAAGTCTTTGCAAAAATAAAGACAGAAGAGAAAACCAAAATTCTGAATAATCTCTTCTATTTTTTTTTAGATTTAAATAAAGAGCAGAAAAAAAGTAATTGCAAAACTATTAATTCTAAGGTAATCACACAATATTCTGATGAAGAACCCAAGTGCTTAATGACAAAGGAAGAGATAACAATAGAATCATGCACCCAGTGCACATATACTTAAGAGTCTTGTACCCATCAAGAGAATGATTTCAGTAACTTCACTTTTCACTGAGGGCCTGGACCAACCCTTCAGCTGGACAAAAGCAGCAGCACTGGAACTCATGCTGCTGCTGCATACATGCGCATCACAAAATATGCTGGTTGCTCACCTTTATCCACAATTAAATACCTGCAAAGGACCTAATCTCACTCTACTGGGAGCAGCCATTAATGCCTAACCATCATTATCCAGGATAACCATCTCCTTTCCTGACAGTTGACACAACTTAGTCATCTGAGTTCCATTCATTCTCACAGCACACATTCAAGTTACAGTACTTGAAACTAAGTTGACTCCTAGGAATGATCCATAGATGGTTTGAAATCCTGCCAAAGATAATATATCTTCTGAGGAAAGAAAAAGGACAACACAGAAAAGCAATAAAAGAATAAGCGTTATGGGAAGACCAGCCTCTTTTCCCATAAATGATGAATCAATCCATTATATTTGTGATAATCAATACCATGGATCCTCTTCATGTCAAGGTAAAAAAACCCCTAACTTGATAAAGAGACAAATCATTATTAATTCATTCATTGCAATAACATTAATCACGACAAGCTAATGTGATATTAATGTGGCTGTAATATGTACTTCCATAGATAGGAATTTCACTGTAATATAGGAATTAACTACCATATCATGGTTTTAAAGAGTTATGTAAATTGATAAATAACACCAAAAAGCTTTTTAAATAGGCACAGGCATGAATCTATTGACGTGCCATATTCTGGTGGAGACGGGAGGGTGCCCACATCCTGCTCCCATGCCCACCCTTGCAGGTATGTTAACTCTCTGCTTTGCATTTTCCATGAGTTATTGCCTACAGCAACAGCCAGACAGCTTTTCAACATTGTGGTCCTGTTCCAGGAAATATTGATGTGGGAGATTAGTAGTTCTGGGAATGGAATCAAAGCTGTGATGATGCTCACTGGTGCCTAGACAGAGTTTGGGAGCCATGTGTACAAATGGTGCTCTGAACGCCCTTCCACACCAAGGGAGGGGACAGCTTCCCAGATATGCCTCCCATAAGAATCTTCAAAACTTCTATGGCTTCTGCCATATCGTTATGTTATGGGTAATAATTTAAATCAAACTCATCCTATGTGACCAGATCTTGAGTGTGGTACAGTACAGTACGGTGAGGTCTGGTACGCGGGACCTAGACAATAGAGAAGGACCTTCTCCTTTCTCACTCAAAACAGCACTGAATCTAGCAAAGAATTGCAGCCCTCTGCTGAGGCTGGCAGCAGTGCTGAGAACCCGGTGTTAATGGAGAACAGTCCAATGAAGGACATGGGAAACTGAAATATCAGAATGCATAAGAAAAACAATGAAACAAAAAGAGTAAACCACCTTTCTACTTAAATCACTGTATAGATCCACTGCATCCCTAATCTCACCTAGCATTTATATTCCATGGAGTTTTAAAACTCCAAGATGATGATGAAAATTCCACTTTGAACAGTAAATTGTACTAAACCTCCAGTAGTTCCTTTCAATCAATGTTTCCATGACCGTATGATTCAAATTACCTGTAGAAAAAATACAATTTTCAAGTATAATCTACCTGTTTTTTTCTTTGAAGTATTGACTGGACATAGCCAGATATACTAAATGTATTTGGGTCATAATTAGTATTTTTCCCAAGGAAAAAATACTGCTATTATGCTAAAAATGCTTTATGTTCCATTAAAAAAAAATCATTTTAATCTGTAGGTTTAATAAATTTAATCTTCTAGAGATATCCATCATCAAAACATGTCAGTGTTACAAATTAAGTTAGTTCTGTAACTATACTTGGAAGCCCAAAACACTTAAATTAGTTTTCCTAAAGATCTCATATTTATGCTTTGAATTAACAAGTTCAAGTGCAGTAATGAGTATGTAGCAGCAAAAACTCTATCTCTGGGTCTGCAGTTCTTGGTTCATATTTGCAGACACCTGACATGTACAGAGCACCCATGTTGAACCAGTTTTCTATAGTGTATTAGTCTCAATATCTGTTGTCCACACCAAAGTCTGTTGTGGGCTAATTTGAAATATTTCCACAGCAAACTAATACAACTATATTTAGAATGAACTATCCAATTTTTTTTGTCTGAATTTTGCTCCATTCAATGCAGCAGCAATGCAGTTTGATCTGCTTTGGTGACTGGAAGCAAAAATTATTGTATTTTTAAAAAAAAATTTAGAAATTCTCTCTGCCATATTGTAATTTAGGATCATTTTCAGTCCTTTGGATTTTTTGTTCTTTAAAATCCAATTATGTACATAGTTTGCAGATTCTTTTTATGTCATATGGGAAGGCAAGGAGGAAACAAATATTGCAAAAAAGTTAAATGTCATAAATATGGTTTGGAGCCATCAACAATATTTGTACCCAATACTATAGCCTATTACCACAAGAGATGCTTCCTACTATATTTTTAATTAGCAAAACTATTAATGAATTCTGTACCTTAGCTGCTTATCATAAAACTGGTCAGTTAAAACTCCTGACTTCCATCTTTTGTCTGTCCTATCTGATAACCCTCTGGGAAAGCACTTTTTATAAGTGCACAATACAATAGAACCTATATCATGGCTGACATCTTTACAAAGATCCTATCAAGTGGTCATAAGTAATTATTCAAAAGGAGCTTTGTCAATGAATGAGATTTGTGATAAGCTGGGAAGGTTAATATTTCAAGAACATAGATATCTATTCATTGCATAATCAGTATCGCCACAGAAATGCCACAATATTCTTTATTAAAGAAGAAGAAGAGACTTTTGAAAGTATTTTTGTTAAAAGCCTCTGGTTTATGATTTTCTCCTAGTTTCTGAATGCTTTTGTAGCAGCAGAGAAAGTTATACACTTGAAGGTAAAGGGGAACAGTGGGATAAAATGGTACAAAATTTGGCTAGTCTTAAGCATCATTTTAGCTTCATGAAATGTCACTTTCATATACATGTGATAGTAATTTAAAGTTATTTTGATTTACTTTGTTACACACCACGAGAAAGAAGACACAATAATTTTAAGAACGTTCCATATTTTATCAGGGGTTCTTTAAATAGGTTGTTAATATTATAATGTTGATTTTATTTCTGTAAGCTGACTATTTCTCTTCTTCTTTTAAAACTGTGAAAGGCACATGAAGATAATAATAAGAATGGATCACTTATTGTTCTTTCACCTCGATTGTTTGAGTCTGAAGTATTTTAATAATAGACACGGTTTTCAGTATGTTTCTGATACAATGTTGGAATTGGAAAAAAAAGGAACAGAGGATAAAATGAAGGTCAGTAACTTTTATTCTCATAATAAATCACAGGCATCTTATATTTTAACCTTGTCTTGAATTTTCCTAGCAAATAGGTTGGGTTTTTTGTCTTTTGGTTTTTTTTTTGAGAAACAAGTCCAAAATAAAACATTCCTGAAAGCTCTCAGTAAGCCTCCAAGTCTCTTGATGATACCCAGAAACATGGTGTTTCTTGGTTTGTTTTCTTTTCAGAAATCGAAAAATAATTATAAAACATATTGTACTAATAAATCAAAAAAGGCGCTTGAAATAATCTCATAAAATGTTATGGCTTAAATAATGCCCTTCATCAGTATTCTTTGTTTAACATTTTATGTTTATTGATAAATGAAGATGCATTTAAATAATTCAAACAAAACATTAGCTGCAAGCAAGGAATTAATAATTGATAGGACTGGAAGGGGTTTTTTTCACTTGGGAAATAGATAATATTAGCTTAATGTGGGGTTGTAGGAACAGAGGAAATGTAATGGATCTGCCTGCTTTAAACTGATGATTGTTATTGTGGTCTGAAAGTTGCTACAAAGGCAAAAGCAGGACAGCTCTGTAACAGCAATAGATTTCACTCACAGCAGCTGACAAGGCAAATTGTGGTTTGATATGCCAGATTTATACAGGGGAGGGGATCTAATAAACTTAACATACACTAAAGGAAAAAAATACATGCTGTTAAACATAGGTGTGAGAATTTTCAAATGACATGACCTAAACAGTTTTGGACAAAGCCTAAAACTGTTCAGGTTTTTTTCACCTCAGTTTCATCTCTTACCTCCAGCCAGAGTTTTCTCTAAGTCAGGGATCCACTAATAAGGATACTGTAACACAGAAGCAAATGCATTCCTGAGGATTCTCAGAGGAAGACCATTTAGTCTAGAAACACTCATCATAAGGTTTTATTTATGTTTGCTTGCAAAGATGCCAAACTCTTCCAGCTGCGCGTTTGAGCATGGAGATGTAGAAAAACAGTTTTGTCAGGTCATCTCTTAGGAAGGAAATTTCTGTTGGTGATCATCAGGTTGTGTCTGGTGATAGCAAACCACACAGAATTACTTTCAAATTAGTTGCACAACTGCCATTTCCATTTGCTCTTGGAGATGTAAGATTTATGGTGATTTGAAAGTCTACCAAATGATATTTACATTTCTATATGACATTTGTGAATCTACAATACAAATGTTCATTATATACTCTAGCAGCCAGAATTTGCATTTGCACATGTAACCAATGTTTAACTTCATTATTTTGATATAGAGGACAAAATTGAAAATAAATTTTTAAAAAATTGAAACATGAATCTATAAAAATTTTACAGATGTTAGTGGTCGAAAAACATAAAATTAATTTTCTTCTAATCAAAATCTTTTTTACAGTCATAAACAAGAATATAAAACATGTAATCTGAACTGAAAACTAATTTCATTTTTCAGGTTTTAAAAGTAAGGTCAAAGGATCACAGCCTTATCGTACTTGATCATGACTGCTAGCAAGCATGCCATTAAGATATCAGGTTTTTATGTAAAGGTAGTGCTCGAACAGCCAAACACTTCTAATAAAAGTATTAAATAGAACATTTTTCATTACTTAAACCGTTGTATCTTGTGTCATCACTTACTAAAGATGAATGTGCCATATTACTGAAAATGAACAGTTGTGTTTTCTACCTATTTTCTGCAGGGGTAAATAGTCATAAAGGGATCAAGGCAGTGAAGAATCAAGTTCTGTATCTCTAGTTATGTGTGCCAAGTTCATACCTGAACATCTCCCAGAATAGGTTTTCTGAAGCAGACAGATTGTAAGCCTGCACAAAATTGGTTTCAGAAATGCAAATGGGAGAAAGCAGCTTTGTTTTCCAGCCATTGCAACACTCGACATGACATTTAGATAGACTTGCTTGCATTGACAGTAGGCACATATGTCTACTATTTTGTTTTAAAATATATGTATTGCTTTTAATAACAACATTACAGCTGTTCACAAAATGACGCCTCTAGACAGAAGCACTACAATGAAAAAAGAGTATCAACAGAAGGACTGTATCTGCATGCAACTCTGCAGTTGCCAAGAAATGAAGATATAACATATGGTCATTTTGTAAAGGTGAGCTGAACAAAAAACAAGCAGCAATCTAGCCAATTTTTGTCATTTGAATTCTCCTGTTCAAAACCCAATTTACTTTCATATGACTCTTGCTAATTTGAATGATATATTTATTAAAATATGATACAACCAGCCCTGCAACTGGGAAAACAATTTAAAAATAAATTTGTGGAATGGTACGTTGCCAATTTTTCACTTGTCTAGAGCTATCCTTTAAAAATTAATGTATAATTTTACAGCAGAAGAATCGAATGCTATTAACAGCTTGCTAGTGTGAAGAGAGGAAGTTGTAACTTATATTAAATATCCCACTGTTGATATGAATGTCTTCCCTTGATTTATCTGTTTATTGAACTGCCTTGGAAGGGCCACTTCTCATAGGAATGCATGGGGGAATGTTAACATAACCCAAGACTCTTTGATAATCTTTCTGGATGTCGCCCAAAAAATGATAAGACTTAGGAAAAAACTGATAAGATTGGAAATGTTTCATTTCCCACCATAGCAATTTATAGACTGTGGGGAAAGTGTGGGTTCCAGACAAGCTGCTGGTTTAGGCAACCTTTACTGGTTTTGTACCCAAATAACCAAGAAAAAGTCATAATTGGGTGGATTTTTTTTTTTTTGTCAACATAAAAAACCCCCCAAAACCCAGATCCTTGATCTAATTCTGCTTATGGATAATGAACATATATATATTTGACTCCCTGAATGCTATAAGAAAATTACAGGAAGGAAGCTTTTTTTTACTTACTGTGGCATATCCCAAGCTGTTCTTTCCTTTCTCTCTTTGCTATTTCAGATCTCTTTGCAGATGCACTGTAAAGCCCCATTCATGCATGATATTTTCTCAGTATTTACTCTCTTATTGTCTAGTTCCCTATGTTCTACTTGTCCACAAAGGCAGAACCTTTACGAACAGAAGCCTAAATTTATTTATTTTATGTTTTTGGGATCCTGAGATATGTCTGTGCTTAGAATAGAAGGCATCACTTTTCCTACTCTCTTAAGACTTTTGTTATTTTAATTACATTACACAGAGAAGTTACAATTACTTGCATTGTTTCCAGTGCATTCCAGCTCTGTCCTTTCTATTTATAAAGAAAGGTAGCAATATATTGCAAAATTGTTTAATCCCAGCTAAAAGTTATGGTGTTTGTTAGCAAGACCCTGGTGTTATTTTGGCCTGCAGAGTTGGCTTAAAGAACAACTTCTTTTTTTAGTTCACCTGAATTCTCAAATCTCAGTTCCCATAATACAGGTTTAAATGATAAAAACAATAAAGGAATTTTAAAAAAAATTGTATAGAAAGAGAAGAGCTGTGCATCCCATTTCCCTAGCAAAAATACTGCGGCCAGGACTATTTGCACAAAAGACTTGAGCACAAATGTTAACTTAACATTAAACTGGAAAGAAATCTATCAGGCAGGAAAAATAATTGTCACTGCAGCTCTGTCTCAGTCCTGATGAAAGGTAAGAACCTATGAGAGACAAATGCCTGTCTGCATTTTAGAGCAACTACCTAATTTCCATAAACAAGTCAATGGCTGTGGCAGGGTTTCTTCCCCAACTACTGTCACGGTTTCAGGCTCCAGAGTCAATGCCCATGTAAAACTGCAGATCATTGCACTAGCTGATGGTCAGAGTGAGAATAAGATTTGTTAATGCTTCTAACACTTGAATTGGGGTCAACAGGACAAAGCAGTGGGAGGACTGAGAAAATCAGCACTCACTAATTAGGACAGTGCTCTCTTATCTCCATCTAAGAAGCATCTTTTGGTTTAGGATAGATGTTACACGGAATAGCAAACAAAATATCCAGCAAAGTCATTTTTTGGTTGACCAGGCTAGCCATCACATTTTCAGGCAGTTCTGCAGGAGAATCAAATACCACAGTAGTTCCCCTATACACATTGCAGAGAGAACAATGAGATCCTCTGTCACTATTAAGATCTTCCTGGAAGAGATTTTCAGTTTAACTCACTACTTTTCATGGCTGTATATTGAAGGAAACACCATTTGAGCTGCTAAATTTCAACTGTTATAATAAACCTGTGGTACTTTCAGTCTATTTTCAGAGAAGAATATGATACCCAGTCTTCTGCACAGCCATTGCAGGCATAGCTCTCTTTAATCCACAG
The DNA here is from genome assembly GCA_013397315.1 of Donacobius atricapilla. Classification (NCBI taxonomy): domain Eukaryota; kingdom Metazoa; phylum Chordata; class Aves; order Passeriformes; family Mimidae; genus Donacobius; species Donacobius atricapilla. The sequence continues at coordinate 30,539 of WBMY01011157.1, forward strand.
CAACACCACTTTCCAACCTACCCACTCAAGCACATCTACCAAAGTCAATGAACATCTGATAATTAGGAGGAATGATGAGCCAGCCCTTTCTCTGTATGATTGCAGGAGAAATAGCTCATGTAATACAACACTGTACATCGATCCTTTTTTGATCAAGGGAAAAAGATTTTGCAGAGGCATCAGATCATCAGGAAAAGAGGCGAGTGTGTATCTCTATACAGCCTTGATGAAACAGTCCCTTGTGCCTTAGATAGTGCTCTAATCCCTTCAATGCTCAAACATATAGACAAAAGTGAGTACAGCACAAGCTGAAGAAATGAAAGCGATATTTAGAGCTGTGATCTCAATTTAAGAAAAGTTGAATGAAAAATATATTACCTTGAGTAAAGATGAAGTAATAACAGGATAATTATCTTTCTATTTCTAAAGATTTCTTGGGGTAAAAAAAATACTTATGGGGCTATACCAGAAAAAATGATGAATTTTAGTAAGGGTAAATTTTTGCTGAATATCAGAAAAGACTTGCTTAGCTTTCCACAGGTTATGAAATAGAGCTTCTCGTGGGAAATAGAGGAAACCTGGATCTTTTCAGAACAAAACTGAATAAAGCACAAAAATTTTTACTGCAGTGGTGCAGACGTGACCATCTTTTACTCTTAGCTTTGTGCATGTGTGTTACAAAATATTCGTTTGGGCATCCAGGTTCTACTTTAGCTACTTTATGGCAACTTTGTATAGCAGTTTCCTTACTCCTATTTCCTTTTTTTAAAACAAAACAAAACAAAACAAACAACAACAACAAAAAAAAACCCAACAAAACCAAAAAACAAACCTTCTCCTAGCAGATAATAGCTCTTTAATACAAATTTTTTTATTAGATTATTTCTGTTCTGGAATAATGAAGAACAGAAAAAGTATTTGTTATTCATTATTTTAAAAAATCATAGCTATTTATCATAAAGATGTTCATTCATTGGAATGGATTTTTCCATGTAATTTTAATTCAGTAGACAAGAAGGATCTCAACAGAACATTTTATTTTGAAAATTCAAACCTGACATTTTTTCTCAGAATTTAAAGTTACTTTAATTCACTTTGTCTAATTTAGTCTCTATCCCTAAACTTTTAAAATTTCCCAAGAAACAAAATAAACCTTTCCTCTTCATCTTAATAGAAGCATACTTAATTATTCTATTTCATAAGGTGATGGTTATGTTATGTTACATTATGTTACATTGCACTATGTTATGTTGTGTTATGTTATTCTGCTTCAGTGTATTCAGAGGCTTTCCAAGGCACTCATTGTAGCTTCCTGATTTTGAAAGAATGTTCTGTTTCTGTGGTCTGCCTCCTTTCCAGCACTGAATAATGATAAACAGATCTTGCAAAAATCTTTTCACTGATGTTTAAACTAAGGAACAAAATTCAGAGAGAGATAAGGTATCACTTTTCACCAAACATGTTACTCTAGCTGCATATCCTACATCTTGACTTGCTGCAATGTTTATAACAACACGTTTTATGTATAATGCCGTGAAGTGATGACAATCTGCTCTACTGTCATGGTGTGATGTTGAATTAATAGGAAACAAGGTGAGGGCAGAGCAGGCAATCATTGTATGTGTTAACTTCATGATTAACCATTGGGTTCTTAATAAAGTCTTACTCTACAGAACAGACTGCCAAATATTTTTGTCACTTCTACAATATTTTGTCAAAATATATGACCTTGAAAGTCACCTTTGAAGTTATCTTAATATTTCATGCAACTGAGACTAATGCAGCTTTTATGAACTTCAGTGAGAACACACCTGATGTGTAAAATAATCCCTAATAGTAAGTGAAATTCCTAAAAATATATCACATACAGTGAAGTGTGTTGCAAGAGAATGCACTGCATTTCTCTCAGTTTAACTAAATTTAGTTCATGTTATTCATTAATTATGCTAGGATGTTTCTCCTTAAAAAAAATATATAATAATTGGTACACAGCATTTCCTCCACAGTTTGTGAAATCTGTTTGGCAGACTACAGAGATCAAAAGCTCTTGCTCATTTTCAAGGTCATCAGCTGCCTACTGTAGATTCACTAGTTGCTTGTCTTGCTGCACCAGTTGAAGAAGGACGTCACACATGCCCTCATTGCAGAGACTTGTCAAGACATAAACTAGTCTGTCCTTCTCTCTCAATGCAGCTGCATAGACCTTTTGCATCTATGGTATGTAAGATCATCAGCCATTCTTGCCTCCAGACCAGACTTTATCTAAAAAACTCAGGCCAATTTTCAGTACTTGTTGATATGATTTTTGTCTCCATGATAAGGGAACTAAAGTCAGAACACAATATCACACTATACCAGGTGAGATAAGGGATCATAGCAAATAAAGAATTCCTTCCTGTATTGGTTTAGCATAAATGATAAGAAAAAAACTAATTGTTAATCCATTTTAGAACTAACAGCTAAGCTAGCCAATCAAATAAAAAAAGTACACCCTCTAGGACACCGCTTANAGGTATGAAGAGACAGAAAGTATAATGTAAACACATAATAATACTGGATGTTTAACAGCTAACTATCTCAACAAAAAATTTAATACATTTTTTTAATTTGTCACCATGTAAATAAAGATGAAAGAACAGATTGATTGTAGACAGAAGAATAGTTTCACAGATATTGTTTTCAAGCATGGGGATTAGCCAGAAGGAAAGAAATAAGGAGCTGACTTTAAATTTAACCAAATAAAAAATGAAGCTCTGAAAAGGGTAGCTAGTAGCAGTTATTAATATATTGACAGTAATCCAAGGTAATAAAGCGGGATAAGGCTATGAAGAATCTGAAGAATCTCTATGGGCCACTCTCAATGGGATAAAGTTTTGTTGAGGGCTCTTTTATCAAGAAAATTTTGCCTTCTCATTCTTCCTGAATTTGGTTAGAAGTCTGATGAGGGAGTAATGAGTGAAAGCACTCACCCCCAAAATAGTACAGGCACTGAAAACCAGAAAACCAAGCAGTTCAACATATAATTTCAATGCATTTTTGACAGACTGCCCTAGATCAGATTTATTGATGTTTACTCAGTTTAGTGATACTACAAGCCTTCAATTTTGCATATTTGGCAGATATCTGTGCCTTAGTGTCTGCAAAATATGGCTGAGTGTAGTCTGCGTTTATCAGTAATAGGAACACAATATCTAGAAAGTAAATTATTTAAGATATATTTATTCTCAAGCCTTTCGGGTTCATTTTTATTAGCAACAGAAACACATTATTTCAATAATATGGAAGCCTCTTTGATATGGACCAAAGTTACCCAAACACTTATTGTATCCCCAGAATTGAATCAAAGCAAACTTATTCCACTTCAAAAGAAAAGCTGCCAGTCATATACAAAAGTCTAGATTTTTAAAGGTTGCAAAACATTTGGTAAAAGTCAGATTTTCCTTGAGAAGGTTTTAATATTTATTTTTATAAAGCCTTTATATGAGATTCATGTTCATATTCTCTAGAAATTTTCACTGAGAGAAAATGTACTCAAGTTTTTATCTTTAGAAGAGGTTATATGGCATATATTGTGATTAACAGTCCACAGCTACAAAAGGAAGTTAAGACCTTTTAACCACTACACAAAAGTTTTACTTCCTCAGTTTCAGCAGAGGCTAAGATGTAAACCTTAATATTAGAAACCTTCTTTTGGACATCATTTATTCAAAAAGTGCCCCTAGAATTTCTGCAGCATGATTATAATGCCTATATGAACTGATGGAATCAAGGCCTTGAAATTCTGACAAGTCCATCATTCAGCCACTCTCTGTCTGAAGCTGGCAATGAATCAGATTCGTTGGCATTTATCTATTGCAAATATTTATAGTATTGCAATTGTTTATTCATACTTGACTCTGAAAAACCACCACAGGTTTGTCTCACATGTTTCTATTGGCTGACAGACTGCTGATTTCAGATGTGAGCAAGCAGGCAATCAGCAAGAGAGGAGCAGCTGGGAAACTCTATAGAAACTATGACAGCATGGGAGTTTGAAGGTTATTTGTATTGCAGTATGTTCTCTCTATTTTACTGACAACAATTTGATGTCAAGTTTCAATGTTTCTGTACAGGGAGGCCAGATTTCAGCTATCTGGCAAACATAAATTATGCAAAATTCCGAAAAGAATGTCATTTTTACTGCTTGAGAAATTGCTGGAGGTCTTGTGACATATAAGCTGAGCATTAGTACGGCTGAGAGATCCTGGAACAAGACACACCTATGGTTATAAAGGAAAATGAGATTTGACATGAGATATTTGAAACCTCATATGTTGGATGATAGCTTGTTCAAATGTTTTTGTTACTAGTGGAATTGAGGTAGGAAGTATCGTAATATCTTTTCTGAGGAAGTGGATGGTCAAAATCTCAATTTAAAGTCTCAATATTTCCAAAGGCTGGTCAGGACTTGTAAGCTCAGGCTCTGGCTGAAGCTTCCATGAAAAACAATCAGTCTTATCTACCTCCTACTTGGTGACTTTCTTACCCTCAATTTTCTCTTTATTCCAGGATCTTACAGTGATACCGGGTCTTGGGTTCTAAAATAATAGCCTAAATAGTACACATTCCTCTAAAGCAATGAAATGTGCACTTAATAGGCCACGTTGGCCAAAAAACCACATTGTTATTAAATATTAAATATACCTGGTTTTATTCTGCTGATCAATTAATCTGTTAATAGTTCAGAAATAAGCTGATTGTTCTATTTTGCAAACAAGATGTATTTTCATCAAGATCCATTTTAATTCTCCATTTTTAAAAAAATATTAACATAAGCATTATTTATTACCTAATTCCAAGGCTGAAAACAAAATTAAGAAAATCGGAATCTCTGTATTTCTCTCACTTCCAGAACCTGTCTCTACCCTCTAGTTCTTTTTTTTTTTAATGCTATAGAATATATTTATGTGTAAGAGAAAGCCACAATAGTAAAAATCTGCTGTCTGAGAAAACAAAGAACAATTAATGAAGAAAAAAGTCCACAATGGAATGCCTGTTATTTTCCCTTAAGTGATACATTAGGTACAGGAAATCACATTAGAATTTGATGTATGTGTCACTTTAAGAGTGATTCTTGGATTGTGGAGGTAGCTTGTGTGTCGTATGATGTAAGTACTTTTATTGAGTAGGTAAATGTGTAATAGCTAAAAGCCTCATAAATCAGCTAAATGTTCTCCCAATTTATAGAGAATATTTGATCTGAGAACATTACCATCTAGCGAGCTGCTGAGAAAAAGAGAAGACATGAAGAGTGATGGAGACGGATATCTTGAATAATTTTCTGGATATATGGTATTTGGGGCTGCCTCTTCGTTTCTTGCATCTTTTGTACTCATTAACACCTGTGCAAGTGTAATGTACTACCCAATTAAAGTTTTCTGATTGCTTACTTTAGCACTTCTGTAGCTGCTTCCCATAATAGTAGAGTCACGCAGAATGAAACACAGCATAGGTTTTCAGTCCTAAGATCTTTCTCTATCAAACAGTAGCAGTGACCAAACCACATGTTTGAGAAATTCATCTAGCCATTGTTTTCAGCATTTCAGTCCATCCCTATTAAAGCAAAGAAGTAAAACTTTTTCTGCTTTCAAGTACAAATGACTAAAATTCATTCTGTCTCTGCATATTAATTCTTAATGGAACAATGGGGGGCTTTGAAAAGCTGTATTTATAAATACATACATACATAAATATANGAATGGATTCACTTTGATTCTTCCTTACAGGGTTTTCTTATATTGTACTTAACACGCACATTAAAAGTATTTCATAATTAGCAGCATCTGTCAGTGATATTATAATCCGTACACTATGATGAGTGCATGTATTGGCTGAAGCTGAACTTTTGAACCTGTTGCAACATCAGACAGCAAAGAATTGTTATTTATTTGCCATATTTCAGTTATAAAATTAAATAACTATTTTCTATGGTTACTCAAGAATAGGTGTTGAACAAGCCTCTGATTGTTAAATGGATACTTCAACATGTTTTTGAAACTGTGATTTGCGAGGGCTCATGCTCTGAGGCATTACTTGTTGGATTGTTCACCTATTCATATTTTATACAGCTGAATACCTTCCACTTTAAGTCTCATCAGGGGCCTTTAAAAACCTTGTTTCACATGAAGTCATTTTTCATCGGGCAAATATGGAAGCAGTGACAATCTAAAGTTTCTTTTTCTTTTCCTTTCAGAGACACACAAGTGGTACATAAGGCATCAATCCCTGGAAACATGAGCTACTCTATTGTCTGTGTGAAATGGTTAAAATTTCTCCTATTAAAAGAAATTGTATTTGCATGTGTAATCCTTTCTGGACTCTTTTCCCTACAATTTAGGACTGACTCATTGGATTTTGGGGAGTTAAGAACAAAAGATTTTCTGAGACATAGCTCCCTGATTAGAAAAAAAAACCACTGCATCAAGTATCTTGCCTTAAAATGTCCAAAGTTATTATTATCACAAAACAAGTTTTTAAAAAAGTGGGTGGTCTGATATATCTGTCCAGGAAGAACACAAGGCAAGGAAAAGGTGCTAATCCTAACAGAGTTACAAGAATAGAGGCATCTTTTCATCCTGACCCAACTCTTTTGGGTTCCTGGACTGCTGTTCATTTGAGCCATTTGGTGCAAAGGCCATTGGGTGCACACCTGACTGCTGCGAGACAGGCTGGCTCGAGCAGCAGCAGGCACAAAGAGTTTCTGCAGGTAGAAACAGAATGTTTCTGCATTTCTTTGCAAACTCTGTCTCTAAGCTCTAGCCCAGTCTTAGGAATTAGGGCCAGGATGCTAATGTGACACTCCAAGGCACATTTCTATGTGCCATCCCACTTGAATTCTACCTGACCACTTTACTGGCTCTGAATGACACTTAAGCTCAACCGGTACTGGTACATGATCTGCTTAGTAAGGTCTATAAAACACTAACAAGGTTAGCAATTCCTGTTGAAGAATGATCCTGTTCAATTATCCTAATAATTCGTCTTTGACCTTAACCTCTCTAGAAAAAAGAGCTCATACAGTGTGCCTTCATTCTAGCTTTACCGCCTTCAGAGCATAACCCAACTCTTTAAATGATATTTTTCCCTAAGCTTTTTCATGTTAAAATACACCTTCCTAAAAACATTTTTTCAGCCCTATTTAACCAAACCAAACTGCCACTTTTTTCATCAAGAAATTTCCTTCATATGCTGAAACACACGTACAGTGAAAACTGCAAAATATGAAAACGAGATTTCTAAAAGAAAATAAAGGCTTAGATGTTCAAAGTTCATAGAATTAGGAAATAAAAGGTCAATCATGTCTGCTTCCATAAATATGATGTTAATTTCTAGAACTCTGATCAATATAAAATTTCCCTCAAAATCATATATCAGTGGTAGGATACTCAAATGAAAAAAATCTTGCAGGCCATGTTGCTGTTTTTCTTTGTTCTATGTAAGCTTGATGAAAAATCTCAGACACTTAAAATATAAAATGCTGTAATACAGACTAATAACTGCAACTGTCATGGTGATGCCAGCTATAAAAAGTGCTAGTGTGATCCTTCTAATCTAGAAATGAGCATAATCATAGTATAGATGTTTTGTCATCAGCCTGCTGTTGAGATAAATAATCTTTCTGTACTGCATCTACATGACAAATGTCAGTCAAAGCAAGATGGAATCCTTTGAAGGGAAATCGTAGTCTATAAAATATATATCTTTGAGAAAGGATGGATTTGAACATCAAATTAAACCATTTGGCTTTGTACTGAAACACAGTAAATTTTTTCAAAGTGATACTCTTCGGCAGTATTATATAACTGAGGAACTCCAAGTTCTGGAAGTTAGTCTATGTTTGGCCAGTTTAAGAGAAAAAAAATTGTAGTTCTTTGTCCTTGCATTTATGTCTTAGTTGTGCTCAGGGGTCCTCATCCAACTTCCAGTGAAATCAATGGGAGCTGGAAAAGGCCATCATAGCATAAACCTTGTGCCTGAAGTTTTTTTCGTCTTGATGTAAAAAGAATAGGCATATGGCTTTGGCCATCTGAGGGCGAAAAAACTCCTGCTCCAGGAAAGGACTATGGGGATATTTTTGTAAGATATAAAAGGAGTTAGGCACCTTACTGACTTGTGCCTTTGAAAATACTTGACTTACCATCTAATAAAGCAATATTACCAAATAGAATTATAGATCCTTCTCGGTGAGCTAATCTTGAATTAAAGCCCTTTTTCACTAGTAATTCTTTGCCTTTTTTTAGGAATTTTTCTCTATTTTTTGTACTTATTAAATATTCAGTCCTGCTAGAAATCCATTTTTTTAAAGCCATTCTTATCTTAGCACCTAAAGATAGGAACCACACTAAATAAATTTAAAAAGGAAGAGAATGCTTCAGGACAGTCCACTGTGGCAACTTTGAGGGCAACAGAATACCTAGCATAGCACACAAAAATGCTGTGGTAGTTTTTCATTTCTTCCTCAATTCACCTCAGACATAACATATGGACAATTTTTCTCCTTGTATACATAATTCCTTAGATAATGAATGGAAGCATATAAACATTAAAATAGTTTCATATTTTTCATATCGCGATTATTATGCTCCTACTAAAGTCACCTATCTAGAAGAGGTTTAATTACTTTCAAAGACACTAAAAATCTCTGCACCTATTTCAATACTAAACATATTCCACAAGACTTCCACTTTGCAATTAAATCAATTAACGCAAATTCGGATAACGGGTTTGTGTGAAGGTTTACAGTTTTCAGAAAGAAACAATTGATTTCTCTGATCTTCACATAATGATGTTGATTGTTAATGAATTCTGTCATACTTTCTGCTTTTGCAGATAAAGTCATCAAGCAATTCTGTTCAGATTCAAGAAAAATAACATTACAAGGCCTCTAGATCATACATGGATTGAAAAATATTACTCAAGTTTTGTGGAAAAAATAACTAGCGTTTAAATTGGCATGTGCAAGAACTAATATCTAAAGATATAAATGAAACTTTAAGAAGAAACTGACTTCTTGATAATTGCAAGTTATTTAGACCCAAGAGATGCTGATTAGCTCCATACAGAAAAGATTGTTTGGCACTTACAATTCTGAATTCTATTGTCTGCATACTTCCGAAGGTCAAGCTTACTGGTCACAAGTCATCCATTTGCTGAGGAACCTTCAAACCATTCGCATGATTTCCTCCAGCTGTATACACTGAAAAACTGTTGTGCACACTCCTGTATTTCTTGGCTGAATAAAGTGCCTCTCTATATTGGTAACGTTTCTACATTCACCATTCAGGAATCAAAGATCACAAAATATGGAAGGCAAACTCTGCCTGTGATTCCTTGTAGAACACTTTTACACAGATGGATTTCTATTACATGGACAGAAATATGTAATGACTTTCAGGATTTTTTTTTTTTGTTTTAATTGTGTAGTGTCAGTTTTGGTTGGGTGTTTTTGTTGCTTAGTTTTTGGGGAATTTTGTTGTTAATAATACACTGATTAGTGGTGAAACAATGCAGCTAGGACAACTAGTTGACTGCATACATGTACACTGTTACTTAATATTGTAAGTATTTCTTTATGTAAATGAACCCTGAGATTTCAGGATGAATGCTGAAAGTCAGGCAGTGTTTTCTGTTAAGCTTTTTTCACCAGTACTTAGGCGGTCCTGTGATCATTGAGGAAGAGACCTTGAAAATAATTGTCCTGAATTTCAATTGAAAACTCCTATTGGATGTGGTCCATCATATGTTTTGCATGCTAGAAGTTCTGGCAGGAATGAGTTCCATGAGCAATGCTTTTGTTTGTTTTTACCACAGCATTTATGCTACTCAAACTCCAGGGAAAACATGGATTAGCATCCAAATTGCATTTGATTCATAACTGCAACACTGTCCTCATTCTGAAAACGATCTAGTGACAGTAACTCCATCTAGTCTGAAAATATCGCATTTTACTCATCAAAAGATGTAAAATTACATATAATGATATATTCTTAGCTCATCAAAGAGAATTTTTTCTCCATTTGATAGCAAATCATAAAAGTAAAGAAAAATTCTAGACTTCTGTGACTTAAGTTTTTTCTAATGTGCTTTCAAGAAGCTACATAAGAGAAATAAAACATTCACATCTACTAACAATTTGTTCCTTAAGGATTTTTAAATTATTTTTTTTTAATAAATGAAAGTGAGAATGTAAATTCTCTCTGGAGAATGTAAAGACCTTGCATGATTTGAACCAGCTTCTAAGTTTTCAGTTGCAATGCTCACAAGAATAACACCTATAGTCACATAGACAAACAACTGTCTTAGTATTTGATATATCCATTTATAGCTTTTCAGTCTCTAAATCCAGCAGCTACAGTGTTTAAGATATCTATGAAGTTGTGACTGTTAGACTTCAAGTAATTTTTAATCTACTATTTCTATCACCTTTCTCCTTTACTGCTCAACTGCTTTAAAGTATAGATTTTCTCAGTTCCTCCATTTTTTAAACTACCTGGATGTAGCAAAATAGTAGAATTCCTAGTTGTTTTTTCTTATTACCTCATACTGCCTGTCATATATTATTATACTCCCCTTCAGCTCTGACATCTACTTTGTAACCCACGTTACTGAAAATGACAATCGACTCAAGTCCTCTTTTCTTGCTTCAGCAGTCCTACAGGGGAAAATAGTTCTTCAGAATAGAAGGCAAAAAAGCAAA
>WBMY01011157.1:41315-132170 GCA_013397315.1 Donacobius atricapilla
AACCCTTCAGATTCACTATGAAATAGGTGGATTTAAAATCATTCATACATTAAAAAAAATATTTTCCCTTCTAATTTTTTTAATTTATACCACAGACAGCCCAGACAAAGCAGATCTCTGACAACAGCAGCCCTGAAGAATAATTTTAAAATGCAATCTTCCATTAGTAAAATCAAATGTTGAAAGCCAACCTCTGTCTTCAACACAGGGAACCAAAGGCAATTCCCCACCAGAGGAGGCAGCATCCTAGTGCTCTGACTATAATGCCTGAAATGCCACCCAGTTTGCTATACTTGCAAAGTTCTTTTCCTAGCATGTTCTTTGATGGCTTTTTTTAACAGGTCTCATGTCTTTCTTCCTCCTGAGTCTTTTAGGTAATTTCAAATTTTCTGAAAAATTAGAGGAGCATAGCATCAAAACAGATTGACTTCTACAATGAATAAATCCCTCTGAGGACCCGTACTAACATGGCTTGGTGAGCTCCGGCTATAGGTTATGTCACTTCAATTACTCTGGGAAAACAAAACAAAACAAAACAAAACAAAAAAAAAGCCAGTTCATGTCATAGTACTTAGGTTTCATGGCATAAAATTTGTCTTTCTTAAAGGTTGCTTTTTGCATTGCCTGACATTGGTTCTCAATAAATAGCTTTCTGTTCACACTGTTCACCAAGTAAAAAGACCTTCATATTTATGAATTAGCATGCTTAGTAATGACTTGTGATGATTATAAAACCATTATGGAATATTTCATTATTTCTTGGCAGGACCTTTTTCTTTTGCTGTGTTTGACATTTCCAACTTAAAGCTCAGACTGAAAACATAGATAAAGCTTCAACACTGAATGTGCACCAGTAGTTAGTTCCAAGTACCTCCTCCATAACCTATATTGTAAACAGCATTACGCAGATTGCTACTGTGATAACACCTTAAGCTGTTGTTCCAAATGGTCAAATGAAAATATTTTTCTCACTTTATTTGTGGTTGAGGACAACAAATAGAAAGAAAAAAATTGTACAGTCACCCTTATTCATACAAGTTGCATAGAAACCAGTATCTACTTTACATTTTTGCTTCCTCTCTATTAAATTCTAACAGCAGCCAACATGAGATGTCAGAGGAAAAGATCTGAATATCTCCCTTTTTATGGTCTTGTTTAAAAGACTGACCACAGCTCATGCTTCTTCTGTGTGTCTCTTAGTATGAATTGTTCCCTGAAGAGGAGAATGCCAGTTTTTAATAGTGAAGACTGGCAAGCCATTTGTTCTGTTCTTGTGATTTGGGCAGCATGGCTCTCACCATGTGTGATGTGAATTATTCAGTACTTACTGCTGTGCCATTCAATGGCAAGTTCCTTCTGATGGCCGACCAGCACACATCAGTTGCATTGCCTCTGTTCTGGATACCTTCCTATGATACTGACATACTTTCAAAGGAAAACTCGGAAGTCAAAAAACTTCACTTAAAGAAGATTTCTGCTAGTTGAAAGAGCACAAAATTTGTCCATCCACCTCTATATATTCAGATTTCAAAAACTGCATTATCATGCAGACAGCTGGGAATCAAATGTTATGAAAAACTCTTTCTGCCTTTCTTCTGCAGTGGCAGTGGTGTATGCAGTGGGTGTGTCTGAGAGCAGGAATGGGAATCTTGGGAAAGTGAGGTACACCCATCCCAGACCTTCGGAAGATGTGTCCCACCATTTTGCTGGTAATTCCTACCATCTCTACCTAGTGGGCCTTCAAAGCTCTCAGCTGGGTTCCAAGCCCCTGGGTCTCCTTACCTTTTTGAACTTTCTGCATGACCAGTCTGAATGACATCTGGTAAGTATAATAGTCTGCATTAATCAGATCCAAGGTAAATTTCCTGCATCCTAATAGCCAGTGTTTGGAATGGATATCAAGTGCTGAAAAGTAGAGATTTTGGTTTTTACACCTGTTGTTTGTTTTAATTTCAGCCAAAATTTCAGTCTCAATGTTTCTTGGCCTCAGTAATCTCTTTTGCAATACATTCTGAAGTGCAATTTTGTGTTAAAGAAGAAAGGTGTTTCAGAGCAAAACTTTTTAACTGCTTCTTCCTACTTCTGAAGAACCTTGCTTTTGTTTTTTTTCTTGAAAAAGAGACTTAATCTGTATCCTCCATGCTCTTTAAAAAAATATTTAAAATGTTTAATAAAAGATTTTTATTTCAAAAATTAACCCCCCCAAACCATTCTAGTCTCTTTTATATGAGTCTTTTGTAAATCCCAAACTCTGATTATTGATCAAATCATCTCTAAATTATCTATTTATAGATAATTTAGATTTATAGATTTATGATGATTTATAGAAATCATATGGCCTATGCATGGATGATATTCTAGATATGAGAAAAAAGATGTGTATAAATATGTTACATTGTTTCACATTATTCTCTACCACTCCTTTCATCCAACATTTCATTTGCTCTTCAAATGCAAATGCACATTGAACTTATGCCTTCATTGAACAGTTTTCAATAATTCTGAGGTTCATTTCCTGAGCTGATATAATTAATTTAGAAGCATGTGAGTAGTATGAGCACTTAAGGTGTCTCCCTTCCTGTGTCAGCTCTTCTTCTCTACTAATTTTCATCTCCCAGTCTATTGTCTGTTCATTTTACATATATATATATTCAAAAAATCCTTTTTTCTGATTAAAATTCTCATTTGCTTCTCTTTTCTCTGGTCTCACCTCCATTAGCATAACATATGCATATCATCCTATGTTTTTGTTTTTTAGTAGCTTATAGTAACACATGTTGTCAAATACATCTTAAAACACTAAGCACGTTGTATGTATGGATTTTCTCTTTCCCTCTCCTTTATTAGTACATTCAAAGAAATTGAACAGGTTGATTCTCCATTGTCATGGAGAATCATGCTGACTTAACCACTCTTATTAGATGACCTTCCAGGTATTTTATTATTTTGTTTTAAAATTTCATTTCAACATTTTTACCATACACAGTGTTTACTCCTATGAAATTCCCTGGATCACCATGCAGTATTTAAAAAAGATATGAGTATGCTTTATGCTGTATCCTAACCCTTCATTATAGGACCTAATTTATTACTTAGAATCACTTAACAATTACCTGAGTAAAGCTAAGGAGAAGATGCTTACATGAATAGCCTCTGATTTCAGTGGAAATTTCATGTCAGTCAATGGTGAGACTGTCACAGGTCCTCCATGTGGATATTCCCATGACTGAACTACACTGACTAATGCTTTGCAGTATATAGCAACTTATCATTCTGGACCATAGCCATTAATATCAAAGTATTACTTGACAAAAGGAAGTAAAAAACTAGTGCTTGTCTGGTAAGGTACCAATCAAGATGTGTAAGGGGCAAATTTTTGCCCTTAGGTATCAGCTGCTTTTTAATCTTATGCAGTCACTATTGCAAAATTTAAATGAAGAAATAGAAGACCGTGTTCAAAGCTGGATAGCAATAGATGAAGGAAAAGTCTCTTAGCTGACACTAGTCTTTGATGTGTGCTCATCTGAGAGAAAACTTTGTCCAGAACTGTATTTACATTTGTTCTGTAAGTATTACTGCAAGAGGGCTTATGAGTGTAGGGAACATATGGAGAGGCTGGCAGGCATGGATTCCCTGGTGTAGTGGTTAGAGTCTTTGCTCTGAAAAGGCAAGCTTTTAAAATTCAATTGAACACTATAAACACAACTAATATGCCAAGTAAGTCTGTATTTAAAGAAGTATTATAATTGTGAAAATAATTAAATATTTAAAGATCTCATGCAACTTTAGACTTTAAATAATTATTCTATAAGTCTATATGATAGTCTAACAGCTAAATTAATTCTCAGCCCAGTCACAAAATGACTATATCAAATCTAACAATTTCTTTGAATTATTTTTTTTGTATCTGGGCTCCTCCACCTTTACTTATTTATTATTTATTGTAGTACTTGCTCCTTAAAATTCTGAAAAAATTTCTGGTTCCATAATGACAGCAATTCCCTTCCTCAAGGGGACTTTCCACTGCAAGGTGTCCTTCAGTTAGACTAAGCTTCATCCACAATCCATCAAAATCACTAAGACAATTTTTAACAAATTTCAACAAATTTCAGTGGATGTTACAGCATGGGCTGGAAATGTGTGCCTAACTTCTAGCTTCTTTATCCTGATCATATTTAAACCATTGGTGCCATATAAAATAGCATTTACACTGAAATACTTGATGAATCACAGACTGCATATGTCTAGATTTCTTTATTGATGTAAAATATAAAATGACAGCTAAATATTTTTATTAAACTTGGCTAATATTGTAACTATTTTAACTCTTGGATATAAAAGTCAAGACTATTCTCTCTGTAAAACTTGGATTTATATATTATGTATGTATATATATACATAGAAATATACGTATATATAAATATATATATTAATGTGTATATGTGTGTCTGTCTCCGTGTGTGCAAGTGTGTGTATATACTAGTATACACTATTATCAAAAGGAAGTCTAAGGAGAACTTCCATCCTTAGAATCATAGAATCATTAAGATTGGAAAAGAACCCAAGATCATCAAGTCCAACCTTCAAACAAATACCATCGTACACAATAAACTATATCACGAAGTGCCACATCTACTCTTCTTTTGAATGCTTCCAGGAATGATGACTCCACCACTTACGGGGAAGCCTGTTCCAATGCTTAACCACTCTTTCAGTGAATAAATTTTCCCAATATTCAATCTGAATCTCCCTTAGAGTAACTTGAGGCAATTTCCCCTTGCCCTGACTCTAGTTGCCTGCGTAGTGATAAAGGATTAGCAAAATGCTGAGGAACTTAATGCCTTCTTTGCCTCACTCTTTATTAGTAATACCAGTCATTCTTTTGGTACTCAATTCCCTTAGATGGAAAAAGGGGTGGGGAGCGCAATAAAACCCCCATAATCCAAGGAATTAGAATGTCCAAAGAAAGGCAACAAAGCCAGTGAAGCATCTTATGAGGACTGGCTGAAAGAGCAGGGGAAAAGGAGGCTTGGGGGAGACCTTATCCCTCTCTGCAGCTACCTGAAAGAAGGTTGTAGCCAGGTGGGGGTTGGTATCTTCTCTAGATGAATTTGGACATTTTTAGATGTGCTCAGAAAATGTTGTTTTGTTCAGAAAAAAATGGACTAGATGTAAACTGCAAGCAAAATAATTATTTTTAAAAGATTGATCTTTAGTTATATCAAATTTGCATTCCAAAATAAAGGAGGAATACATTTATGACTACTAGACTTCTAGAAGAAAACTGAAGCAAATGAAGTCATTAGTAATTTGAACATCTATTTCTGTATGGGAGATCAGTTTATGCAGGAATATGTGCATCACCTGGAGAAGCACAGTATGCACTGCTAGGGCTCCTACCCAAGTATCATGAAGAAACCACTCCATTTCAATGCAGTGGTGGCTCACAATGGAAGTAACGGACTGTACAGAAAGACTATTACAAATTTCTATCATAGATAATCAGAATGGTACTATCCATAGGATTTCACTTTCTTCTTTAGCACTCTAGAAAACACGCACCATCTATCACCCTCTTGTCATCAGGAAGTTATTGTTCTTGGCTTTATTTTAGAACACTTGTTAAAAATGTTTGAAGTTAATTTTGGTCAGCTGACCTGTCTCCTCTTACCTCATTTTCTATTCTGTTCTGCTCTATTCTATGCTATTCTATTCAATTCTCTTTGCAGAACATCCTTTAAACAACTTTAGTATCTGACTGCCTTCCAAAAATGTACTAACTGATGTTACTAACATCTGTCATGTGTAGTTCATTTTCCCTCTCATCTTCTCTGCAGGGACAGGATGAGAAAGAAAATGAACCACACATTGTGTGTGCAATGTAGTGTTATATGCATATGCATTATGATAGAGTCTTTAATTACATGCTCTCATCTTGTTTTCCCACAGGACCCCTGCCTCATTCAGTGCACAGGACAGACACATGTGAGAGATTTCAGAGTGCATAGACAACCACCAGTTTAGCAGCTTCTGATGGTTTTTTGTTGTTTGTTTTTTTTTTTTTAATCTGTCCCAGTGCTTTTAAATATGTATTCCTTCTTCTTTTTTTTCCCCCATCTTCACATATTATTGATATTTTCTATAGAAAGAATAGTAAGATAGTAAACATAAGGAAATTTAATAGAAATAAGGTATTAATTAGACCTGAATACAATACATAGTTAATTCTCCAAACCTCAGTACACCTTTACATATAATCCCGAAGTGGGATTCAGGAAGAAAAACAGGGGATGCTTTTCCCACCCGCTCCACCCTGCCTGAAAATTGGGGTATGTAATTGTGAATCTGTGAAGTTGGAGGAAGCAAGAATGCTGCCAGTATGGAGGCTTTGAAAGAAATACTCCTCTGCTTCCACTTGGTCTGGACTTTCAGTGTAGCTGTGTCATCTGCAATCATACCTTTTGCAAATAACCAGTTAGAGCTAATTTGGAGTCATCTCTGTTACCAACTGGTACATGATATGTGCAACTCTTCATGTTACATTATATCATAAACTCGCAAGTAAGTTATTCAAAGCACATGTAATCTCTCAAAATGCTTACTATCTTGGAATCCAGATGCTAAGAACTATTATTTGTTATCTTGTTGTGTTTTTTTTTCCCAAAGAAAAACTTTTTGCTTATTCCTAATCAATGAGCTGATTTTTTTGTGAGTTGCTTTTTTCTTTTTCTTTTCTTGTTTTTTCCCTTTCAATACATGAACGTGTAATGACAAGAACACTGCAGATCAAACATATTTTGCATGCATTCTTTTCCTTTTTCTACATACCATCTTAGTTCCAATTCCTTTTAAATAAAATATATTTCCATATTTTACAGAATGCTTACATATTTTGTCATTTGGGAATCCGTTCAAAATCACATTTGACTGACTGTCATAAACATTTGTCTAAACAAAAGCAGACATGGTTTTATTTTAATAAAATAGTATTAAGATTTCATTTTTATCTGTTGATAGAAATTTTGTAGTTTCATGGATACTACTCATGATTTATAAAGGTAAAAGTCTCCCCTCTGCTGCTGTGTGCAGTAGTCTCCTAAAAATGGGCATGGATGCTGGCTTGTGTGCATGTTTTGCAAGCAGTTGCCTACAGTAGTAGATTAACTCCATCTGTTAGTCCACAGGCAGGGCCATTTGAATTTTGCCTGTGAAATCTGAACCCAGGGTAAAGAGGAAGTCTGAACTCAAATCTTTTTTTAACTTCAGATTGTCTGAGTCAATATAAATGTACTGCACTATGGAAAGGAGCCCTTTTAAATCCATTTCAGACCAAACTTGGAAACGTTTGAACAGTTTAAAGCTTTTAACCTTGAATCTCATTGTAGCTTAATGGGGTGTTTTTGTTTGTTTGGGGATATTTTTATTCTTAGTGCCTGAGGAAGGTATCCAGATTTTTCTTTTCAGCTATGGATCTGTGACCTCTGCTTCTTTGCAGTGATTCCACTGCTTGTTCCAGCTGCAGGGCACCTATCTTATGAAGCAAAGTGCAAAATTGCACTACTTGTACATGTGACTCACTGTAAACAAATTTTTTAAAACTTACATTCCTACTGGAAGGTTTTCAGTTCATAAAAGGTCAAGTGTAAATTTATAAAGCATTGATACATCTAAATCCAGGCCTTTGGGAGAAATGTTTATTGGATTGTATATCTGTCTTCATACCAAGAAGCCTGAGTGACCATTCCAGAATGTTTGAATGCACTGCAAACAAGTATCAAAACAAATATTACGCCTTCTAATGAACATTTTCAGAGCAGTTATGTGATGTTTGACAGGATTTTTCTTTTACTGCGTAAATCCCTAGCAAATGTTTGTAAGCGTTAGCCTAGAAGTATATAGTGACATACATACCATAAACACAGCTGTTACAGGGAAAATGTATTTCACAGGTCCAACACTGAGGATTCCTGTTTGATATTTTAAAAAGTTTTCAAAAACATTCATGATGCTACGAAGACCTCATTCCTGCTTTACAGAGAGTAAAGCTGCATGCCTGTTTGATGGTTATTTATCTGAGATGAGTGAAGAGGAATTTTGGCTAACTGTGAGGAGAACAGAGGAGTCCTTTCTGCCTTTTGATGTGGTGTATATAGTGTCTAGAGGGGGGGCGGGCAGAGGATAGGGGGAAGCTTTGCTATTCAGCCCTCTTTTTCATTCCCCAAAGCAATTTGAGATTTTCTATTTCTGTCACCACTCTTATCAGTGCGAATGTACACATATCAGCACTCTAACAAAAACTACAGACATGCATGCTTCCTTGCCAGTCCCACAATCTGCCTGTCCAGTCTAATAATTACAAGGTATTCCAAAGAAATACCTGGATTACAAAGAAGCTGGTATATCATCCTATACTATCTCTTGCTGCAGGATGTGAGTTTATGAGACAGCATTGCCATAGTTTTTGATACTTTATCATTTGCATTCATTTTCCCCTATTTCAAATGTGATCTGTGTCAGTAGTATGCTTATACTGCAACTTTTACTAGAAGAGGGGTACAGTGCTATTGACAGGCATATCTGGTAGTGCAATAGATTTTATGATGGGTTTCTTTGCTTCCTTATTTCCTTAAAAAAATTCTTCTCTCTCAGTTTTGGTGACTTAAAAGTTCATCTTTGCATAGAGAGATAGAAATAATTTTTCTAAAACCACACTTCTTCAACACATGTCCCGCAGATATGGGAAAAAACATACCGTATCCATTATTTTCAAGAAAATAGAATTTATTTCTACTGTATTCCTATTGTAGAAGTTTGGAGATCTCCTTTACTTCAAGAAAGCAAAGACTTGCGTGTAACAAGTTAGCTGGATTTTAAAATTATTCGTCTTCTAGATTATTCATTAGTTTCACAATGTTTAAATGCAACTTTTTGCTCAGCAGCAGGCTCATGTCAAAGCACAGGCTTTTCCTTTCAGCCCCTTTAGTATAAATTAAAAAATACCTCTCTAGTACCTCTCAGTCTCGTCATTCTAGTCAGTTGTTAAACTCAAAAATTCTGATTTTTGATTTTAACATCAGAAAAGGACAGAAAAGGAGAACATAAATTAAATAGCACAGATAGGCTTAGCTGAGGTTGCTGAAATTACTGGAACTCCTGATATCTTCACATGTTACACTGACAGGTATAAACCAACATCACATACATCTTTTCATTTAAATCATTACTAAAATTGACAAGGCCTGATGCTGATTCACCCATCCAGATATGTGTGCATGTACCACTAAGTAAATTCTAAACTCATCTCTCATGTAGCACTTTTCATCCACAGAGCTCAAAGCCCACTTCTCACAATATGGTTGAAGTTTTTTTGTTTCTTTTCTTTTTAGATGGGAGTAAGTAATTTGGAGTAAGAAGAAAACTGATTTGCTCTAGTGACCCAGCAAATCAGTGACATATGGTAGAATTGGACTTTAAGTCAGACCCATGATGACCACATCAATTTATCTCACTGATTTGGTGGTAATACTGTTATGAGAGTTCAGTCATATTTGTAAGCATTTTATACTTTTTATCTTGCTGGTTTTACTGCCTTTGTAAAGACCTACATGACTGCGTGGCTTTTTTGCCCTTTTTTTTTTTAATTTGAGAGAAATAGGCATATTTATAGAGTCCATATTTAGTCAAAGAAATTTTTTAGTTTATATTTTTATATAGTATTTTTCTGCTTCATTCAATAATTTCTCAATTTTCTATGCTACATTTTACTTATTAATTTGATTTTTTTTTCTGGGTATACATCTTAGGCATTGACTTGCAAACCCTTTATTTGTATCACTTCTATGCAGAATTTTGAATAATTACGATTGTGCATTTCCTAGGTTTACTTACTCTAATGATGCCCTGATAATTCTTAGATTAATTTATTTTCAGTGTGTTGCACATGAAGGATTTGTTGATGCTTGTGTTTTCTAAATCTTAAATATTTCACCAAAATTAATATTGGCTCACAGAAATTGAAATAATGAGTGAAGATGCAGCTAAAGATCTGGGCTATACTGTGATCTTCATGTAGAATGTTAAACATTCAGTTAAATTTCTGAATCCTAGAAGATTTTTTTTTATTATTTTCTCTAGAGTAGCGGAAAGCAGAGTAAACCTGTTTATTAGTCTTAGATAAATACTGTCTGTTAATATGCTCACTAAGTCATAGCCTGTAATCACTATTATCTTATTGGTTTGATTCCTAAAATATATGTGGTAACAGCACCACACTGATTTACAGTTGAGCAAATATCTTCCATGGTTAAATTTCATTGCTTCAACAAAGAATGCATCATGATTAAAGAAGGATATGAAATTTCAGTCTTCAAAGTTCACAGTTTGACTAGTATTCAACCCACTCAACAAAGTATGTGGTTGTACTGCAATTCAAACTGCTGTATTTTCTATTAAATCATCATGGCATTCAGTCCAAACAACTAAGGATGAAATTGGAACATCAATGCATGTTACTGAAGTTACTGGATCCTTAGTTAAACAAATTCAAATGCTTAGTATCTATGCCACAGTGCTGGTTAAAGATGTTTTTTCACTCTTAAATGGTGTTGAGAAGAAATTTTACTACTGTCTTCAGTTTCCTAATGGGAGGTTATAGAGAAGACCTACCAGACTCCTCTTAGAAGTGCAAAGTACAAGTGACAGACACAGGAAGGTCTGAGTAAATACTAGTGAAAAAAATTGCAACAATAGTAGTTAAAGTAGGAGAGAGGCAGCTCAGATTGGTCTCTTAAGGTTTTTTGGTTTGGTTTGGTTTTGGATTATTTGGATTTAATGGCATGGATAATTATGATTGTATCATTAAACAACATTGACAAAAAGATGCCCATTTATTGCAGTCAGTGAACAATTTAGCCTGAATGTGAATATTCTTCCTATACACATTCTGCTTCTGAAGACATGATCCCCAGCTTGTGCTTTCATCTTTGAATGTGTTTATCCAGATGTAATAAAGATCACTTTCTGTTATTTTAACATCATCATCACCTCAAGCAGAAGTCCTTTAGGCTTGCCACTTTCTATCCAGAATAGATAATCCTTCTCTGTTTGCAGGATTTACTAATACCTTCCCGTAGTTTTGAGTAGAAAATTACCTCTGTATTGGAATTGTCTATATATATATATTAAACAACCATCTCTTACATCAGTGGCCAAATTTGAAAGATGTGACTCAGCTATTCAAATATATATGGGAATGAATTAGATATTTGAGGTATGTTTCAGAGTCCAGGAAAGTAAAGAGAAATTTTATTATGATTTTTATTGAAAGAAGAATCAGAGCTTGAAGGGATAAGTTTGAACTAGTGAAATGACAAAACAGAAGCCTCTCTTTGCTCTCTCAAACAATGCTCTAATGAAACATAAAGTATTTCCAGATCAGAATGCTCTAATGAAACATTAAGTGTTTCCAGATCAGGTGGTATAATAACAAAGTAGATGAGTGGGAAAACACTTCGGATTTCAGAGCACTTAAAAATTGTATTTCTTCTTTGATCTTGTTTTAATTCATCATTGAACTTGTTTTTTTAAAACTACATAAGCATTTCCATTGCCGTCCCAATAAGGAAAGGAGATATAGCCCTCCAAGACTATTGATGCAGACAGGATGAAATAATTTGAAACTCTCTAGTGTTCAATTTTCAATTTTTTTCTATGATATATTAAGTGATTAATTGAATTGCATTCACTGCACAAACATTTTATGGTTGAAAATGTACCAACAGAAATACCACATCTGAAAAAGAAGATTTAAAAAATAAATTTGAATGCAAAATCACATCTATTAGTGTCTTTGCCATCTGTGTTAAATCTATTGATTCCCCTAGTAGGTCCATCCTGGGTCACAGGTTTCTAAAATTTGAATTATTATTGCTACTTTCTTTTTCATTTACCTGCATAGCACAGCGGGGTTGTTTGTTAGGGTTTGGTTGGTTGGTTTTTTTGTTCAATTGGATATTTTTCATGGAAGTTTGGTTGTATTGATGAAAACACGTTAAATACAACTCTAGGAAGGGGATTGGTCATAAAATACTCCCTTCTCCAACAGTTGAGAGTCAATGGTACTTGGGTTGAGGTTGCAGATATTAAAAAATAAATCATTAAGATAGGGTCAGCTGACAAATTATGCATTCAGATTAATAATCTCATTTGCTGGAGAAGGAGAAAAGTTTTCTACATACCTGTTTGCAGGATAAGGGCTTCTAGAAGTATAGAAGGAACAGAAAGTAATTTGTGCATTAAAATTAAGAAAGGACATATTTCTCTTTCCTTAATCAGCTCTCTCATGACTGTATCTTATCTGACATTTTTTCAGTGCATGCTGATGAAAAGATGTGCACACTGTGCAGAAGTTGACTTCCTTATCTTAGAGTCTTCTGTCATCAAAGGATTGCAATCCACTGCGTAGTATACATTGTACCATTATTTGTCAGTAACTTACCAAAAAAATACGAACACTGTTTTTTTTAGATCTAAATTCGAATTCGTTGCCATTACAATCGGTGTCCCCTGCATTCCAAGGATTGCCACAAGAGAAGGAGCTACTGTTTCCAGGGGTCTCCATGAGGTAGAACCTCCATATATAATTAAATAAATGTTTATTTTCAGATATACAGCGTGTTAAGTAGAGATGCCTTATAGTGCCTTGGGTTTTAGAGACAACACGGTGATGGAACTTGTCATTGTATTCAGCAACTAAGGAAGATTTCAGTAGTATAATAAAAGCAAGGCCTCTTATAAACCCCTTGATTGAGCAAATTACAAAAGGGATTCACTGCTGCCAACCTGTACAATGAAACAAAGCTTGCTGTGCTCAGGATTTGACAAATGAAAGCAAATAAGGCAAATAAGAATTCATAGTTAATTTGAATTTTATATTCTGAGCTAAGTTAATTCTACAAGGAAACAAGTTTTCCAACTTTCCTAACAGAGTCCGGGGAATAATAAGGTATTGGGGCATTATGTGTTAATCTTTGAATGATCCACCCCTAAAGAGTAAAAAAACAGAATGCAATCTTAAACTTGAGATGCTATATGTTCTTGGGGTATGCTTATAATTAATTTTAAAGGAAGTTGCACATACACATTAAGGGAAATATAGACACCATCCCCTTCAGTTCCTCATTTTGTAACACAGTAAATGCTGAGCCATATGGTATTTTTTAATGGAATACACATTTGATCAACTCTATTCATTTATATAGATTTCCTAAGATGTAGTTTTAAAGAGAACACATCAGAATATATTTTTCAAAGAGGAAATTCACTACTAGTTCTAGGAATAAATTTAGGGAATGCTTTTAATGACTAAAATATTTGTAAACTGTGCTACCCTTATATAGTGAAACTGTGTTGCTAGATTTCTAATATTAGAAAGACCTCATTTGCATTTTAGTAGAAACACGAAAAATACTTTTTTTATGTTTCAAGTTTATTCTAAACTGCTGGTTTGGACTGCCATCCTACAGGCAGGGACTAAAAAATTCTTAGAAGTATGGATATAATCTTTGAGAAATTGCTTTTAAACAGATAGGATGTGTCATCAGGATGAAGTACCACATGCCATTAATTATACATGGTTCAAGTTCTGAAATTTAATCAAATACAGATTCGAACTCATGTCTTGGCTTGTAATCAGAAAAGGATACTCAGGTGAATATGCACCTTTCTTGTGCTTTTAAAGACTTGCTTTCCGTAGCTGCCTTTACTGTGGGAGCTTTTGTGAGTATTCAATGGCAATCATTTCTGCTTCACTGCAGAGTGAAAAAATACAGGGAAAGTTTGAGAGATCCTTCCGAAATAGTGCCTGCTGCTGCTGTCAGAGATCACAGCATAAGCTATTTCCTACAGAAAGAAATAATAATAAGACATAACAGTGTCTCATAACAGCCATAAAGTGCCTTTAGCACTGGGGATCACTGAAGCCATTGTAAATAGCCTAAGAAAACGCAGCTAATGGAATCTTCCACAGAAATTGAGAGTCAGAATCCATGTTGCCTTCCTAGCAAATCAAAATCTCTCAAAAATGTTCCAAAATTGTTTTGAAACTTCACTTAACATGGTTATGAATTATATAATCAGACTTTAGATGTGAAATACCTTACCAAATTTCCTGTATGTAAATTATGTATTGTAAACAACCTAGTACTTTTCATTAAAGTACTCAAATTTTTCTCTGATTCAATAAATCTTATTGAGATTAATGGATTCTAATGTCCCAAAGACAACCCCAGAGAAAACAAAACTGCACAACCTCTAAGAGGATATGCTGAATATAAAGCCTGAACACTGAATTACATACACCTCTTGGGCTTTGTCAATGATCAGGGACAAAGATACCTGCTCCCTAGGAACTGTGCTTCTCTCAGAATGTGAATATTAGATGATGTACATTTATTTTTTGACAAGGAGCCATTTTATACAAGGTGCCTTTTTTCACTACCAAAACTGAGTCATCAACATTTTTAAAAATATGATTTTCATTGTGATCCGTTACATTGAAATATTGGACAAAACTCAAATTTGGCATTATCTTATTATCAAACACAGCTCATATTTTAAAATTGTAGCTTTATTTAAAGAAAGGAAATATCTATGAGAGGAAAAAAGTACCATGGTTATTTGAAAACAGCAGATTAATGATATATGCCCCTTCGGACCACCTCATTTCTAGCACAAAAATTAATGGGTTTTGGCAAACTACTGAACTAAAATCATCATCAAAACGTCATTCAGAAGACAAGGTTTTCTGTGAAATAGGTGGAGTCATTTGCCAGAGAGCCATCTACAAAACCATGATATCAATACCAAAACATGCAGAGAGCAAACTCAGACAACAATTTACAGGAATTCTTTTTAGTGTCTCTCATATGAATAATGTATGTATATAATTCTATGATGGTAAGAGAAGACATGTAAAAGAAGTTGTTTTAAAAAGGAGTGGCCACCACCTTACTCTTTAAAAAGCCTCCCAAACACTTTAAGTTTCTGCTCCTCATTTCATTGCAACATTAGTACAATCATAGAATCATTTAAGTTAAAAAAAGACCCTTTAAATCGTCAAGTGCAACCATAAATCCTATATTGAAAATTCACCTCTAAACCATGTCCCTAACTATCACATCTACATGTCCCTTGAATTCCTCCAGGGATGGTGACTTAGCCATCTCCCTGCAGCCTTTCCCAATTCTTGATATGCCTTTCAGTGAAGAATTTTTTTCCTAAGATCCAATCTTTACCTACCCTGGTGCAACTTGAGGATGCTTCTCCTTTTCATTCACTTGCTACTTGGAAGACATTCACCTGACTACAGCTTCAAAAATATTAGCAGAAAACACCACACAGAGTTAGGGCATGAATCTCTGCCTCAGTTTTCCATTTACTTGACTGAAACAGAGTCGAATTCCTAGCTAAGAAAAATGCTTCCAAATTACATACTAATGAATTTTTCAGTCAAAATATACTGAAAAACACAGATCAAAATCTGACCCACAGCTTTCCTGAATAATAAGAGTTCAGAAACCTTCAATGTATCTCCTCCACAGGAAAAAAAAAAAAAAAAAAAAAAAAAGTGACTAAGAGCATGAAAAGCAATTGGAAAACAATAGGGTGGTTAAAAAGTCTCACTCATGTGAATTAGAGAAAGCTCAAAGGGAGTTGTATTAGTAAAGATAAAATCCAGTGAAACTCTGAGTAATAGTTTCAGCTATGGATAAAAAGAAAATGGGCTTTCAGGTGTGGACTAGAGAAAAAAAAAAAAAAAAAGAAAATACATAATGGGTAATCTCAGATTAGGAAGGAAAAAAAACAGGAGGTACAAACCAAATACATAGAGAAGACACCGGAGACAATTTTAGAAATAGTCAATTTATGAAACTGTCTCATCCAGTAAGGTAGGCGGTGAAAGTGGCAGTGCTTACTGCTGTGTATTTCTTGGCTGAATTTAACAGGCAACTCTGATTAACAGCAGTTTGACAATGGGATTTCTATAGTATGACAATATTTTCAAAAGGACAACAGATTTATGTTCTAAAAAAACTGGTATTCAAAGCAAGCTATCATATATGAAAAAGAGAAAGCAATTTTATTATGGGAGTGTTTTTTATTGTCTTGCTGGATGCTTAATCATAAAAAGTCAGCACTGTCCAAGTGTAAATCCACTCTTTTTTTTTTTTTTTGAGTTAACCCTTAAATTGCCTATCTCACAATTTCATGTGTTTTAAAACACTATTGTGATCAATCAGATGTATAACATAAACTATTTATCATTACACAAACTACTTCATATTTGCAATCAGTATTTTTAGGACAAAAATTAAGGGATCCAGGAATAGACTATAATGAAACAAAATGCTCAGTGAAAACTAGGAGTGTTTTACTTCTTGATTTACAGGTTTTGGTACAGGCCTGCAAATGCTAGACATCTGTACTATATTATTTTCCCAAGAAGTAACTAAAATTGTTGATGAAGTTGAACTTCACATTCACTTTAAATTTCCCAAAGCAGTGAAACTCTGCCAGTTTCTGAATTTTAGCCAGATGTGATATGTGGCTTGCCCCCAGGATCTGATGGATTTCCCACTGGCTGGTTTAATACAGCCAAGAACCTATTTCTGTTATGTGTTTGGAGAATCCAACATGTTTCAATCCTGAATTTCAACTGTACTGAACAATTTATTGCTTGAGATGTCTTTATCTCTCTCCTTACTCAGACAGAAGAATGACTGGAACAAGAATACCATCTCTCCTTACTTAAGGTAAAAAAGGAAGGTGAAAAAGTGGAAGTAGGTTAGGTCAGAACACACTTGGTACACTATCTCATTCATAGCTGAAATATTCTCAAACTGTTTATTATTGTGTCACATTTCAACAGCAAAGCATCTCACCCTTTCTACTTAAAAGTATCTTGCAGCACTGAAAGACAAACAAACCAAAACCCTCAGTGCTTTCTGAGGGCTTAAGGACATGAAGGAAAAATGTGTTACAGCTTGAGGAAGAAAAGATGTGTTGTCTCCTTTTAAAATGTATGTGGTAAAGCTACTGGCCTGATACTGGAGTTGTTCAAAACTTCTCAGATAGTCTTATCAGTCATGGTAAGAGCTGCCCTTAAATATTTATATTTCATTTGTGTACCATAACATCTAGGGACAGTAATCAATGAAAAGTATTTTGTTATGCTAGACATCATTGTAGCATGGAACAAACATGTAAAATGTTATTTTCCAGACAGTGTTTCCTTTTGTTCCAAATAGCCATACACTGATGATAACAAATCACCACAAACATACCACAGCCCTCATTAGCATATAACATCTCATTTTCAGGATGATCCACGGCCCTGAGATGGAACAAATAGAAGCAGAATACATGAGTAAATGAATCCTTTATATCCACAGAAGTCCTACAAGCGTTTAAGAAAAAAAAGACCCAAACCATACATACCAGTTTGAACATGTTAGTATTAGCATTCTTTCTGGAGTCAGACCTATTGCAGCAGCATTAAAATGTCTTCATGCATGTCATGAGGTTATAACCCAAAGATAATATTATACTGGGAACCAGAAGGCAGAGGTTCAGTGACGAGGTGTTATCCTTCTGAGGCCTTTTGTCAGAGGAGGGAGAAATTGGCTAGAGTGATCCTGTGGTAGATAATGTCATTCCAGACTGAGAGGTGGCTTCTTAGGAAAGTAGGCAGTTTTTGTAAGAGCTGTTAGAGGGGCACAAAGGGGCTGAAAAGGAAAGCGAAAATAACAGTGCATTCATGACTACTGCCTGCTTAGTAAAGAGAGGCTTAGTCAGCCATTGTCATGTCTGCTGAAGGTGAACTTCTTGGTCCTTCCTTGCATCATTCTTCCAGCTGGTGACAAAAACTTTTCCCAGAAAAGGTAAGACACAGAGTTCAGGCAATATGCTGATGAGAAAACAGAGCAAGTGAAGAGGCAGACTCAGTTATAGTTCATCAAGTATGTTCTCTGTTTTCTCCTTTTCTTAATATCATTTTGAAAGAAGACCACAGACCTGGTAGTTTGCATGGTTTAGCTCTGCATGAGAAATTGTATGTTCTTTAATTCTATTACATAAAACAAACCATATGTTAGAGAACGTAGTAAGAAAGGGAGGGAAGGCACCATACAAAGCAGGCCAGACTGGCTCAGCAATGTGCATTCCCTAAAAGACTTGCATCAGAAATGACAGGAAAGCATACATTAATCTGCAAACCTCTCTCACTATGAGGTCTAAATAGCAACTTATTCTGTCTCAAAATAAGATAATTCAAGGTCTAAAATAAATAGATTCGGTAGATTATCAAGCACAAATATTTATATATCCTTAAGTCTGGTCTGCCAAAATATCATGGAAATTGTATATGATGAAATACATTTTATAGGTAGACAAAATTAGTTTTTTGGTGTAGTGTTATCATAATTACCCTTTATGGCAGTGGAAGTGCTTTTTAGGTAATTGGCAATAAGGATTAAAGACCTGATAGTCTTAAGCTAAAAACAAGTTGTTCAAAGAGAAGTGCTTCAGTGGATACTGCCTATGCCAGTAACATTTGCTAAAATATTAAAATAATCTCTGCCAGACAGAAAGATCATCTAATAGAAAGCCTGTTTGGACATAATACAAGAGCTGCACTTCATATCTTGAATACGAATCAGAAATGAATTTTCATTCCGAAGCATTTTGCAAATTAGGCTCTAGCTATTCAGCTAGAAAACACCAAATGTTCTCTTCCTTGACATAAATAACTTTGTATTATTTAAATTTACTTATATAGACTGTTACCTTAATAATCAGTAACTTAAAAAATAACTAAATTGTTAAAACTAAGGGGAAAATTCTGTTTATGTAGTGACGGGTAAATAAGAAGCAGGACACCGAATATATGAACCTCACTGGCCTTTGCAAGTGGAAGATATTTAAGTCACAGAATCACAGAACACAGGTTGGAAAGGATACCAGAAGATCTTCTGGTCTAACCTTTCACAGGCAACAGAGTCTAGATGAGATCATCTTGAAAACCTCTTGTGTTGGGAACTCTACCATGACCCTAGGGATGATGCTGCAGGAGATGACAGTTACCACTAAAAAAAATTTTTCTTACATTGAGATGAAACCTCTCCCCATGCAATTTGTAGTCATTGTGCCTTGTCTCCTCCGCTGTCCTTACTGTAGCTGTCCTTCACATCCTAGGATACTGTGATGAGGTGTCCCCAAACATTCTCCTCTCTAAGGTGATGTGATGTAGCTCCTTCAGTCTTTCCTCAGAGGGGAAGTTCTCTGGCCCTTTGGTCATCTTTGTGGACTCCTTTGGACCCTGTCCAGTCCATCCATGTCTGTCTTGAATTGTGGGGACCAGGACTGGATGCAGAAATCCCAGTGTGGCATGACAAATAGAGTGAGAACACAAAGTTGGCAGTTTTAGAAATTTGCATCATCATTCCAGAGGATGGAACTGGGAAACAAAATGCATAGATTTCAGTATAGAGGTGGACAAATCTACAGCTCCTAGTTTCCTTCCTTTTTTTCAAAGTCAGAGGGTCCATGAATAGACTTAGTTGAATGGTAATTAAAATACATTCTTTTTCATATATAGGACAACTCCTGCTCTGTGTAGTATGAATGAACCTGTTCCCCAAAATGCATCTTCACAGTGCAGAGAAGCAAAGACATCACACAGGTGCCTTCAACACAGCCACAAATAGATTACCTGTGTTGCCTAACATGCTTGATTTGCTAATAAATTTTAAAACATTTAAAAACCTTTTGTACTTTACCAGTAAGAGTAAAATTAATTATCCATTGCATCTTTTCCTGAAATGTAAATTTCTAATTTGGACTTTGACATATTAGGGCTTTTTTCTATTATCTCTTGCTTTTACTAGCTTTAAAATGCTGCCATTCACCAAACTTGGAAATTATCACAACAATCTAAACTTTCACATCATAAAAATATTTATGCCCTGAGGCACAAAATATTTTGTCATTTGTTCAAAATCTCATTTAAATGATAAATATGATCAGCATTTAATCATTTCTTTAGAAAATAACATTAAGACGTGCCAAATTTTCAATGAACTTATTCATACTGATTCTAATAAGCTGAACAACTTGTTTTGGCTGCAGCTATCTTTTTTCCATATGGAAGTGCTTCTACTAGCTTTCTTCCAGATTATGTGGTTGAGAGGAGGATGTGGAGAGAAGTCCTATGTTGTTTTTTGTGGCACAAATTCATTTTGAGGACTGAAACATGCAATGTAAATTGCTCTCAGTAAGCCTGCACCCCGAGGGCACGTTTTGGCACTATCGCAACCATACCTTAACAATCTGTGTCGAAATTCATGAAGTATTATAACAGGTTTAAGGACCCAGACAGTTTACTCTAAGCATGTGTCTGCAGAGACAGCATGCGCCTCCTCCTCCTAGGTACACTGCACTACTGCCTCTTCTTCAGAGGCGTGCACAGAGGCAATTTTAGCAGGTTTGGGATGGAAGACAAAGGTGATACTACAGCAAAGAGACAACACAGAGCAGTGCAGTGAAAAGAAAAATTACTATAAAAGAAAGAAAAAAGTTTTCTTTCTAATTACCTAAATGAAGGGGGAAAAGCTTTTACATCAAGTAAAAATAAAATTATTACCAAGAAAGATCCATAGTTAAGATGCAACATCACCAGCAGAATTTAAGTCCTTCTAAGTCTCAGCTCTAGAAAAAGAATATTCCTAATTTTCCTTTAGCTTTAAATACAAACTTTTGCAACCTATTTTGTACTAAGCCAATGCTATTATTGTGCATTCAACTGCCAGCCTGAATGAGGGCCGTGCTACTGTCTCTGTTCTCACCTTCCGTCCAGGACATTCGTCCTTCCTTCTCAGACTTAATGCACGATGGAGAAATTAGAAATTGGGAATTTCCACTTTTTTATTGTTGAACAAAGACTTTTCTGTCCCATATATTTCAGATGATGTTTGCACAGACACCAGAAGAAATTGAGATTTGAGTTGATAAGGCAAAACGTAAATAATTTGCTTCCATAGCCATCCTGGAATATGGCTTTACTGTGTCACTTCCTTGTTCTTTTCTTTAGATTTTGAATTATCAACTGTCACACTATAGGGAGCAGAATAAGCATCAGTAAATGAAGGAGATCATCTGGAAAAGGCCAATGCTAGATGTAATAAATCTTTGTGGAACAGAGATCTGTAAGGAATAGAAAATCTTCCAGATGACCATGCTATATCTGGTATGCACAAAATTCTGACATGTACATGGCAAAAATAGTTGTGGAACTAAATAAGAAAAGAAAGCAATGAAGAAGTGAAAATAATTTCCTAAATGTCCCAAAGTATCTCAACAGATATTGTAATTATCTTAATAGTTATCGCAATGCATGGAATCATTCAGATTACACTGTATAATTGTTTTAATACAATGAATAAAAAAAATGAAGTAATATTCAAGAACTGGAACAGATTTCTTAAAACTTTATAAGTATTGAGCCACAAAATGGAATATGAAATAAATAGGAAAAATTAATAGCAGACACAAAATCCAGAAGGAATAAACTTTTACAGACAAAAAGAAAAAGCAGAGAAAAAAAAAAGGATAAGCACCCTTGCTAAAAATTAATTCTTTTAAGTATTTTTCATGTGCATCACATCAAATGATACTTAACAGAATAGCATTCATATGTGTGTATGGAACAGAAATAGCTCTGTAACTGATGGTGGTAGAACTGCAAGATCTTCAAAGACTATGAGCAATTTCTTAAGCATTTGAATGTTAGCAAAAGCTAATGGAGCTATTTTGAGTTACTTTCAGATCTGTAACACTGATCAGGAAACCTCTGAAGAACCGCCCCCCTTGTGAGAATGTCATACTCTTTTTTTCTTGGTCAGCATAAAACACTGGGATGGTTTTTCAAATGTCTTAATTGCTGTCCTGAACTCATGAACCTGGACAGGTCAATGGAAAAAGCTCTCCTATTGACTTCAGTAGGAGGGACTGAGATCTCATAGCAAATATTTTAGAAAAGTTCTACGAATTGTGAGAATGTTTTTAATGTATTTTGGCACTCTTTATAGCATTGGCCTTGTCTCTTCAGGTTTGAGTTATTTTCCAAAGATACAAGAGGCACAGAACTTTTCACCTGATGTCCGAGACTCCTGAAAGCTGGCTAGCGTTTTACCAGTTTTCAAGCAGGGTAAGGATGGCCCTGGAAATTACAGGCCTATCAGTCTCACTTCAATAACGGGTAAAATTATAGGAGATATTAAAAAACACCTGAAGGAAAATGCAGTTTCCTGTCACAGTCAGCCCAGCTTCATGAGGAGAAAGTCCTGCTTGTCAAATGTCTTTTACAGTAAACCCACATAGGTAACGCACATAGCTGATCTAGGACAGCCAGTAGATGTAATCTTTTTGGATTTCAGTTAAGATGTTGATGCTGTCTCTCACAATATCCTGTTGGATAAACTGTCCAGCACATAGCTGGATAAACAAATTATGTGATGAGTTTGCAGCTGGTCCATGGGTCAGGCACAAAGGGTTGTAGTGAATGGAGTGACACCAGAGTGGTGACCTGTCACTCGTGGGGTTCTGCAGGGCTCTATCCTAGGTCCTGTGCTCTTCAACATCTTCATTTACAACTTGGACACAGGACTGGAGAGTTCTGCTAAGTTTTCAGGTACCAAATTGGGAGAAGCTGTTGACTAACTCAATGGCAGAGAGCCCCTGCAGTGCGACCTAAACAAATTAGAGGGTTGGGCAATCACCAACTACATGAAACTTAACAATCAAGTGCCAGATTCTGCTCCTGGAATGGGACAAACCTGGATGTACATACAGACTGAGGAATGAAACTCTGGAAAGCAGTTCCCTGGCAAAGGACCTGGTGGTCCTGGTCAATGGCAACTTGAACATGAGCCAGCAGTCC
Source organism: Donacobius atricapilla (assembly GCA_013397315.1). NCBI lineage: Eukaryota > Metazoa > Chordata > Aves > Passeriformes > Mimidae > Donacobius > Donacobius atricapilla. Next base: position 64,309 of record WBMY01011157.1, read on the forward strand.
CCTGGCAGTGAGGAGGACCAACCCTGTCCTGGGGTTCATCAGGCACAGCATCACAGCCAGGCAAGGGAGGGGATTGTCCTGCTCTGCTTTGCTCACCTTGAATCCTTGTGTTCTTTCCCCTTCTCTTTAAGGTCAGAAAAATCACACAGAACCTTCTGTTGGTTTATAGTATCTGTGCAAAAAGAGTACACCCACTAGAGCCCACAAGTAAATGGATTATTTAGTAAAAAAAATTAAATTTCAAATATCATGATCAAATATACTAAGTTTCTGAAGCCATTTCTCTGTCAACATTTTTTTGTTTTTCCTTTATAAACCCTTCATTCAGTAAAACATGGGACGAATTTCGTGTAGGGAACTTGGCAAATACATAAGTATTATATGTCATTTTATGGGATAGGTCTTACTTTCTTCAAATAGGATGTCAGCTTAGACTGTATGAGCTGAGCTGTCCACAGCAATGATACAGAAGCAGATTCAAGCAGAATATGCACAGCTGAACCAGTATGTATTTCCAATCCAGCAGAGCTGTGGCTGAATGCCAAAGAGGAAAATAACATCAAAGCATTTTACATGTATAGTGAGTTGAATGATAATGAATTACTACAGTGTTTTTCTCATTATAGTCCAGGAGGCAGCCCAGACTCTCTACAAGCAGTGGGAATCAGCAAGGCCCAAGAAACACCTCAGGTGGTGATGCCTCCTGTTGGCTATTTTGGAATGGGTTGTGCTGGTGACAGACACATCAGAGATGACCTGTTATGGGTCAGCCCCAGCCGGCAGCTAAGGACCACGCAGATGCTTGCTTGCTCTTCCCAAAAGTGGTGGGGAGAGACCTGGAAGAGCAAAAGTGAGAAAACTCATGAAATGAGATAAAGACATTTTCATACGAACAGCAAAAGCCATTCATGCAAGCAAAGCAAAACAAGGAATGAATTCATTATTTCCCATCTTCAGCCATTCCTAGGAAAGCAGAGCTCCAGGAAATGTAACCACCACTTGAAAAAACAAACACCACCACTTCAAACATTCTTCTTTGTTTCTGTCAAATTCTATTGTGCATCATGTCATAAAGTACAGAACATGTTTTTGGTCACGTGGGGTCAGTGGTCCTGGCTTGTCCCCTCCCAAATTCTTGTGCACCCCCAGTCTACTCACTGGCAGGGAAGTATGAGAAACACAAAAGACCTGAGTGCTGTGCAAGTGCTGCTCAACTGTAGCTAAAACATCCCCATCTTATCAGCACTGTTTTGGTCACAACTCCAAAGCACAGCACTATATGTACAATTACAAGTAAAATTGAAACTAATTTATTAAAACTAGTAAATTAACTTAACATATTTAATTAAACTTAACTCTATCCCAGTCTAAACCAGAACATGTCCCCAGTTTTCAAATGTAATGCACCCAGAGGAGTTTTCTTGTGGGTCCAAATAAAGGCAAGAACCAGGTGTCAACTACAGTTTAATATAAAGTAGATTTTTGAGATTTTCTTTTTTTTAATTGCAAATTAATATATATGTTTCTGGACTGGGTCTTGAGAAACAAAAAATCTCCTAAACTCAAAACCAACAGCAAAAGGAAGCAAACATTTACACATTTAGTAAAAGCACCTATACTCCCTCTTTCCCGGCCTCAATTTTACTACCATGCTCCACTTATCTCCGAGTATCTGTCTACCCCATACATAGTCTCGGCCTCACTTTTTTCTCATAGGGACCTGTCTTCTAACCCTTGATCCCACCACAGGTTACACTCAGTCCCTTCAGCAAGACAGTGAGCAGTGCATACAATACATAGTAGTTTCATTCTGCTGCTGCTTCCATGCCACTTTTTTCTCATGCTTCAGTGTGGGTCCTGCACAGTCTGCATTCCCTTCAGGGAATTCTATGTTCTGCTGTGCTCATCCATGGGCCTCAGTCCCTTTGGGGATCTATCTGTGCCAAAAGCTTGGATGAGGGACTCAGCCTTGGCTTGCCATTGCATTGGAGCCAGCTGTGTCCAGCACAGTCCCACCTACAGCAGCTAGCCCTGGAATCCTCACTCCATCCCAAAACCTTGACAGCTACACGCACTACAGCTGTGTGTCACAATGCCATGTGGTTTGTCCATTCCTGTTTGCTGGTTTCATTTAGCCCAAGTAGACAGGGGAAAGAGAAATGCTCTTCAGCACTTCTGAACCCTATCAGGAACTGGACAGTCCAGAACCATGAGTATTCAGTTTCATAATTTCCAAATGCAATAGACATGTATGGAAATTTCACCTAGAAATCATAATGTTCTTGTAGGAAAAAATTCCAACTCATCTGACATACCACTGTATTTTCTCATATCTTTAACCTGTCATAACTGCAATAAAAACCAATTTTCTCTGAAGGTTTTGAGGCTTGCCTGCACCATTAGTCTAATGCTGTAAAACTGCTTAGTTTTACTATTGGCATTATCATAAACAATGTCACATCTCAGAGCATTCCAAATTCAAATCAGGGACTTTTAAGAATGTTCTTATAACATGAAGAAATGGAAAAGTCATCCAAACAATCCTAATTTTAACAAGCTGAATCACAGTTATCCAAATCTCTGGACTTTTGAGATTATGCCATCAATAAAAGCCTATTTCTGTAACATCTCTGGTGATGATTCTTGGTTATTTGAATATATGTCTAAATTGCTACTGAGTTGCAATGCCCTGTATGCACTTTTGTATTAAATCTTATTTTTTAGAGGAATATACTGCTATTTTAATATTGGTAAATGCAAATCAAAATCTTTAAGGACAGTGAATTCTATTCCCATTCAAAGACACAATACAGTTTCTTGATTCAAAACATTAGCAACATCCACTTGGCATTTTCCTTAAAGTCTGACTTTTCTAGGGAATCAGAGGATATATCATAATCTTCCAAACAAACTGTGATCTAACAATTCCTGTGTTATTGCCAGAACAAGTTTCCTCTGAGAATAATGTTCACAGTCTGTAGACAGTCTTGCCTGGCAAGGTCATAAATAGAGAAGTTCTACTTTATACAAAAAAGGAAGAATTCCATTTCATTGTTAACTCTTATGTTTAAAATATGGGGAAGGATAATTATTAAAAAATTCTGTTTCTATACTGATTACATTCTCAAACACATGTAATTTATGCCACAAATAGATTTAATATGCAGACACAGTTTTCTTTTAATATAAGCACCCAGTTTGGCAAGGCAGAAGAAAACGCACCATTTTTCAGTAACCAGTGTTTGCTGTTGAGGAAGTGATACAACTTACTGCTATATGACATTATACAAGCACACAAATATATCAACTTGCAAATTCCTCAAAATACAATTGATAAAATGGGCAAAACACAATATTGTCTTCTAATATCGACTTCCCAGTCTCAGAGGGAAGGCACAATTCAAGAATAGGCTTGTGGTAGTTTTAGGCCTAGAAATAACAGGGTAGAGTTCTGCTCTTTCCTCTCAGTTCTTTTTAGATTACAGGGCAGTTGCAAAAGGCAGAATTTTCAAAACAAACTAGTGAGTTTTCCCTCTTCAACTAGAGTTTCCTGATATTATCAGGCTTCATATTACAGTGATGTCAGAAGTCCCTGAGAAGTATCTCAGCTACTGAAATACTTCATATCTATCACTGGAGAATACATACTTCAGATCATTATCATGTGAATAGTATTAATTCCTTTTTTCCTGCTTGTCAGTGCCATTTTCCTAGTCTATAAACTCCTTGGAGAGGAGTTATTTCTTACTGTATATTTTGCACAGTTCTTGACACAGTGGGACCATGACCTTGCCTAGGTTTTGGCTTTCTTCAATATGGTTAATTACAATTAACAGTTGGAACAATAATAGAAGCACTTCAATGCTCCATTTAAGACAGATAGGCATTTTCATTTGGATTTGTAATGTGGGGTTTGATCAGTTAAAGAGTAATCTACAAAAATCCATCTGGAGAGTAAAATAAATTGGTTCCACATTTCTCCTGTCACATAAAACTGCTGTCATATGAAAAACAGTCCACATTTGTGTTAATTTCTGATCTGGCATGAGGCACCATTGGTTAGTCTTGATGATGGCATCTGAGAATTTTACACTATGAGATCACTAATTTAAGACATTTGTGAGCTCTGAACCTTGGAAAGGTACTCAGAAATTAATGTCATTTTATGCAGTTCATATCCTGGATTCCTTTAAAATAACCATTCAAAAATATATACTTTTATTCAACAATAAATGAAGCCATTGTAAGATGTATATTTTATCATCTGTTAAAATGGCAATAAAATCTGCATTAGTCTGAGGAAATATATATACTACGAAGAATTTCCTATGAATCATGGCATCTGCTCTGACTTCCTCCAAATATATTTTGTATGAAAACTCTGAAACATTTTAGATAGAATAGGACAAAATACGCAAATATTACAGTCTGTTCACCTATATATATACTGTATTTAATAGACATGGCATTTAATTTTGCCTCATGGGATTTTGTACCACTGACTTCAATGAGAATAACTTTGTATTATCATGAAGATATATCATTGTATACGTTATCTTAATTAAGTAATTAGCTTAGTAATAACTTTGACAGCAACATTGAGGAGAAGGAAAAAAGTCAGAGGCATATAACTTTGAGAAATATTCATATTGAGAAATTCCTTCCATGTTACATTCTGGAGAGTGTCAGTAAAGTGCAGTAATTTATAAACAGGAGTATCTCAATCTCCAATATAATTCCTTTAAAAATTATAACTACAGATAAACAAGATATCCCAGTCTTTACTTCCTATGAACATTTCTTACAAATAACAAGGCTTCAAAAAATAATCAAATACCTTAAAAAGTTTACAGATTTATTTGGCAAAGTATACATGCTAAATTAAAGAATATTTTTCCTATGTAAGAAACAAGTTCAAAGTGTTGTTTACAGTAGCCTGTAAAAGGACATGATTCTTAACACTTGTTTTCTGTGAGTTACCTCTAACAAAATGTTAACATTGCACTTCATTGCAGCAAGTTGTCATCATCCATTACAATATTCCTCTCAACATTTTAAATCCACATTTTTCAAGCAATCTTCTACAGCGGGTTTTGCTGTGATATCTCATCAAAACCAAAAAAAGAAAGGGCTAAATACATGTTATGGTTTCTCTGCATGACTCCAACTCAAATAAAATGTCATTGTAGATTGTACAAATCACTATGAACAAATGCAGTCTGCAAGCCTGGTGTAAAACATCCCCAGATAAGACTCTAAGACTATCAAATGCAGCTTTGGGACATGCTTTTGTCCCCTTCATCTTTAAGCTCATAGCTCAATCCAATTATCCACAATTTAGACTCTGCCAGTGATTTGTGTACACTTGTGTTGCAGAGCAGGATTTTTTTGTATGACTCAAGTGTAAAACTTCAGCTTACAAGCCAAAAACATCTTCAAAAGAAATCCATGAAATGAAACAGTAAAAGCATGAGACAGGACTGATACAAAAAAATTACAAGTCCCCCATCTAATCATATATTAAATATCACCTTAATACCTTCTTTTAAATTACGTCTTCAAAACACAATTTCCTTATTTTGTTCATCAAAGAAAAAAAAGAAAAAAATGATTGTATGTAAAATTTTTCTTCCGAGTATAACAGGACTGCGGGATATTTGGAGTGGAGCTACATAAAATTTGGAATGCCAAGAAAAATACCACTAGGATTTAAAACAAGTCAGCATTTTTCCAGAAGTTAACTACTTGTTTATGCATTACTTTTGACATTATTTCTGCATACAGTGGAGCTAGAAACACAGAATCAGATCTTTGGTTCTATCCCACTAAAGCTTTCTAGAATATTGGTCTTGTCCCCTGGATATAAATATTTTCAGGTTTCCACTAAACATATTATAACAAGAAATTATTCTGGCAACTGAGGACTGAGTGACCAAGAATCTTTCTCTAGCCCTCTGTATACTCTAAATATCTACACAAAGTGAAAAGGCCAAGTGAGTTTCTGTCTAATAAATTCTGTGTGAGGATTCCTCAAAATGCACTGGCCTTAAATATCTCCAAAACTCCATTAGAACAAGATTGTTTTGTTTAGCTGTTGGAATCCTTTTGGAATTAATTTCAAGTTCTGACTTGCCACGTCATTTTAGTCACATGGTAGCCGAAGCATTCTGAAGTCACATTTATTCTAATAATCTATTTGATGGAAGAGGTATCCTAAGAAATACCAGAGGATTTTCTACTAGCAATTATTCTACTTTTCAGTGTAATGTGTCTGAGCAGAGGTTGTAACGTCATTTTGAGACCAAAATTATGCACAAGATTTTATTAATAACATTTAATCTTGCATAAGATTTGAATACATAGGCAGTAGAAGGAGATTTTTACTAAAAAATTCAGATTTCAACTAAAGTACTAAGTTATTTGATAAGACAGCGCTTGAAGGGCTAAATTATTTTGTTAGGATCATCTACGCAAAAGAAATAAAATTAGTGGACTACAACAGTAATATCTTAGCATTCTATTACTGCTTCAGGGAAAAAATGCAACTGTCTAGGAAAAGGGACCCAGCAAAGATTGCAGTGGCACCCTAACTCCTGGCTGATGTCAGAGCGCACCAAAGCTGCTAAAACCAGCGTATATTAGAGTATACAAGGATACAGTATATCGACCAGCCTTAACCTGGTGCTGGACACCACAAGAAGGAATACCTTTTGGAAAAATGTTTAAATCACAAGTCATAGTGAAAAAATCCCAGCACACACATCACGTAACACCTGAATGTCTTCTTTTTCACTGAATTGTTTATATGGGATAGCAGGTCTGTTTCTATTAGAATCAGTTTGAAAATTTAACTTTTAAAAATGTATGACAAAACCACAGTGATTATAGAAAAATAATAGGAGCAATACTTATTTAAGTAAAAGTAATTGTATTTAGTGTGATAGCTATTAAAATGATAGGCTATAGTCATCCATTAAATTACATATCCCATTCCAGAATTAAAGAACTTGTACTCCTAAATCCTAAAAACCTAACAAGCACACATAATATGAGCACAGCCTTCCGACCCGAGATAAAACATAGTACCAAACACAACAGAAATATTCCTGTCATTCTCCCAGCTGAGTGCTACCCATTAACTTGTTATACTTTTACCATCACCGAGTTAGCTCTGTGAAAAGATTTCATGACTTATCAAGTCATGGTCATGCATGTTTGCCAGCTTTCAGATATGTAGTACAAATGGTAATTATAACCATTGCAAATGATACATCTCCCCAGTGCTTCAGATCCAGTGAGTTAACCTTAAATGCAAGGCAGATTTAAAGATGAACAATTTACTTAGATAAAGGAAAGAAGAAAATATAATTAATCATTTGCCTATCCTTCAACCCTAGTTTACAAAACCATGGTGCAACTTTATTGAGCTCAGAATTGAAGGGTGACAAGGTTAATGCATAGCTTTAGACCTCATGGTTTCATTAGCAAACACATTACAGACTGCAAAGCTGAACTGACAGTAATGCTAGGCCCAAACAAAGTAAATAATTATTGGCTTGGCAAATGAGGAAGCACTTGCAGAGTTTGTTTACATTTAGGTTTTGGAAAATTCATGTTGGCAACAAGTCAAATACAGTTTGACTAGTAACTGTGACAATTGCTCACAGATGCAGCTGGAAGAACAACAAAAGAATGGATTTATGTTTTTTTTCTCCCCTGCATTTTTCCCCCTTTGTTGTCTTTTTTCTTCTGCTGTTTCTTCTTTCTCTTTTTTTTCTCTCTCTTTTTTTTTTTTTCCTCCCCTTTTTTTTTTCTTACCATTTTGGATCAATAACAAACTTGTAGCCACAAAGATAAGTGGGTTTTCATGGCAGATGGGCCTTGGAATGTATAAAAATCTCATGTTGCATTTTGTCTTTTGGCCACATATTGGAAAAGACACAGCTGTGCTCAAGCTGTACTCATAAAAGCCTTGCTCCCTGACAAAATGTATGAGTGCCTTCAATTCTTGTGGGTCTGCACTGGATTTTCAGGAGAAATTCATCACTTCAGTGCTAGTGCACTGTTAACAAACTTTATCCGATGCTAGGGGTATGGAATTATGCCTCACCTCAATTCCTTTTATGCAATTCATTGTTCAGTTATAGAGAAGAACATATTGCTGAAATTCAACTAATAAGGCAATGTATGAAAATTATAATAATTCAATATCCTGCAGCTAATGTAGAAAAATGGTGAAACTGCAGTTCCCTTTCCAATATTTTATACAAAATGCAACTATTCTAAACAGTTAATATTTTCAACATGCTAATATGGAATAGGCTCACAGGATAAAAATAAGTAAGAATCAAGCATTAAAAAAAGAAAGTTCACGTGGAATCAGACAATTATGTAAGATATAGTCAACAAATTATACACAGGAGAGGATTATTCATTTAAACTCAAGAAAATTTTGCAGCAGAAAACAGCAGTAATTTCTAAAGCTCACTTTCAGTCAGAGTGAGCTAAAAGGGTTTGATCAGTTCTTGTCAGATCAGCTCATCTAAGTGTATTTCATGTAGGAAAATTGAGATTCCTAGTCTGACCAACAGAAACCCATTTTATCTTCCCCAGCTTAGTGAACTACCAAACTCAAGTCTCATTAATCCACCCTTCTGAAAATGAATAACACAACCAAAATATTTTGAAAATAATCATCCAAACTAGAAACTGAAACTTTAGTGATCACTGGTGTATTTTGCAGTTGTTTGCAAGGCACTGTTTATATTATGCGAATGTCACTACATTTTTATTAGTTTGAAGAGAATTAGAATACAGATGGTGATAAATTACATTTTTGCATTTCACATAATAGTTTTAAATGCTCATTGCATTTGTCTTAGGAAAACAGAATGAGCAGGAACCATCCTTCCTGAAGGATCATCAGGCCAGGATATACTAGGCATAAATACTCCTCCAAGATCTTGGGTAGATGACAAGATTTTCTCAGCTTGCTGACTTTCACTGGTTAAGGATCAAAAAGGGCCATATGTGCTGTCTTTCCAAGCTATAGATGCACTGACACAGCAATATTGCATAAGAGATTGTTCTGTGCTGAAGATAAAGAGCTATTTTTGCTTAAGTGATTTTTATTCTCTGCGCAGGAGAGAGTGTGTATGAGCAGAGACAAAATATCTGTTGAACACAACAGATAAGTATTCTCAATTGAAATAAATGAAGCTATTCAGTAAAATTGACCACTGTTAATTGATATCATTGTCACAGAGTTTTCTGGTAAAATTCTAGAAAATAGATAAAAAAGGTTTAGCAAGATTAAATTTTCAATAGATGCAGAAAAAAAGAATATTTGTAAATACAAAACTAACAGGGGAAAAATCCATAATATGAAAAAACAGTGTGAAAATGGCATGGAAGAAAGTAGTTCCAGTGGGTGTATAAACAGAGAGCAATATTGATTAAGGTGTATTCCAATCAATATGCAGATACTTCAATGCTTTAAACACAGTGGCTTTGATGACCCGAAGAGAACATTGTCCCACTGGGTGCAAAGGTTAGACACCTATACTCTAACAACTGTGGAGATGTGATACTGTCTAATTATTACAGGGAATCTGATTCTTACACAGAATGCCAAAAGTTCTAAGCATCAAGGGAGTAGGCAACACTGGCAGAAATGTGTTGTTCGTTTGATTTTAGCATAAACATTTGAGTAAACATTATAACGACACTTCAACCATAGGGCATTTATCACCTTGATCTAAGGAAGCATCCTCTAAATTAGTCTCTGCTAATATTAGTGAACAGTAGAGAATATTGGATAACAACATGGAAGTCTGAATTTCTTTGCACCATCATTTATTTTACACCATAATTACACTCAGTGTATTTTAAAAAACAATCTTTGTTTTCCTTACCTTTTGTCCAAAACCCAACATTATTGTTTGGACGTCAAAAGGTTTGCCTTCTTATGAGCACTTTATTGAGGAACAAAGGCTCCTCCAGAGTTTTGCTGATGCCCAACAGAAGATTTCTGCAAAGAAAAAGTGACTGACTCAGTGAATGACACCTGCATCAGCTTTACCTTTCCTCTTCCTTGGCATAGAGAATGTGTTTGAAATAGCACCTTCTGAATCTGAACATTTCTTCAAAAACATGTCTGCCACGAGCTAAATTACCTTTGATAGTCTGCAACTGGCTCTCCAGGTTTGATGGCAGTCTCAGCAATTTGGCAGAAAGGTGATGCCGGTTTTCACAGCCAGTGTCAATGTTCAGGAATTTGCAGCTGCCCTACTCTCTACAGACCAAAACTTGTTTGATCTCAGTCTCTACCATCTGCTGCTGCTATCTCATAACCAAACCAGAGCAGTCAGTTCCCAAACTAAGTAATCATCACCTACAACAATATGAGTTTGGGTTGGTACACCCCAAGAACATTTAAATCTTTACAAAGATCTAAGATATACTGCATTATTTATAAAAAAGGTTTTGTAGCTTATACTTCTACATTGGTATATGGAAATGTCTTGGTATAAACAAAAGCCTCTAGAGTTTTATCTGCTCTGTATATAATCTGAAGAGAGTTTAAAATGGTCATCAATGCCTCTACTGTATCACTTTGAGCTGTGCAGACTTCCTTGGTGGAATTCAGCGGTAACTACAGATGCTCAACATGTCTTACTATCAGGCACATAAAAATACATCTTCTGAACAAGCTATGCAAACAAATACGTATACCTGATAGAAGTAAAAGATTGCCTCAATAATGTGCAATGTGTTACACTAATCCCTTCATGTGATACATCTCAGCAAACATTAATAAACATCCTTGGTCATGTATCACAACATAATTTTTCATTTTTATAACAGTTGTAAGCTTTTTTTCCCCAAATTGAAAAATATTCACAAGAAATGTTTTTGAGTAAATCTGAGCAGTTTATGTGTCCATCAGCAATTGATATTTGCAACCACATGGGAAACAGTTTTTCAGGACTGGCATCTGATTTCGTAGACTTACCTGGAGATGTCAGATAAATACACTGTATTAGAAGATCAAAATTCAAGTTGCAAGCTCAGACAAAAGATAATTGAGAATGACTGAAAGCAAATGATCTGTCTTTGCTAATATAATGCATCAGTCCAGTGTAACATAATACTAACAAAAACATTGTCGTGTCACAGATAGACAGATTTCACATTTACTCTAGGATTACACTAACAATTATCACCAAGGTGCAGACTGAACATGCCCTGAGTAATCTGGAATGCCTGGCTGTTAGAAGTTTTAACATACCAGAAGGCTTCCCTAACTAGAATAAAGAAAAAAAATTAGGATGGTAAGAGATTGTTAATTGTTTTAATACATCAGGATGATCCTAGAGCTATTCTACCTAATACTCTGGGGCTGACTGTATACAAAGTATTGAAACTTGGAGTAAAGCCCACTGATCTAAGGGAAGTGTAGTGGAAAAAAATGCTTTGCTCAGGGGGAAAAAGAACAACATTTGATCCTACTTCTCTGTTTTGAGGGTCTCACAAAGAGCATTTCCAAAAGAAAGAAAGTAGCAAGCGTACTTTTGCATCTGGGTGAAATCCCAGTAGAGTTTATCTGAGATTAGTTCACTTTAAGAGGAGGAGAAATGAAAAAATCTTCAAGTATACAAAATATCCATGTATGCAGTATTGCTTGGAGACAGAATAAAAAGTGCTGTTGCCTATATGTGTCTTGCAGATTGGTTGGCTTCTTTAAAGATTTTTTCATGTACTTAAGAAAATAGGTCTGAGCTTAATCAAATTTAGCACTGACTACTTTTTAAGAAACAGGACACATAAATTAAAATTAAGATTTGAGAATTCCATACAGTTGTAGCTAACTACCAAACCCACAAGAAGCCTAGAAAGGATTAGGATTTAGACTGCTGAATTTTAAAGCACTGAAATTTAAGTCTGCAGCCTATGACACTGCCAGTCAAAGCAGGAAACAATCTTACACCAAAAGCAAATTATTCAATTTGTCCATTCTTTTATATTAAAATGTAGTTTAATATGTCTCTATAATGGGATCACATCTTTACACATTTATAGCACTCATCAGGATTTTGAAGTCTAATTTGAATTTTCCATTGTATATTTAAATAATATAAAAAAATCAAGCAATGTGAACTTAAAATACTAATTTCTCTTTCAAATACATTTTCAAAGTCCAAAACATAAGAAGAACAGTTTTCTTTCTTCTTGCTAGGGAAATAGACCAAATGGAATAAGTTCAAACAGCTATTTAGATGAATATAGATGAAAAATATCCTGACAACAAAAATCTAAACCAATTCACTGCTATCAAGATAGACTTCTGCTGTGACTCTTGCGTGTCCTCACTAAGTCAATAATCTTATTTTAATATCATCAGCACTCTCCCTTCTTTGGCTTTTGTTTTCCTGTTGTTTCTGCAGTTTCCTATGGAGGATTAGACCACAATATCTTTGAGACAGGGACCTCACTCTGCTTCTGAATACAATCAGCTGCCTTGGCCAAACGGGGGAAGTGTGAAATAATAAACAAGCCAGCCAACCAGCCCTCACACCTCATCATCTCACAGTGGCTTACAATATTTGAATGCATTGTTCCATCTCATAAAATCTGGCCATAACGCAGGACTTCGGGGAATCAGGAAATAATGAAATTTCTGTCACTGTTCGCTCTCCCCACATTATACAAGGACCGAGTCTGATGTGGCTAATGGACACAGATGCCACGACTGCTGTGTTTCCTCAAGTAAAAGCAGAAAAGGCAGGTCACAGCTGATATTCTGCACAGACCTCTGTGATCTTACCTCTTACCCTTCAGCAGACTAAAGGCCTAACTAGGCAGTCAACCAGACTTTTTCATTCTCTTGGTTTTCTTATCAGAATAGAAAAAAGCAAACTAAGCAGAAATTCTGATATCTAGGACATTTCAATCAATAGCTATGAGGTAACAAGGAATAATATTGAGCATGAGTTTAGAGCACCTGTAGCATGGTGCCATGCTGATGGTCATTGAATTGGTACAAACCCATGGAAAACTCATAAGTTACAAATTGGTGGACAGATTTTATTAATTCAGATGGTTGGGTGGTTTTTTTGTTTGTTGTTTTTACATATCCCTGGGCAGAGAATTGGTAGATGCCCTATCCCTGGAACTGTTCAAAGTCAGGTTAGACAAGATTGGGAGCAACTTGACCCAGTTGAAGACATTCCTGCTTTCCTATGTTTAAAGGTCCCATCCAAACCAAACTATTATATGATTCAATGATTCTACAAAAATGAAGCTAAGAAGAGTGTCTGTGGCAGAATATACAGTCTTATAGAAAATCTACACAATGAAAGGGCTGTGGGTAAAATAGTAATCCATTAATAGTGTTTTTAGAAGATGTGATGTTTTTAGAAAAGGTGTGAGGTTTTTCTAAGCTTTAAAAGCCATAATCTTTCCATCAGATAACCAAATGTTGCTCAAGAACACTGGCAAATCTATAGCAGGGATTACACTATTTCAGTTGGGGAATAGAAAGGTAAAAAGTAATAACAAAATTTCTACTCAACTAGTCCTTCTCCCTCTCTCTCAAGATATGCCTCAATAATTTTTTTTTTACTTCTTCTGTAGCAAGCTCCTTCTTCTTTCTTAAAGCAGTAAAAAATCACAATTTTGATTGATTTATTTTCCTCACATAGAGGAGTTTCTGAGCATCCTTTTAGTTGACATTTTCTAAAAAACCCTATCTTCATCTTGTACTTCTCTAACCATGTCAGAGGCATCAGTGGAGTTACTCATTTCTTAAGAGCCCAGTTTGCATTCCATCAGACAAAAGAGAAAACTTTATTTCATCTATACAATGTTTCCTTTTCTCTTTGTAGTCCCCCTGGGCTTTTTAGAGACATAACAGAACCCTAAGCTGCCTCTTTACCCTCACTCTCTGCATCCTGAAAGGCCAAAACACAGATACATAAATAATACACACTTTGACTTCCTAATGAGCAAATTTATCTAATAGAAATGCCTGCACATACAACATTAAAGAAAGAAGAGCACCTAATGCATAAATAAACAATAGGTTTCAATTTATATAATCTTTATAATATTAGATATATTTTTATATATTTTAAAAAATAATATTTTATATATATAAATTAAGTATAATTTATGTAATTATGAATGGAGGAATCAAAATACAGATACAGAAAAGCTAGCAAATCATGCATAAAACTATGTCATCAAAATCGTCCCATTCCACTGCCCCCATCCACTACCTCAGTTTTTTAAATATAGGCAAAGTTAATTTATGACCAAAAGCTTTTCCATAGTATTTAATGCTACTTGAATTGGACACCAGATCTTAGTTTGCATTTCAGTGTTTCTGGCCCATATTTTGGTTTTAATGTGACAACATATCCAATTTTCCATGGTATTGATAGCTTCAACTTGTCTACACAGATTACAGTATTTTGCATACTTCACCTATATGACTAAGTCTGATTTTCAATCTTATACTTTATATTTTAAATTGTTGGAAGCGTGTAATTTAAATGTTTATACATAGTTCTACATTCCATATGGATTCTGTGTACCTCTGGATTCCATCTGCAGACATGATGAGACTAGCCATTTATTATAAAAAACTTTCACCAAGCATAATATTAGAAGCCTTAAATCATACATCAAAAACAAGACTGTACTTGCTTGCTATCTATTTCCTTATATGAAAGACAAGAGTTTTAATGTTTCTTACAGGCATTCACCTAGATGATCACATTTTGCCAAAATCAGTAGATTTTTCTCAGTTCCAAAAAGTAAGGAATTGCAAATAAAATTAGTGCAAATTTTAACCACACTGTTATCAACTATTTTGAAGATGAGAAGCCAGAATTTCAGCCTTAATTAATCTCTCTTATTTATTGTGACAGGTCACTCCTACAGAAAAATCTACTTTTCCCAATGAAGGAACCCAAAGCTGTGTCACAACATGACACACCACTAGTCACATTTGGATTTAAGATTAAGCATAGCTAGCAAAATAATACTGTGTCACAATACCACACCTGAGTTTTGTTTATGGTCAGCCATGGTCTGTTCCTAAGGAAAATATCAGTTGTAGACTCTTGTGTCTTAATATGTGGAGCTATGAACTTTCAGCCGGACAGGACTGAAGCACAGCTTTGTTCTACAGGTACAAAGTAGCCTTTTACAGAACACTGGTATTATTCATGTCTTTCTTAAAATACAACATGAAAAATTTAGCAAGCTTCTAATCTGTTTATTGGACTCCACATGCAGAGGTTTTATTTAAAATTTGCCTTTAAACTGACCTGCCTTATAATGACACATCATATTGCAGGAAATGAAAAAATTGTATTCCCATGATTTTCCCTGTGAAAATAGAAAATTATGTTCAAAGATTCTACTTTTCTCTACTAGCTAGATGTAAATATGTCAGAGGTACATTAAAATGGCATTCAATATGAACTACTATTTTAAAAACAAACTTGTCATTCTTCTTCTGCTGAATTGCTCATAAATTCAAGCATGAATAAAGATATCAGATTACATTAAATGCATTTTGGTATCTGTAACTTTCTGCAATGAATTAGAACTGGCTGATCATGTCTCAAGTGCATTTCATTTTCTGTTGATTCGTGTACTGCAATATAACCTTCAAAATTCCCTTATGCCAACAAACTCATTCAGATATGCTGAGTGCAGGAGCAGGTTAAAGTGGCTATAAGATTGAAAACTGCATCAAGACATCAGAGGATACAGTAGAGGTATAATGAAAGTGTAAACAAAACCTACAAATATAGACATTATCTCCCATATAATGCACTACTGAATTCAGAGGAGAGTTTTGGTGTAAGAAGAAGACATAATTAAACCAGAACAAAATGGTACCATCACTATATTGAGCCTGTTTCATTCTGCTCCATTTAAGAATTTTTGCTTGTGGAATCAGCACTGAAAAATATTTACTCTCCTGTTCTCTGAAAATAAACTTTATCCCAAAGTAAAATTTAAAGCTAAGATGTTTTAACGGTAGAACCAAGAGAGCATTGCATCTTTGTCACCTGATTGTTTTTGAAATTACTTTGAAAAATAATTTTTCTTACTTTCCTTGTACATGAGCTTTTTGCTGCTGAGTTGTGAAATCCAATCCATCCTTTAAAGGCTTTTTTAAGCAAAAGTGCATTATTATGGACTTAGTAGCTTCTATTTTTTCAGTGGTAGTTATGGTTATGGGTGAATGCTTTCAACAGAAGTTAAAAGAGAAAATGAGTCATTAATGATACCAAATCAGAGCCTTGTGCTTAGTGAAGCCTGACATAATCTTCCGGTTTCAGCATGGAGAGCTTACACAGTATCTTAGTTTTCCGCAATGAAAATATCCACAAAAAAATGTTTTCATGCATAACTTTTATCTCCAAGATTCTATCAGCAGAAGTTACTTATGACACTAAACAGTTAAATGACATGAATGGTAGGGTAGAGAAGAGAAGGAAAAAAGAAATAAACAGACATATCTGGCAGCAAGGAAAATAGAACAGTTTTTGTAATTCAGTATCTCTGTTTATGGACCATTTGTTGTCATTCTCCTCATTTCCTGTGGACTTCTCCTCCCTGAAGATTGCACTCAACTAACACACCCAAACAGCAGCACTTCCACACCTAGTAAAGGATATGTTTAAAGAACTGTTTGTTCTTAATCTGTACATTCATTGTAAACTGTGACAAAATACCTTTCTCTTGTAGCTGTGTGGATCCTTTGATTTTGAACTAGATTGGTTTTGCAGGCATGGAGATGATCTGCAAGTGGGAGATTCAGAGCAATGCATCTTCACCAACTGCTGGGTTGGGGCAACTCTAATTCCCATGCATTTGACCAGCTTCATGCCACTGTATTTCTGAATTGGTATAGTAATATGTTGAATCAAATCCACCATGAAAGGCACAGGATCAAAGGAGGAAATACTTGCACGACTCACCCAAATGCCTGCCCTTTATATAGCTTACCTCTTGCACCAAGTAGGTTAGTGCTGATAAATAGCTGGACTGCAGTTTCGGTCCTAGTAACACGCTATGAAAACATCTTGCATTCAGTGGCTAATCCAGACTTCTCCATTCTCTGCCAGACCACAAACCTTTCATCATAAACTTCTCCATTCATCTTACACTGGCATGAAGAGGCAACCCATATTGGATACATCTACAGATGTTTTATTAGTAGCACATGGTTTGGATGCTGGAATTATATGAGAACATACTGTGATCCAGCTGCAGGTGTTTACTAAATAGGAATTAAGTAGAAATATCATGGAGGCACTCTAGGAATGAAGCAATTCAATATTAATTTAATTTCCTCAGTGTTTATGTTAGCTGATTTAAATCTAAATCTGCTGCACTTCTGAGTTTATTCCTATTCCCAAGACACACATTTCCCTAGACATGTTCACCTTGGTCCCCTGAGGTGAACCATCATTGTAAGCAAGGAAATGCCAGCTCCACATGGAAGGGATGCTGACATGAGGGGTCCTGGGAGCCCCAGGGGAGGCCAGACAGCAGCAGTCTTGGCTGTGCAGGTCCTCAGAGTCATGGCAGATGTTGTGCAAAAGTTTAGATGATTCTATATTTAGATTTATGTAAGTAATATCCGTTTCCTGATTTTTTTCTCTTATAAATGGTCTCTACATGCTACGCAGAAAGATAAAATTGTGTGAGGGGGTGTGGGGGGAGGGGGGAGTGAAAATAAGTGTTTTAATGCCATTAACATTATTGAGTTATGGTTGTTTCTGTTTCAAAGTCCCAAGTAATATAAAGGGCTTTTCAAGTGAATTGTCAGGTAATTAGAACAGAGAAGTATTCATTTCCCCTTATCACTCATAGTCGCAGTAGCTTTATCCTCTCTCCATGTAACTTTTGTCTTCTAAAACACAGAAGTTATCCTGAAGGAAGAATGAAACAGAACTCTTGTGAATTTAATAATGAAAGGCCATGAATAAATATCACATCTCTTCTGGAATGGATACTTTAATTTAAGAAAGAAAACGATAAGCTCTTTAATTGCTGGTATTTAGGTAACCACATAAGATACAGGGAAGCACCAAATACCATGTTCAGACTCAGAGCCATGTTCAGATAGAGTGCAAGAAAACTCAGATAAGGAGTCAAAGCATGAAAGATAGCATTCCCTTTTATATAATACTCTTGAACTTGAAAATCAGGTTATTTGCAACAACTAAAGGTTTTTGGCCCTAAATTCTTAACAAAAGGAAAATGTTTATTAAATATGCTCATACTAGAGGGTTTATTTTTTCATTCACTAACAACATAAACACACAGTTAATTTCTGTCACATTGCAAATTCAAAGAACATATATTAAGAAAACCAGGCAATTTAAAATTAGACTTACTCTTATTAGAAGGTTCATCCTATAAGCTGTCAAGACTTGTAAAAATGTGACAAAACATACATCAGTGCAGGGAGATATGTCAGAAGTTTAACAAAAACAATTTTCCTAGGGTTAAAAAGTGCTTAAACTGCTGTTATTAATAATAACTTCTGATTATTTTATGAACACATAATAAACATCTGTACTATGGCTCCTGAGATTGTGGTGGAACTGCACACAGTATTCAAAACATGGATATACCAATTACTCTGTGGCAATGATATTTGGGGTTTATTTCTACTAAGATAATTTACAACAGTCTGTTTACCTTTTTTACACCATGAATTGAGCTGATGTGAGCTGAGAAACAACTCCAGAACATCTAGACATGACACAAGAATTTTAGATTCTATCACTTTTATCCATAATTAGATTATATATTTTTATGTGAACTGCTTTTCACACAATTATTTTGAAATTCTTCAGCAGTTCTTTGAAGATTTTTCAAGAACTTTCTGGCTTGCTTAATTCAATATCCATTTCTCTCTTCTAGCATACTTTTTCTTAGTCATATACAAAAAAAATTAAGCACAGAAAAGCTTGGGAAACCTCTTTTCATTTTCAACTGCTAATGAATTCCTAATCTCTGCTACCTAAATTTAGGATGTTGTCAATCTGGAAGATGACCTTCCTTCTTATGACAACTTATTTTCTGCAAAAACTTGTAGTGAGAGGTTTTATTTAAAGGTGTTTTTTTAAAAAAATAAACAAAATTTTAACAGTCCTATTACTCTTAACTGCTTTCTTGTTGTTTCTTCAAACATTTAATGATAGACAAAGGTGCGACATCTCTTTACAAAAGCAATATTGGCCTTTTACTGGAGCATATTAATTAATGTATTTTAATCCTTTTCTAATTATACCCTCTGTATTTCACCTATGACCAAATGTTTGTTAGTCAACATTTCACCACATTGTTCTGTAATGCTGTTTAATATCATTTACCATCTTCTCTCATAAAGTACATTGTTTCTGTGGGACCAGAAACAAAATCACAATTCAGCACATTGCAACTTTAACCTAACAACACCTAATGGCTTTGGGATTCAAAAGAAATATTCAGTTCACATTGGTCTCTAGGCAGAAAAATATTTATCTATTTAGCAGGGTAGTTACACATTTTTCTTTTCAGGACATTACATATATGTATTTTCAGAAATACACAAAATTATTTTCCAAAAGTATTTCGTAAATCTCAGTACACCTGCAGTTCAAGACCAAAAAAAGAATGTTTAATATCAATGTAAAGACACTGTATCTATTTCAGGTGGGCTTCTCTTGTTTATATTTTCAGGTGACGGATTAAAAACTATTCCCAAAGTATCGGGTTTTTTTGGTTGATGAACATCATGTAACCTTTTAGTCATAAAAAAAGTGGGCCGACTTCCAAGTGATATTTCTTACACTAAATTGAGAGCTCTAACGTAGTACACTAGAGTGTTCACACAGGCTAATTTCATGTGTCTAATGTGTAGTAAATATACACAGCAGATTGGTGTGCACTAGTAGCCTCATGTTGGACAAAAAAAACTCAGGTAAAATGCAGAAGGGATAGTTTCTAGTTTCTAAAAACCAAATATGTGTCAAACAAACAATTTCTTCTATGATCAGTAAAACTTTTGACTTTTTATGGCTCTCACTTCATTTCATGGTCTTAATTTCATTATTTCTAATAAATCAGAGACTGACTCATCATGGAAAAGTGTGTAAAAGTAGGACAAAGATAGAGATAAATCCAGGAGAAGTGGATGAAGGAAAGAAAATTGATTTATCTGCAGAAAGTTTTCTGTGGAGTAGGACTGGAAATGAGAATGTGTTGTGAAATGTGGAGGGCATTAAATCATGTCTAAACCTAAGTTAAAACAGCTAGTACACTGAACTGTTTTAAGTGAATCACAAAACTTACAGATGAAATTAGAGTGCTAAAAAATACAGGCAAAATTAATGTGCGAAGACCAAATATAAGGTAACTGCACTAGAGTAGGAATGGTACTTCTTCAAACTCCTTTGTCTTTAATTATTTCCCAAGTTTTACAGTTGAGTTGTATATCTTGAAATAATGCTGACATCCTGCAAATGTCTACTGCAGTCTGTAGGTTGAATCCAAGGAAAATATGTATTGTGCCAGAGGTAATTTTATAAAATTTGATAAAGTTAATATTTGGGGGTAAAAATCCTCTAAAATCTTCCTGTCCAGGATAGATAGATTGATAGATAGATAGATTGATAGATAGATAGATTGATAGATAATTGGAGTAGATTGGATAATTGGTAAGCTTTGCTAACATTTGATATCCCATTTGTATTAAATTTGGAAAAGTATTCCTCCTTTTTCTTTCTTTCATTTTCTGGTCAACAGCAACTTGTTTGCAAAAGAAAAAAATAGTGACTTTCATCAGTTATGTAGAGTGCAATGTTCAGTATTTAGTGTCATCAGATTACTTTTTATTTTATGCACATCACCCTAACCTATCTGGTTTTCCCTTGGCCACACAGTCATGTCCTGTATAAATTTACAAGCTGTGAGGGGAAAATTTCACTGTGCTTAACAGTATTCTACTCAAAGCTTTCACTACAATAAAACATTCTTGGTTAAACTCAGCAAAATTTTGTTTAAATTGCATGTTCAGTCAGTTGGTTATGTACCATTAAATTCATTATGGTCACATGTAAATTGCATTTTTTTCATATATAACCATTTCATTTCTCCCTACAAATGCTTTTTTTTTTCTTGACAAGAAAGATGTTTTCTGTATAAACAGAAAGAATTTCTCTTGTATTAAATATTGTGACCAGAAGTTTAACATACTGGGAAAACAAGATCTCTAGGGTTTCTTGCCACACAGTTTAAAATTCAGAAATAAGATTATACCATGAGCATCAATAAAATTATACAGGCTACATAAAGGTGTTGAGAAATAAAGTAAAAGATAATCCTTCACAGGGAGAAATCCATGTCATGTGAAAGAATATTTTATTTTCGTGCAGTGGTTTTTGCATATTGACTGCATATACATTACTTAGGACAAGAACATCCGTATGACTGATTTTTGTGTGTGCATGTGAAAATAGGCATGAAGAATATTTAATTTTAAAACAAAACTTTCTTAAGAAATTATGTAAATTGATACTGGCCTTTTATCCACCAATACTGGGCTTTCTTTTTCTGTCACATTTTTTACATTTACATTTTTCACATTCCAAAATATTTCACTTGTACTCTCAGACGCAAAAACTGAAGCTAACTACATTTGCATATTTCATGTAATATTGAAGCAAACAGTAGCAACAAGAGCAATATTATAATATGAGGGGAAAAAAGTTTATTTTTCAGTTTGGAATTCCTTTTAGCTGGCAGTGAGAGCAGTTAGGACAGCTGTTGCACCTAAAAGAGCTACCTCTGTTGAAGGTGTCTACATAGCCTCTGTTCTGTTTGTTGGTGAAACACCCAGCCTTGCAGTGTCTGCCAGTTCCTAGGGAGATGTCTGCAGTGCACTTGTCTGGGCTGTCAGTCCTAATCTGGAGAAATCACTTTTGAGAGCATGTAACCCTAAACAGTAGAGACCTAGATCAGGCAATTACTTGGAAAAGAGTAAAAAGTGGAATCTTGTCTCAGTCACATTGAAAATAAATGAAAAAATCAGTGTTGTTTGCGATGAAGATTAAATATTAGCATAGTAAAATCATAAAGTATTTAACAATTTAAATCTCAAATGAAAACCCATTCTTTCAGTGTGTCACTCTAACCTTTCACCCTCTTTGGACAACAGAACAAAATCTATAACTGTTCAATCTGAGTTTATACAAATTATATATAGAATAGAATAAACCTAGAAGCCAATACTTACACAAATTAATTCAATTTCTTTGCTTTCAACATGACTAATGGAAAATATTTTTCAATATATGTACTTTCATACTGTGACTTACTTGGAAAATTGGCAGAAAGTTATGTTGACTCTGATTCATGACTTTAGATATTATTCTGTGGAGTAGAGAAGTTTGGATTTACTTCCCTGAACATCCAAGATTCAGAAATGGCTGCAGAAAAAGCTAAGGATTTTTCTTTTTCATAAATGTTGGAGGTTTTCTTGCTTAGAAAAATTCTAAGATCCTTTTGCATTTTCTGTCAAAAGCATGATTCATAACATCTCTGGTTTTGAATAAAGAAGAATCTTAGTAGTGTTAAAAATATTAGCCCAGGAACTTAAAATCCTTTGTTCATGCCTACAAAGGTACAACACCTTTATCTCCTTGCTCTCCCTCTTTCCTGTCTTGTGGAAAGCAGTCTCAGCTTTGTAACAATGAGTTGATAGATTAGCCCCACAGGTGGTTTTTGGCTTTATTTTTTGTTTTCCATTTCCCAGTTATGCCTTAGTTCAAGCCAGATCTAGTGGCATAATGCAGTTGATACAGAGTCAGTAACACCAACACAGACCTCCTAGTTTAGTCACTCAACCAGTGAGGAGATAGAAAAATAGAAAGCATATTCCTCCCAAATTAAATGAGTATCCAAAAGAAATTAATAATTCTAGTTGCCTCAAAAAACTTATCCATTCTGCCTAAATTAGCAGGGTATATATGACAAAAAATAAACCTTTTGTTCTCATTTTAATGCTGCTCCAGATATCTCCATTCCAACTATATCTAAATTTAAATGGAGAAATGACATAATGACTTCAGCCTCAGTAACTGAGGAAAAAAAACTCATGCAGTGGTAGATATGAATTAATCAATTGTCATGGAAGATAGCAGAAGCAATTCAAACAGGGTGGAAGCCTCAGCTGACTTCATTTGCATTAAAAAACCAAATTGAGCAAATTATGCAATTGAGGCAAATTATACTATTTGTAGAAAGATTTGGGTTAAGGACACATGATGTGTGGGAGCTGAAATGAAATGCCAAGGGTCAAAAAAAAAGTGGAACTTTAAAATAATCCATTCCTATCTCTGGAATTGGCCTCTTTATCCTGGACATATGCAGAAAACCTGTGGATCTATGTTGATATGTGGTTTGAAAGCTCCAGGCTTTTTCTTTGTTGATGTTAAAAATATTACATTAAAGAAAGACAAACTCTGCTTTTGAAAAATGATCCTGGCCTATTATGAGAGGACCCAAAAAGGATTGGACTTTTGGGCTTTTTTATAATACTGGCCTAACCATTTCCCACATCACATTAAGACATATTACAGTGCCTAGTTTTTGTTCAGCAAGAATTATTCTAGAGGCTTTGCTTGATATTAGCTGTAAAAACTTATTCTTTTGAACTGCTAATACTTCCATGATGAAAAAAACCCCTGAAATATCTTCTTAGATTATTTTTACAAATCTGTCATTGAGGCATTTCTGAACAATACCATAAATTCATAATTGTCAAAAATTTGCCAAATATTTGGAACTAACATCAACACCAGTATTTATTAAGCACTTATGAGTCTTAAAGCAGTAACCACACTGTGACAGTGTAGAAGCCTTTTCAGATCTTCAGATTTTCTTTATAAAACTGAAAACATACCTTTGGAGTGTATATGTATCAAACAGTTCAAATTAAGCTGCACAAGTGACAGACCCAGGATATGCAAAGGGACTGTTAGTCACTTCACCTGATCTCCACTTAATTTCATAAGCTCTGCAAGTTAGTCATACACCTGTACCATTTAACAAGTGATTATGAAACAAATGACATGTAAAGTTAGTCAACAGGCCATGCATTTGTGACATGTGTCAATGCAACCAGTAATAATGTGTGTAAAGTGTGAATCCAGGTGTATGGAAAATTTTCTACTTCTCTGGATTTTTTGTGAGTTCAGATCAGATCAGGAGAGAGAAAAAAAAAACAGCACAGTGACCAAAAAAACAGCACAGTCTGACAAAGGAGGTTGACTAGAACTAGGCTAGTTCCCTTCCCAGGTCCCACTGATTTTCTACAGGCTCAGTCTGATTGGTTCTCTCTACTGGTAAAGTCAAAAAAATCCAAGTAGCTAATCCTTTTTATCAGTTCTGATCCTATGAACAGTGAAGAACTATTTGGCAAAAATTCAGCCATACTGATCACACACAAAATTCTCTTTGTGTAAAAGAATACCTCTATGCCTGCTTGTATAACACTGGATTGTGCCAGCAGGTACGTTCACTAGTACAGAATTTTAGACATTTTGAGTCCTTTTGAACCATTGAGCCCTGGAGAAGTACAGGACATCTAAATTTAACATGAAACCTAAATTTCCTTTATGAGTGATGGCAAATTGTTCCAAAATAGTCATGATATCAGAAATAATATTAGGAAACCTTGTACTTGACCTCTCCTTGGACAAAAATGGGCAGCATTATAAAATAGTACTTTACACCAGAAAGTCTATAGATCTCTGAAATGGTAATAATTTCACTGGCTTTTCAAATAAAATATAGGACATATAAGCACTGCTTTGGATTACAAATAGTCCCAAAATTAAAATTTTTGTCCATTCCTTTGCATCACTGCTCCATCTTGTAGTGACTGCTTATGAGAGAGTCACAAGCTTCTACATTACATGAAAACTGGAAATATCATATTTGCACTTATTTAAAATGTAATCTGTGATGTCTCTGCCTAGAGCAGATTTTCAGAAGTTAAATGGATGAACATGAGCTGTAAAAGACCAGATTTCATGGAAAAATCGATATATTTAGAATTTTGAAGATGAGCTCTGTGTTCAGAATTCAGAAGCATAAGAGAAATTTTTTAAAAGCCTAATTAAATATTATTGTTGTTGTTGCTATTATTATTATTATACAACATTGTTATTCAATCATATTGATTGATTTATTCCAGCACATATATCTAAATCTTATATTTCGTTATGCTATGAAATAGACCTTAAGTCAGAAACTAAAGAGAGATATCATTTGACCTATTCAATTTTTTCAAAGTAGTATAAAACTTCATTTTAGACTGGAATTTTTCCCCTATCCCTTTTTTTGCCTTTTTTGTTTTCGTGTGGGTTTTGGTTTTTTTTTTTCCAATTGGCATAACATCTTTGCTAAAAAAATTATAATACTGTCTTGTTCTCCTTATGTTCTATCCAAATTAAGTTTTATCTGTTTCACTGTTGTTTTCTTGCTGTTGCCTTCTTTGCAATCTTCTTACCATGGCTAAATCAAAATTCTTATCTCCTCCTTTGAATTTGTGTATACTTATGCATAATATGGAGCTTCTTCCTCTGAAATTTATCATTTCTTTCCACCTGTACAAACAATCTGTGCATCAGCTGGGGTCTCAATGAATGCCTCTGTACTTGTCCTTGGCCTTGGTGCACATCATCTTGCATTATTCTATACTGGCCAGTGCCACCTCTCAAGGCTTTTACTAAAGGTGCTTAGGGTGACAATACCTTTCAAGAATAAAAATTTAACATGAGCTATTTCTGGCACTAAGTAACTAACACACTCTGCCTGCAGGATTGTTTTCTTGCTATCACTAGAAAGCAACAACTAAACCTTTCCCATTCTCCATTTACCTTTATTATTATGCTGATAGTATCCAAAAATATCAAGGAAGCCATTTAAAAATAGGTACTAACCTGCAACACTGCTCTATAATGTATTACCCAAACCGATGACTTTTTCTAGTATATGGCCTGCTATAAAAACAGTACGCATTAAATAATGCATTCTTTTGGGGAAATGCAAAGTGATTATGAAATTTAAGATGAATATGTAAAAAGAGAGCTAGCAAAAATAGCACATTATTAATTTCAGATAAAATTAAGATATGATAGGTTAAAGCTTTCTTCCCAGAGGAAAAGTAACCAAGAAAATATGACTTAGAACCATAGAAAACTATAGGAAAAGAGCACTGAGGGGCATTATTTAGACTTGTGCTGTTTTTGTACAAGTTATGGAAAAGTGAAGCATGGGAGGAAGGCAGAGCTACATATTTTTAGCATTTACTACTCTATTGTTCTTTCTGTCCTTCACTGTAATACGTGCATGCACATTTTAAAACCATATAGAAGCATCATGGGTTGGTTTGGGGTATAATGGAAACTTTATAAGCTGTATGTAATGAAAAATTATTAAAAATAATTTCCTTATGTGATCTCTTTATAATGTCCAGTGGTTCAGGAAGAGCACTCCATGAGTTTTCTCACCTTCAACCAGATACTTAGTAGGGAAAAAAATCTCCAAACCGTAAATAGTTTTGAAGTTATTTATTTGAAGATGTATACAAATGGAGACAGAGGATTTAATAACAACAAACCATGTTATCTCTGATGCTTGTGATTACCACTCCAGCTGTGCTGTTCTATCCCAACTTAAATAAAATCAAGAATGCATCCTGTTCACCGATCTATGCTTGAAGTTCTGCAAAGACTAACATTTTATGCAAATCTACAACCTTTACATTTGAAGTTTTGTTCATAGGTGTTGACATTATGTATCCAGGTAAAATGGCATCACTTGACCTCAATGAAATTCTGAATTCAGCTAATTCTGAAATTGTAAAGTGCAAGCTACAGGAAGAGAATTGTATCACTTATTTCTTTCTTAAATATCCCACCTTAGCTTAGGTTAGCCAATATTCAAATTAAAACATCCTTGTTTAGGAAAAGCTGTGTTCCTGTGAAACAAGTGAGATTCCTTGTGATGAAAGACCCCAAAATTTTGCAGCAGTGTGTGCAAGGTTTTGTTCTTTGAATGCCATACATCCTCATGGCACATCTGCAAAATACAAGGCAATGCATCCCACAGTACTCTTGCACACTCTGGTATCTTCTAACATTATTTTCAAGTGCGCATTTTCAAATGTGTGAAACAAATTGCATTATTTCTCCTGCAAATCATTTAGAAGCAAAGAAGACATAGAACCAGAAACTGTGTATCAGTGATGTGCTCTTTTCTGTTCATAGGGTTAATTTTTTGTCTATTGTTGATTTTGAAAACAAAATACATACTATTAGCACCGCATATATTCACTTAAATCTTGTCATGTACTCTCCAGTTCACACTGTTCCCAATCCCCAGCACTTTAAGTTTGCAATTGCTTCTGCTGTAGGAAGATTTATAACAAACTGAATGAAGTTTTTATTCAAGGAGCAGCATTTTTATTAGTTTTATCTAAACCTTATAGTAAGAGCTCACAGTGTCTTTTAAGGGAATGAAATCTGAAGTGAAAATGCTTGATTTTTGTCACACATTTATGTGGCCTGCTTATCTAGAACCATTACTGTAATTATCAGCATAACTAAAAGCCTTTCCTTTTAGGTTCATGTTTCCCCATGTGTAGCAGCTGTAAACCACAAGTGAAGTTTCTTATGTTAGACAAGGTGTAGCCATTAGTTCCGCTATAAAGCTCTAGTCACCAGTGCTCATTGATTTCTAGTTTCATATATCTTTAATGAGGAGATTAAATACTTGTTTAGGAAGCACAGTCTGGCTTAAGTGGTGTTTGCTCATATAGCATGGACAGTCAAAGACCTCCCTAATATTTCCCTTTGGTAATAGGAGTGAAAAACCTTTATTGCCCCAAATATAAACCATTTAGCTCATTCTGCAGCAGCATGCTATGCCTTATTATGGAAAAATTAGAGATTAAATGCTGCAGGAAGAAAAAGAAAAAAAACACTTCCTAATTGATAATAGACTCTTCTCCCTGTTCCTTTAATTCTTTATGAACACCAGGGAGTATGCTAAATTACCATTTCAAATCAATAAAAGTAAAAAAAAAAATTCAAGTAAGTTTCATTTTCTGGTCAGTCATTAAAAAGCATAAAGGCTCTGTCCCAGAAAATAAAATGTAATCAAGTTTAAATGGTGTGGAGTTGCAACAACTAGTTCTCACTGAGGACATACAGTGAGAAGAGTAAGGAAAAGTGAGACAGACACAGCAGTAGCAAATATTTCTGTAATGAGTGTCAAATTATAAGATTTGAGAAAAGAACAGAATCTCACTCTATGGAAATAAGCAATTAAAACATTCAGAACCTGAGAGGGATACGTGGAGAAAAAAACACAGAGCTGTCCTTCTGATTGGTTTGCCTCACTAAATTCACGTAAAGTTCCTTTGCTTAGGGTATCAAAAGCTTTGGTAGTTACAAAAAAAAAACCCTGACAAAATACCAGAATCCAAATATTCCTTTTGTCTATTTGCCCCATATCACAGCAATTTTCAAATAGGATCAAGAGGTAGAAAATTGGTAGGGGAGAGGATGAATCTTGGAGATCAGCATGCCACTAAATTGATACCATGTAAACACCATATAGTATTGGAAAACCACTGCTGGGGGTAAATGAAATGAATTCACTGGGGCATCTAATCCTATTTCTGGAACACTTAAAGTGTTTAAATGCACTGGAAAGCAAACAAACTTCAAAGTGATCATTATACCCCTGACACTAGTACTTGTGTGGCTGAAATCTTTATAAGATTAAACCCCTACAGAGAAAGGAGTTGAACACAGTCAAAACCACTTTGAAACTGTCAGGAGGATACCAGTTTGAAAGCTCAGTGTAAGTCAGAAATGCAGCAAAATGTTGAATATTAAAGATAGTTCAATATGCTGCACGGAACTCCCTAATACACCTGCAAGAGCCACAAACATAAAGTGAGTCACCTCCATGTCCACATTTTGTTCCTTACTGATTCAGTAAGTGCTAACATCAACAAAGGCTGATGTAACATCAACAATTTCCTGCTAAGTGAAAATGCTGGGTGACTCAATCACAGTGCAGACTGAATACATACATGATTTACCCCATTGCATTTCAACACTCCTTCTGTGATGAAAAAGCTCAGAAATGTACAGCCACCCCAGCTGAAAAGAAACTCCTAAAACACTTTAAAATCTTTCCACAACATTAGAATTTCAATGCTAAAATTATTTCCACCGGAGGCATAAATAAGTTTAAATATGGAATGTGTGGATTATATGTTTTTAGCATGTGTGCATATGTGTGTATGTGCTAAAAAATCGACCACAGCTGTGAATAAAAGATTTGTTTGTGCCTTGAAAAACAAAAAACCACTTGTTTATTTATTACTAGAAGTCACGTTTCACACATTGTTTCCAGCCTTTTAATGTACTGCACTTAATGTTTCTTCTGTTTTGAAGAAAGTGCTCTTTTTTGCTTCTCAGTCTGAAATCTTATCAATATTTGCCACTCCAGCAAAAAGTTTTACACAAATGAACTGGTGAAATGGAATGTTAGCCTATAATAAAAGTCTGTCACAAAACAGTCACACTGGAGGAGACCTGCCATTGATTTTTCAATAAATACAGCGAACAGTGAAAAATACAGCACACATTCCTTAGCAGTAAATATCTTGGTGACTATTTTTCTTTTCTGCTATTTTTGGTTCTTTTGTCTTCTGGCAATACTTAATAAAATACGGTTTCTTTAAATATAACTTCTGCAATGTGACAACCAGTTGTGAGCTGTATGGCAAGAGGATAATTACTGAGCTACTCCTACTGCAGGAATTTTTTGCACTTTCATTCATTGGCAAAGCAAAAAATAACAGATTGTCAGTGATGTGGATGGAATGTAAAAACAGAAAAATCATATTAACTCTTCTAAAAAGGTAATTTAATTGTGAATAAGGATTGAAAAATTTTAACTGATATAACAGATTTATACTTCTGAAAACTGCACATATGTATTTTTAAACATTTGGGACTATCTGATATACAATCACTGATATACTATAGAAATAGTTATATGTGTGGGGTTTTTTATTTCCTATTGTACTGACTGCTGAGATCTTGGGATCCAGATCCCAAACTCAATGAATCAACAAAAGATGGACTTAGAGACCTCTGTGAGCTGCAGATGTTGCTGCAGGCAGCCCCCCAGTCCAGCCCCCTAATGCTTGGCTCCAAAACAAGTCTGATTGCCCCTGGCCTCTCAGGGTCTCCTACAGCCTTGAACAGTTCAGGAGCTCTAGAGGCCTTCTCCCATCTCTGAAACTCGTACTGTCAATGCAAATTTGAAATTTTTCAGGATGCCTCTGGCCCTGATTATTTTCAAAGTGTAAACATTTGTGTAGATAAGGTGCATGGTGGGGCCATAGCAAAACTGCTTTAAAGTGACAACTGCAGGCCTCTATATGCATGCATAACCAGCTGTGTACACGCTGCTCTTGTACACACTACTCCATGGATCCTTACTAATCATACAGTTGAAGCTTATTTGAAGGCCTTCTAAAGTGGACAAAAAAGCAATTATTTTAAAATATATATAAATCTGTAATTAGTGTGTATTATTAAAGGTCCCAATGTATGCTATGGTGTAATGCTGCTTGAATTGTAAGAATTTTGTTAGGTAATTTCCCTTAACAAGCAACACTTCTTTAAACTACACTTTAAGTGCAAAAAGTGTCAGTAGAAGCATTCATTGCACAGGACTTGTTTTTCTATATGAAGAGGAAATATATTCTTTTAACAGGTTTGCTCTTCTGTAGCCTACTTGTTTAAGAGGTGTCCCATGGCATTCATTTAGCTACAATGCTTCATCATAAAAATACATGGAAACTGAGCCTCTTATTTACAATGAGGCCCTGGAGAGAGAAAACAAAACACAAGGGAACTACCATTAAGAACACTTCCTATCACCATGACACAAATAAACATTAAGGGTTGGCATCTCTTGGCAGACTTTGAAAATTAAGAGATGATTGATCAGAAGCTATGTGTGTTGTCTGCAATTTAATTTCCTCAGTGTTCATTGTATCTTCAAATTCAGTTGTGCATCATGTGTTTGTAGTGATTAATTGAGTAGGGGCAGTAAGTGACAAGACATAGAAATCTAATTAATGAAATGGAAAAAATACAGTTCTTTCAAAATTTCTGTAGTTGACCTTTTCTTGGAAAAACACTGATATACACAGGATCTTTCTTCAAATACAGTGGCCTCAGTCCTTAATTCATCTCTTGAATTGATTTAATCTACATAGTAAATACCATGGTAGTCTATGCCAAGCACTCTTCCATTGCTTTACAGTTGGATAATTCTGTAGTATATTTTGTAGTATAACATGTTTAGGGAAAGGCTAAATTGACATAACTGGTTTTGAAGAGATCCTCGCTGCTGTGACTATTCCCAAAGGCTAACCTCAGCCTAGAAAGGACAATCTCTCCAGGCTCCCTCTAGTATAAACAGGGAGAGATCACTTGCCTGAGCAGAAATAGTGCAGAAGCTTATATTTTAAATCATTTTCTAGAATAACCTGTCTGTCACCACTGACTGGAGGCTGAGGCTAGGCAGACTAGCAGCAGCATGATGACTTGCGTCAGTATGATCATTTTAGCACTTGTGAATATGACTTCCTTTCTCCTGCCTCCAAAAGGGTAATTAAAAAAATATGAAACCTCTCTTTATGTAAACTGGCAAACCTACACACATTTGTAGGCTTCGGAAGATAAGAACCTGGAGCTGACAGAAAGCTTCACTGTTCAAAATCATGTGAAATTTTTCTTGCCTAGGGCATCTATCACTATTAGACTGGAAATCATGGGCAAGCCACCTGCCTGATAAAAAATAAATCCAGTTTGTCCCAACTTATTGTTCTATACCTGAATGTAGAAGAAATGAAAGACTGGCTTTTCATATCAAGATAAGAAGTGAAAAATCAAATCTTAAAATTTGCACCACAGTAGGTGTTATGTTGCTTCTAGCCTCTAGTTTATTTGGGTAGAGGAGACTTGGAAGCAGACTTCAATGTTGGATGACCACAGTTCTTCAGCATAAAATCATGCTTGGAGCTGTCTAAGCTCAAAAGCTTTTAATTGGAAGAATTGTGTTACAAGACACATTTGTAACTCTGGTTACAAATGGTGGGTGGCAAATGGAAGCAAATGCTCCCTATTTCACCTCTGGCTGTGCAGCATGATGTTCAAGTGTCCAGCTCAAGCACACAGCCAGATAATCTGGTCGCTGGCTTTCACTACTGTCATGCCTCACACACCACACAAGTCATCTTCTCTGCTATGCTGTCAAACTACCTGCAGGTTTATTGTATGGCTTTTAATGCTGCAGAATCATTTCCAGAGGGTAGGCTCAAGCCCAGAAGCCCATGGTAGTAGGAAGATATGGTATTAATCAGAAAAAGAGTACCTCTGGTCTGGTGTTCTGCTTCTGCAGTAGTCACAATCTTCTATTAATTCTGTCAAGTTACTTTTATAGAATAACCTCTTTTACAAAATCTGAGAGTAGAATTAGTTCCATGAACTCATTCTGAAACCCTTCCACTACTACATTATCTCTGCATATACAACATAAGAATCCTACTAAGTGAAAGACTGTTCCTCCTAAAAATGAGTGTCACAGAGCTTAGCATTTCACTATGTTTAGAAAAGAACTTCTACAAAAATTACTAAACTTATAAGTTTAGGAAACAAAATCTGACAAATGGAATATTTTTAAGGGTTTTTCAAATCTTCTTGTTACTGGTTTTAAGCACAGTCTGATATATCTTCCCTATTCTGCTCATTTCTGTTCATCTTTGTCTTTACAGAATTTTGCTTCATTTTAACAATACACTTTGAAATGTTTTCTGCTTTTTTAGCTTTTAGGAGAGATGGTATCCAGACACAGGTATTTAGCATGAAGCTATGCCATTTATTAATTTATTTGAGTATTTCTGTTACAGTTTTTTCTCTCTTCTGAAAAGTAGTTCTTCATAAATTGTTTGCTTTTAAAAATTTCACTGTAAAGACTGTTTTCAATCAGTTACTAAAATGATTGACCAGAGTACTCACTACTAGTTCAAAAGCTCACTAAGCCCAGAACTTTTTACATTTTTCAGTATGTTTTACATTTATGTTACAGCACTGCATTGCCCCTACCATCACATTATCTTTTGAAGATCTTTTCTAGTGTATTCAATTTTCTTTCCTTTTTTGACCCATTTAAACACTGTGTCAAATAAAAAACCTTCCTGATTCACTGGCAGTCCTTTCTCATTTTCATCAGTCCTGAGATATGATTCTAATATTTTCACATTTCAGCTGTTTGTGGCAACTCATACTCACTTTTACACTTATTCACTTTTCCGGATCATTTACCTGTGAGATTTTATCATATGAAATTAAAAACTCCAAATAACCTACTTTTTATCCTAATCTCTCCTGAGAAGTAGTTTTTCTTTATTAATTTTGTTGTCTCTGTATTCTAAAAGCTTATTTTGTTTAATTTTCCTGGTACTGAAAAAGGAGTTGATCTGTATTGTCCTGCATGATTCATCCTTCAGCTACAGGAGGAAAAAAAGCTGTTACCCTCTAGTCCTCTGGCATCGTGACCAGTTTAAGTGAAAGACTGGGTATTTATGTTAGCAGTTCAACCACTCTCCTAAAATACTTTGGAATTCCTTCACCTATAGTATCCCATTGAAGACCTTTTTTTCCTTTCATTTGTCTGCTTGGTCTAGTACATTCCCAACTGAAAATTTAAATCCCTAGAAGGACTTAATTTTTCTTAAATGGAAACATTATTCTCAATATACTCTATCAAAAAAAGAAAGTTCATAATTTTCAATACTTTGATGCTCCTTAAAATTGTTGTTATTCAATTCGCAGATCACCAACTCACAGTTTTAGCTTTGTTGGCTTTAATGCAAGTATTCTTTAGTAAATACAGAATCCACAGAGAGTATACAAATGAATTTCTAATTTACATCTATATTCAAATTTTTATTTTGACACAATTGCATCACTAGTATTGGGGAGTTTCTGCATCAAGGGAAGCATTATTCACTTTTAAGTGTTTTGTGTTAAGAAAGTGGAGGAAACAATTAACCCAAATATAAGTCTGGGCTTCCAAAAGAAAATTAGTTTGTGTTTTGCAACCCATAACATTCAGTATCTTTTTCATTTTTCAACTGCAATTAATGATGTATGCATTTAACAAAGAAAAATGTCATTCTAGCAGGTCAATGATATTTTATGTGTCCTTGGACAAAAAATGGACCCATAGGTTTGTGTGGCCCTATCAGGGTTTTCTTTTGTCCAGAGGAGTTGCAGAAGCTCAGTTTGCAGTTGTGTTTTGGGGCAAAAGGGGGAACAGCCAGTATGAAAATAGTGAGTTATGTTCAAAACTGTTGCTTACAGCAGAGAAAAAACAATTGCTGGTTTTCTGGTTCCTGGTGACTGCCCACATATGCAGATCACAGATCATAGTACCATGGTGTAAACCCAAAATTACACATTCAACATGGCTTCCTTACGTTGTTGCTGGTTTCCAAAAACCAAGTCAAATTAGAGTAATTGCCAGATACCAGAGTCCTCTAAACTACAGCATGACATCACAATACTGCCTGTAATGGCACACAAAAACTTTCACCCAGTTGATATTCTCTATGCACAGGTCTAGAGTTAGTTTGCAGCATCAACAAGATTCAGGAGCTCAAAAGTATCACCAAGAAAAGCCGAGTTTTTAAGGAGACATCATACAGAATAATGCTGTACACCTTTCTCACTCCACATTTTGGTATTGTGGCCTTAGACACAGTGGCAGTTTTGCATTCTTTGCTTTTCATCTCCATTGTTTACTATCTAGAGAAAATTAGATAAGTCACTCATCATTTCCAGGGCAGGTGACAAGAGGTTTATTAATATTTGTTTGTAGAGAGATATTATTCGGATTAACTTCTATCTTCCAATTTAAATAGGATTAAAAGGATTAGCTTGAATAATGTTAATACATTAGCATACAGCACATTATAAATAGTTATGCTTCTTTTAATTAATAGGTTTGGATATGAACATAAGATACATCAAATTATTCCAGAGTAGTCCATAATTACTCTATTTTTAAGTCAGAGAAAAGAAACTTATGAGTCATTAATAAGAAGATGATTTTGGAAAAAGGTAAACTCATTCAGCAAATATGTTTTACAAGTCATATTTTCTATTTATATGTAGAGTTAATAACATCTATTACGAAGTCTTCAACTTAGAAGCCTGTGTTTGCTGAGAAAAGTACTTTAAAACAGAGATTTAATTACATGGTGTGAGACTCCTCTTGGCAATATCAAGAGGGAGGAAGTAATTTTTGCTTTAATTAAATGTTCTGAAGGAAAGAAACAACTTTAGTTAAATATTCCACAAGTTTCAAGCTGTAGAAAAAGCTTTTGGATTTCAGTTTGTTCTTCCTGACATACACCAGCATAAAAAATACTAAAAACTATGCTATATTTACCATATTATGTAGGATGACTGCACAATTTTTGTCTTTATTCTTTGCTTTTTTTTTTTTCCATAATGGAAAGAGTAATGGCTTCCGGAAAGTGTGCTGGAGGGAGGAAACTGTTCATTTTTAAAAATCCCCACAATGCTCCTACAGAGATTTTGTTAATCGAAGCAAGTGTAAAAAGAATATAGGAACCTGAGACAAGGATGTAAGATGGACATACCAATCTGTATTTTATTTTTGGGTAAAAAAATTGGCATAGCTCCCCATAAAGTATGTTGAGAACAGTGTCTACATCCCTATCTCAACATTAATTATATCTGTTTTACAGATATAAGACTGATGCCATCAATATATTGTTATCTTAGCTAAGGTCACCCTAATCTTGGTTCCTCAGGTAGTAATACTGCTTGGCATCTGAAAAGCAGTTTGGCATTTGAAAATAGTGTGATGGCTGTAATATGAAAGACTACAGTGAATTTCCAATGGTAGTGTGCATACAGGATTCTATTCTCTCTTCTGATGCTCACAGAATAAATACTAGAAGCTCTTGAGAAACCATATTGCAGGGTGCTTCTCATTTCTAGCAGTCCTTTGCCAGAGTATCACTTTGAGATAGTAAACACCTATATTAATGAACTTATGAAATTAAAACCTGTGTAACAAAGTGCATCTGGTTTAGCATAGCAGGATTTTGCTCCACTGACTCACCACACCATCTTTCTTTTACTTTATATCAGCTTTAATTTTCTTAAGAGATGTTGGAATAAGAGGCCTACTGTGAGTTAAGTGGGAGCAGCAGCAATGTAAATTTTTTACACCATCCAAACCATCTGTTTCAATTCGGCTCAGGCAACACCAGGGAATCAAGAGAAGGATTAGTCCATTCTTCATGTCCTCATATCTTCTGAAATTTCAAAGTTGTCACTTAATGTTAGCTTTGGAGGAAGCTCATGGTGTGGTGAACTCTGCAGTAGTAAATGCCTCAACATCATCAGAAGACTTCAGGAAACAATCAGAACAGATGGAAACGATTTTCAGTCACTACTGATCTATGCTGGTTTTGAACCACTGAGCTAAAAATAGAAGGAACACAGTTTCCTTAACTATTTAGCCCCGTTTTACATCCTTTTCCCCACTTTTTGTCTGTATTTTTATTATGAAGAATAGCTCAGTTTAAAAATGTGATGACTACAGCTGCCAGTAAAAGTAGTTTTAAGGAACTGGCTTAACCTTTCTTTCTTCTTCACCATTACTTCTTTCTCCACTTGTGTGCTGTGCAGCTCTTCATAAGGACCTTGACAGAGAATCATGGAATGGTTTGAGCGGGAAAGGATCTTAAAGGTCATCCAGTTTCAACCCCCTTGCCATGGGCAGGGACACCTTTCACTAGAACGGGTTGCTCAGAGCCCCATCCAGCCTGGCCCTGAACATTACCAGAGATGAGGCTATTCTCAGACTGTCCATTTCCAGCCTGTGTTGATACCAGCGGTTGTCCCAGTCCGGGTGCAGCACCAGCACTTGGTCTTGTGAAACCTCATGAGATGCCCATGGCACACCGCTTGATCTTTTGCAGATCAGGAGACCCATATGCTCACATACGGCAGCAACAGCTGATGAGGGGAGCCACAAGCTTCCCCAGCCTGGGCAGAGGCCATCTGCATCCAGCTCTCACAGGCCTCCAGTAGAGCCCCAAACTTGGCCCTGCCCGTGGCACTCACCTCCCATCCCAGAGTCCACCCTCAAGGCACTGCAGCAGTTCAGTCTCTCCAAAGACGGGCAGCAACTCACACAAACCAACCCTACTCTGCCCACAGATGGCCAGCTGTGGGCATCGAGCTTACTGATATATTTAAAATTATGATGTCTTGGCTGCCCCAGCACTTTATTCATTCCACTATTCAGCAGCTGACCTTTTATTGAGTTTTTTAAAAAATAAACCAAGTCTTAACATAAGAAAGAGGCAAGCCAAGTAACCTATGTGCTCAAATTAATCATTCTCCTTACTTCTGGGTAGTTTTGGACTCATTGCTTTCAGTTGTATCTTGAGAAAAATTTCTTTCAAAGCAATTTATGCAGACACCTCAGGTTTTTTTGGGTTTTTTTTTTTTGTTTTTTTTGTTTTTTGTTTTTTTTTTTTGGTTGTTCTGTGAGATTTTAAATGGTTTTAAATGAAGAATATCCACTTTGGATATTTGGATTGCTGAATGTAGTCAGACATACTGGTATGCAATAGTTATTGTATATCAAGGTTGTATGCAATAGTGTGCAATTAATTTCATTAAGAGTTTGTTAGCTATTGAGTCTTCATTTGAAACACAGCACTCAATAAAATGTGGGAAAATGCAAGACTCTGTGAGCATGCACAGATGCTCACATGCACACACGTTCATGCATACACACATGCAGAGTGCCCATTTTGCATTTCTAGTATTTCATTGATTCTCAGATCACACTGCCATGCATTTAAGTAATAAATACTTTTTGAAATTCCTTGGATTCAGGCAGAAGAGGTTTACTTTAAACTTATAAGCAAATGGCTGTAGCTTTTCCATTTGCTTTAAACACAGACTAAAAAGTGGAGAGTGTATGGGGGGAAAATTCTCTGCTGCAAGAAACACCTTCTATGATTTTGCCAAGTTTTAACCCAGAGGGAATTTCTAGCCCTAAGTTATAAATTCCAGAAAATAGGGGCCTATAATAGAAACACTGACAGAACCTTAACTATAGCATTGCTAAAGGCAACAGTGCAATAAAATGGAATGACCTGTGAGATAAAATGTTTAATCTTTTGAGTGAGATGTGGCCTAATAACTCAGAAGCAGAGATGGGGGAGGATTCAGGCTCTTCCTTGCAGCCTCTTATATGCCCTTTATGAAATTCACTGTCACTCTCAGCTGCTTTTCCCTTTCAGGCTGAATCTTGTTTCACTCCATAACCAAATGGACTAGAAGGGTCATAAAGAACCAATTTATGGTCCCTAACTTTTCAGCAAAAACTATTTTTCAGAATATAAATTAATGGCAACAGAAGAGGAAGGATCAGCAAAAACACCTTTGCACATGACAAAAATAATAGGGAGAGAGAAATGGAAGGTACAGATACGGGTTTGTGTTTCTCTACTATTTCCCAGTACTGCCTTTCCATGACAGAAAATCAGCATTTGCAGCTCTATTTCAACGCAAACAGTTCTGTGCAACTTTCTTCTCAAGATCTAACCCTTGTTTTTGTGCTATTTTTTATATCACAAGAAGGGTAAATTAAACCCCTGCATATTAAAAGAGTTTTGAATAATATGATTGATATTAATTTTATATGACATATTTGCCTGTGCTAGCAAGTGGAACTGGGCATAATTACTTAGGAGGTCTTTCCAAATGCTATGTCTCATCAAATAAAGAAAGATGTAATCACTAGGCCTGTAGTGATCTCTGTCTGGTCAAAAAATATCAAATTAGTTAGAATTTTGCTTATTCAAACAGTGCCCTAGGCCAGAATAAGGAAATGCCACCAACATTACAGTGGTGGATTTAAAATTAAATTTTTTTGCTGTTCTAGAAGTAGGTAAAAAAGAACAACTATGTCTTGGTTGCTTCTAATTCATTGAGTGCTTCTAATTCATTGAGTGAAGAAGCAGAGTCATAAAAACGTAAATTCTTTGAAAGATCGTGGGCAATTTTTCAACCAGGTACAAAAGGAATCATTATTATAATCATGATTCCATCCCATTAAGAACAGCTGGAATTATAGATGTAATTCCTCGCATACCACCCAGAAAATTTACCCATAGCCTCTAGTCACTTCTGTTCCCCAAACTTCCCTCAGGCTAAAATCACTATGAAGAACATCTGGGCTCTGTTCTTTGGGGATTTCTATTTTATTCTATCAATATTTTCCCTTGTTTTAACAAATGAAAACTGTAATTAGATATTCCCATATTAGGTATATAGCAAAATCCGTTGCAGATGATGCTCCTAGGAAAAAGTGGTTTGTGACTCTCCTGCACTGGGCATTATTATATCTGTCATTTCTGATTCAGTAGCTTTTTGCACCTGTCAGTCATAGCAAAATGAAGCACTACATATTGAGGATGCATTTGGTTACTGTCCCAATGCTTACGTGTTGCTGGATTGCACTGCACTCCCCAGGGGTGACATACAAACTCCCAAAATATTTAACTCTCCAAATGCTCACAAATATTTAAAGCAAAAAAACCCAACCGAACAAAAAATCAAGCAAAAACAAAACAAAACAAAAAACTACTCAGTGGTATCTGTAAATGGGGAACAGAGTGAAGATAAAGAGGTTAAAAGTTAAGATTATATTCTTGATTTTGCATTAACTACAAGAATAAATTTATAAAAAATATAATAAAGAGAACTGAAAAAATGGAGGATGCATGAGTAGTCAATTAGAGTTCCTAAATATTCATATACATGAAAGTATATTTTTAATATGTGTTTGCAGGTATATATATGCATAAATGTTAAAATATAGTTTCTTTATCTGAGCCCCTTTATAACTGTAATTAACTGTGGAGATTGCTTTACTACTAATTTCTTCTGCCACTTGTTTAGAAGACTCTGCTAAGCAGAATGTCAATGGAGAGGAAGAAGCCCAGTTTTTACCCTAAGCTCACTCATAAAAACAGATTTGGGTGCTATTATACACAAGTAAAAGTAAAATTTTATCTGCCTGAAAAGGAATTTTTTTCAAAAGGGAACAGACACATTGCAGCTGAATGTATGCTAAGATTTGCCATTCCCTCAAACTTGAGTAAGAAAGTTTCCAGTGCGAAGATGTAGAAGGACCTATTTTGGTCAGTATTCTGTGTTTTCTTGCTTTGTGTACTTATAAATGAAACAATGCAAAAAGCCAGTTCTAATTAATGTCAATGTTTTTATTTCTCAGTTATGCAGACCAGTGTGCTATTCATCTGTGACGATCTGATTGGAAGAGATTTCTGATTTTACCTGATGCAAAGGAAACAAATACAAAATTTATTTTCTTTCAGATTACAACTTTCAGATCAGTTGTTTTGCCTCTTGTTTTCAAATTTTTTAAAAATGTACATTTTGAACTTATGATTTAAAAGTATTAAAAATTATATTTAGAATTTTATCATAGTTGACCTTAGAACAAAATTTTATCTTTTTAAAACTAGACAGTTTGCACTGATGGACATCTAATAGAAAATTTCATTGTTGTGTGGAATAAGATTGTGTGTTTTCAGCCAATCAATGTTGAGTTACCATACTTGAACCTCAAAGTTCACCCCCAATCTGATATGCTTTCCAAATTCTCTCAAAGTCTTGTACAGGTAAGTATAACATGCATACATATTGGTGTTATGAGGAAAGAGATTATTAATATTGACTTCTACATCTAGTGACACTTTATTTGATATATATGACTCTAAAATGAATACAGAAGAATACTGAACTATGGAAATAGACCATAACCATGGCAGTCACAGCAGACAATCTTGTAACTATATTTTGTAAAATTCCTCTGTTCAGCAAAGAGCTTGTGCAATTGCAGCTCAATATATTTCTCTACTTCAGAAAGCAGTTTTCATTAAGGTTACACGGAATCTTCTGAAATGAACCGTGCATGTGTGTTTGTATACACACATTTCTGTGCTACACAGACAGGTTTTTGTATGAGCTTGGCATATTGCTTGTGGCAAGCTGCTGAAACATGAAAAAGACAGTAGGAAAAAGGCAATGCACATCCTGCTGGTAATCCAGGGAAGGGACTGCTGCACACTTACCTTGTGCCAAATATCGAGGTTCACCCAGAAACTCCCAAGATCATTTCTCAGCCCCTAGATTTTCATGTTGAATTATTTCTCTTGTTTACTAAATGAACCTGCTTCTTATTTTATTTAAACCACATGAGGTAGGTGAATTTCACTTCCTAGTAGGGAATGCAATATTTAAGTAATTTTAGTATGCACAGCTGTAAAAAGGTGAAGTATATTTTGTGAACATAATTCGGGAGTAATTTTAAATGGCATACCTTTTCCTCCAACTCCTTTCCACAGCCTGAAGCTGGAAACATAAAGTGTGGCTCATGTGCTCTTTACAATTTACTCCTGAGAAACACTGACCACAAAAGTCAGTAAACATTCATCATGAGCTTTAGGCTACTTTCCTTGGATTTGGCCTCAGGCTAAGCTGAGGGCTAAAAACATTTCATGAAGGGGTTATGGTTTTAAGAAAAATAAATATATTCCTAGTACAGCATGGTTACTCAGCTTGGTCTCATGCTGTAAAAATTCCTTCTCCCAATAAATACATAAGATTTTATGTTATCCATCCACCACATTATAAATGATACTGTGGTTTTAAATCACCAATATGCTAATCAACAGAGCTGTTGTGACCTACTTACCACATATTTCTGCCAGAGCTTCCCATAACATGTCACATTGAATCCTCTCTGAGAAGTACAAGCCAAATCTACTTCAACCCATTTAGCACAATGATGCTGGGGAAGGGAAAAAAAAAAAAAAAAAGGGAAAAAAAGAGGAGCAAAGCAAAAAAAGCTAGGTCAAGTTCTCTTGTTTATCCTGGGCCTCTGCGACATAAAGCCATGTTTGCCACCATCTACTGTCATAAGTAATGACATGATTTCTTATGAAAAGGGCTACAAACTGAGAGGACAAAACCCCCATCTAATACCATTTCCTGTATGGCAGAGCAAACGTGGAAGATTCCTCACTAAATGGTTGGTTGTGTTAGTGCAGTTACTGATCTCTTTCAGCTAAACAATGCTTGTAATAAAAGGATTGATGTTTTAAAAATATCATCTTGCAATTTTTGTTTAGTAAAAAAAAACCTCATCTAAGGAAGGTCTTTTTTACTTGAATGAAAAAAAAAATCAGAAAGAACAATGTGAATATATATCCTTTTAACTTTTCTAGAGATTTTAATAATGTGTCCATAAAGTACTTTCATTGTTCTGGGGGGACTTTAGCATTGCTTTTTTATTTTTAAGTTGAATATATTTTGTTTTCATAATGTATTATTAACATAAGAAACTAATATGGCATGGTATACATTGAGCAATAATTATTTTACTGTTAATATTCAGTTTAGACAGTAACATCAGTACACTGACCTGACATCATGAGGGAAACGAGCTAAAATAAATTATAAAACCAACTGTTACCTCAGATCACCCAACTGATGTTGCTGAGGACCCTCACAATGTTCTGTTTTCAATCACTGTCTAGGATATTACAGATGTCTAGGATGGAATATTATTATCCGAGATGAAATGAAGGAAGAACTTGAAAGTTTCTCTCTGCAGGGAAGATTTCCTTGACCCTTTTTACAGGACATGTCTTTAAACCTGCTTCCCTAGACAAATTCTAGCCAAGAGAGCTACAGCCTCCCTTCCAGAGTTCTGAGTTTCCACTACACTCATGTAAGAAGTGCAGAATGGAATACACTTAAACAAAATTTTATAGAATTGGAAATGCTGTTATTGGGTGAAGACTAGAAAGAATATCTGGAAATACTAATTACGGCTTAAAGCTCACTATGTCTTGAAAAAGAGAACTAACCGATGCACAGTTCCTCTCCAAGTAATTTCTTGTTCTGGCCCTGATGGTCAGCCTCAATGTTGTGGGGTCAAATACTGTTTTCCACTGCAGACATGTAACTTCTAGTGAAAAGAAAGAGAGTTTTACTTTGGCAGCCAAAAGCAGAACTTGTCTCTCTGTCTCAAATTGAGCACTTTAAACTACACTGCAATAATCACAGATGCTCTGCTCTTGGCACAATGAGAAAAGCTTGATGCAGATTCACAAAATAGCTCCATTAAGTAAAGACGCCATCAGTCTTTATTACCACTATTATCATAAAACAAATTTCACCTAACACAATGTTGAATTAAACTTACAAAAAGAATGAGGAGGAAGCTATGAATTACTATGAAATTACTAAGAAGTGAGGCCCAGAGAGCTTAAACCCTTTTCAACACCAAAGCAAAGACAGGAATCAAAGATGTAGAGCACCATGGTAATTTGTTCCTGTGTTGACTAGAGCAGCAAAAGTAACAGTCTATCATGTCAGCATCTGCTAGAGAGTTTAAATGCCTGTAAGCATAGTTTATAGTCGACATTTGTTCAAAGTAGCTTTTTTTAAGGAGATGGTTTAATACTTCAACTTTGCCTTCCTAGCTCTATTTAATTTCAGGGGTTATGTCCAACTTCATCAGACTTTTTTCCCCTCTGCTTTAATAAAAAACTGTATGACATATTACTTTCAAAAACTCTAGTTATTTTTGCAGTTAAATAAAATTGCTGTTTCTTAGACCAATTTTTTCACTCCAATGGCCATTATCACGAGATAATTTCCCATATGGCCTAAAAGAATGTTCTAGAATTTTCTAAACTATGGGAAAAGACTTGCCTGTCTTGCCTATTTTCTGAAAAGCAAGTAGCATGTCTTATATATGGTTTGATGGGGAATGGAAGATCCTTTGAAAATGGAGGCAACACAAAATCATTTGTGAAACACTGCCTTAAGATTGCATAATTTTCAGTTGCCATTAAAGAACTTCAATTAATGAAAGCAAGTCATTGTAAGAATACAAATCTTCCCTCAAGACTTAGAATCCTAAATAGCAGTCGTAATTTTTTAAAAATCCATTATTTAAAACAGAGAAAAGTAATTAATCTTTTTCCCCCTGGAAACAAAGAAAATATCACTTACATACTCCAATAGGAGCAAACATCAGAAGATAAAGAATCCATATTCCACTCCAGATCTTCCCAGGAATCCTACTTTTTCTGTATCTCTGAAAGCTGCTGTAATGGTAGCATAACCAAAAGAAGCAAGCTTGAATACTTTAGATTCTATTCTTTACTTACAGCCCAAATGATGTGCCAACATCTTGGAAGTGTTAGTCCTCCATCACAGGAAACTTTCATGAAGAGGAAAAAATATAGTTTGGCCCTGAACAGCTCAGAATAGAGTTCACCATTCTACATCAGCTCCTGTTTCCAGTTACATCCTGGCTGTGTGCTAACCAAGTCACAATTAT
The DNA here is from genome assembly GCA_013397315.1 of Donacobius atricapilla. Classification (NCBI taxonomy): domain Eukaryota; kingdom Metazoa; phylum Chordata; class Aves; order Passeriformes; family Mimidae; genus Donacobius; species Donacobius atricapilla. The sequence goes on from WBMY01011157.1 coordinate 108,997, forward strand.
TTAAGCAGGTCTTACTGCTGAATTTACACTCATGAAAAATAAGGTGAAGCAAATTTTCAAGTGGTGGCAATTAATGGGTGAGCTCCCATCAGTGTAAATGGTGCAAAGTTTATTCATGTTAACTGAGGCTGCAAGGACCTGAGGAATAGTACTTGCTTTGCAGAGTCCAGTAGCTGATTGAAAATTTTTTGACATAAAGTCTTTGGATAAATTCAAACGGAGGCAGTGAAGAACATACCTGTGGAATCTATCACACATTTTATATTTTGAACGGTGCACCTAGTCATACCAAAGCTCACACACAGGGTACTTGAGTCTGTGTATGTGATAGAGTACCATTATTCTCACGGGAAAACAGCTCTAATGATACCTAGATTGCTCAGAGCCTTACTAGCCATATGGTATAATAGAATGTCTCTGAGCCTTGGGATATGATTTTACTTATTCCTACCTCCATTACTAAGAATGAACTCTGGCAATCTTCCTTTGAAGATGAACAAATATTACAGGGAACATACTACATGCCAGACAAATAGCCTTAGCTTAAAATCCTGCCAGATGAATATGTTGCCTTTTATGGATCTGAAATGCATTTTAAATCCACAGCACCATATTACAATCTCATGGAGGTAACCATGGATTGGGATCACATAAGTAGTATCACTATGTCTCATGAACACTAAAGTTACCAAGACTGACTGAGATAGGCAAGTAAAGGATAGCAGAGTCTTAAAATACTATATTGCAAAGCCTTACTGTACTGTCCAAAATTCAGACCTTCAATAGAAAGAATGATGAGATTAAAGAAAAAGATATCAAGGTATTATCCTCAAGTAATAAATTATAATCATGAATGTCTATTTATATAACAAAAATGCTACAGAGATGCAAACCTTGACCTTCAGTTGCTAAACTGAATTTGAATATTCCCGTGGCTTATTTTAATTTGCCCTGTTTTTTGAAAATGAAAAAGGAGATAGAGGGGCAAAATAAACCTTTATCCAAACCTTTTGAAATGATACAGTTTCAGTCACATCTCTAAGATAAATAACACCTTATGTGGCAGGTGTGAAAGTCTTGATAAGAGTTATTACAGCATCCTGAAGTTTATGGAAAATAAGACATTTTGGGTACATCCCATAAAAAAACTCAGTCCCTATATATATGAACACATATCTGAACTTCATATTTTGCAATAAAAGAATTAATGAACTCTGATATAAATAAAGAAACATCATCAAAGTACCATTTTACAGAGCATCAGCTGGGTCATACATGGTATGGAGGCCAAGAATATATTTGAAATGTTGAATTATCATAGCCCTGGGATGCCTGTGTTAGGTGAAGTGCTTTCACTACAGGCAATCTAGCCCAAGACAGTGAAACTTTCTGTCCTGAATCTGTGGCAGCTCCTTTGGCAAAGTCAATCCAGAGCTGCAGATCCTGGAAACCTGCCATCCTGGCTTTGGTTAAACCACAACAACAGCAAAACATGACAGGCAAACCCTGTAAAATCTAGATGTGATGGGATACTTTGAGGCTAAAACCAAACTCTTAAATAACCATTCTCTGGCTTTTAAACCAAACAACATGGTGTGTGTTTATGAAACCAAACTTCCTCTCTTCTGCCACAATAATTTCTCATCCACCACAATGCCCAGCACACTCTCTATTCCCTGGCCTAATGTGATTCCTCAACCTTGCCCAGATCCTGACTAGGAAACTGCAGTTTTCTTGGACTAAAACCATGCCAGGGATTTTGTCTACAATTAAACAGTCTAAATGGTTGCTAAATAATGCCCAGACATATGTCCCAGCCTTGTTTAATTTATTAGTATATGGAAGGTTGTAGCCACAGAGACATCAGGGTTTCCAAAGCCGTAAGTCTACAAGTGCTGCCTTGAGTCAGGGCTCTACAGGCTTCCATGCTTCTTGATATGTAGCAGGAAATGTGCCAGCAGGAAAGCCAAGAGTGTCTGAGTATCTGAGTGGTAAGCGTGCCCCCAGAGCTCAGACTTTAGACTCAAAACGTCATGGGATAAAAAGTGACTACAAACTTGCCCGTACTACTCCTTCCAAGGGGTTCCAAGAGCCCTAGCTTGGGTGTTTTTACTTCTCACCACTTTTTTCTCCCAGCAGTGGAAATAAAAATTCAGTTCACCTGCTGTCACATATGAGCTTCTACTCTTTTTCCTTTTTATTTTATTTGTCAGAAAATAAAAACAAACAGCCTGCAAACAAAACAATAAAGCAGCATTTTCTTGCATGTTCTGTTGCTAGCTCACTTCTTAGGATGAAATATGGTTGTTTCTCCTGATTGAAAATGAATGTGTGAATCATTAATCACCAAAAATAAAACTTATTCAAAAGACTGATGCAAGTTTGGGAAGCTAGCAAGAACACAAAAGGATAAAGCAGGATACTAATATTAGCCAGATGGCCACAACAAGAAATTTGGACCTGTGTCTGGATGTGAAGAATAGCTTTATTTAAAGCCAGATCTCTTACAAAGAAGGGATGCACCTCTGTTCAATGATAGATCCAATCGACCCAAAGACTTTCTTTGCAACAGCTATTTTGGTTTGTGCTCAACTTCACAAATATATTTACATTTAACACACTAGTGAATACGAAATGAACTTCTTAAATCACTGCACCATAATCCTTATCATTTCCAACCAACAAACCACCTCACCAGAAGGAGATTACTGTATTCAAACTGCAGTACTATTAACTATTCTTTTTGTAAGTGCATTCTTCCATTTAACCACTTGCACTCTCCCAAGACCCAATTCTGCACTCCTTAATTGAGAAAAACTTCTACTGGCACCAATTTTGGTTTTTTGTGGGCAGTGTATTGGGCCATATACTCTATTTGTGTGAGGAATGTTAGCAGTGTCTTCTCCTTTCCTCAGCTTTGAATACAAGAAATTTCTGAAACTCTCTCTACAAGCTGGTACTACCTCAATCTCGGATATATCTCCAAAGATACCAGTCTTTTTCTCACTTGACTGCAAACAAGCCTTTTTTTCATGGAACATAAACAACACAGACTACACTGACTTGCCCTTGAACTGCACTACAGCTGCATGTCCTGGTTTCAGCCAGGATGAGGTTAATTTTTTTGCAGTACTGTGAGGGAATAATATCTAGGTTGCTGCTCTGTACCATTTCACCTCATTGCAGTAGGGCAGAAGGAAGGGACTCTCATTTCTGAGAAGAAGGTGGACATGGCTTGCAGTCAGGGGAAAGTGCGGCATGCAGAGGAGCTGTCCACCATTGTTTATCATTGTCCTGGGCTTGGTGAGCATTTTTGAATGTAAATCACCCTTTCTTCGTACACTTTCTTTATTAATATTGTTGTTATTTCTTATTTCCTTGCCGTTTCTAGCAAACTGTTCTTATCTCAACCCATAATTCCCTCCTGTTTCCCACGAGAAGGATGGGAGTGGGGGGAAAAGGCTTGTGGTTTTCCATTTTAATTGGGCAGTACTGTTCCTAAGCCATGACAGTCTTAATTAGAGCCCAGTGTAGGGGAAGGAACTTGTTCAGAGGTGAGGTTCAAACACACTGGAGGTGCCCACTGCTCCAAATAATTGCACATACACACCTCACCACTCAGAAGTATCCAATATATGGTCAGAGCTCTGGATTCTGTTCTTAATTGTCTGACCTTAAACAAGACCTAAACCATATGCAGCAGCATGCTGCCTCCTAGTAAAAGGACCGGTCTGGCTTCAAATGTATTTAAACATTATCCAAAATATTTAAAATTCTCAAACACTACTGTAATCAGCCTGGAAAAGGAAGGAAAGAAGGAAGGAAGGAGGGAAGAAAGATGCAGGAAGGTATTCCCCCTGTGAGCCATCTCTCTGAGGAGAAAAGGCCTTTTTCCTAAGAGAAAAGGTGTGATTAATTGTTCCCAGTAGATCACTACGACAGAACAGAGGTGCCTGCAATACTGAATACATACAACAGATTGGTTTCCCAACCAGTAATGCCATCAGATCATAATCCAATGCTGGAAAGTACCTACAGTGCTAGTCTTAGCCCAGGTCCCAAAGGCAATAAACATCACCAAAGAGAAAACATATTGCAGGTAAGGCATTACGGGTCTTCCAAGACACAACCCTGAGAATAAGCGCAGCTGTGAGAGCAATGAAATCAACATTGTAACCAACACTGGTCTATTAAAACAATATAATGAATGTTTATAACAAATTTCTTTTAACACACTCTGGCCAGAACAGAAGCTATTTCAACCCTTCTGCCAACTACACAGCTGCTCACTAAATCCCAACTCCACACCCCTTCTCAGCGGAACGGGGAGGAGGAGCAAAGGGAAACTTCTAGGTTGAGATAATAGTTAAATAATTGAAATGAAAAAACTATAATAACAGTAAAGTAAAAGAGAGGTAGCATTCAAGAAAAAGAACTTATCAAGGGATGCACAATGTATTTGCTCACCACCTGCTGAATGATGGCAAATGCTGATTGATTTATTACTCATTTCCATGCATCAATGCTTCAAATAGACAACTTCCATTGAGAATTCCCTGAGGTTTTGAAAGAGATCTCGGCTTTTGGGAAGAAGATTGGACAGACTGCAGTTCCATGGTACCTGTCAATCAAAGGGGCCAACACCTCTATTTTAGAAACCCTTCAACATTTTCACTGTCCAATTATAACAGGGAACTGAAACTGTTGTCTGTGAGTGATTTGTGACAAATAACTGAAGTACTGCTGTGTTCTTTGGTTATGACAATTGTTATTTTTAGGGCTGAAGGAAGGAAGAGAAGGCGTTGCAGTTATTTTAAGACAGATTTAGCTTAAACAGTGAAGCTGTAGTTGTATATGGACAATCCATTTTGCAGGTCTAAAAATAGCAAGGTCACATTAACCAGATATTTTTAATTAATGTACTTTAGTACAAAGAACAGAAATTTATGGGCAATCCCATTCTTTGAAGAATGAAGGGGTCATTCAAAGAATGTGTGCATATGTGTGCATACACTTTTTTTTAAGATGTTCCCAGACTGGCTCAGGATTGCAGCACAGCATTGAGAAATTTGAAAAATGTGTGTTTTGTTATTCAAGATTAATAGACTGTTTTGAGATATTTACACCATGGTGCTGTGACACTTGATGTTGAATTTTCCTCCTTTAGGGATGCCAAAAAACGGGAGGAAGAACAGGGGTGTGCTTTTTTTGTTTCATTTGGTTTTCTTTAAAGGTACTCTTTTACTTTCATGTATCAGCCCAGCTGCAGAAATTCCCTGACTACGATCTGTTACCTGCTGTACTTCTGCCTTTCAAGGAAGAAGATTTTGCAGGAAGAAATGTCAGGTGTTCTAAGGATGATTTTGGTTTTTTTTATTTCTTCGTTCAGAAGAAATGTTCTTCAAAAAATTAAAACTATTACCAGCTTTTGAAGTAAGCAAAGATGGGAAAAGTAAGCAGTTTCTCTGAAAGCAAATAATTACTATTTTTCCTCACTGTACATCATTTGCTCATCTTTGAAAGCAAATCATTCATGGAAACATTAATGACAAAAAGTAATTGGAGGGGTGGGTCAAGAAACTCCTATGGAATTTCAACACACCTGACTACGAGGGTATATTATATGCATGTGTTTGTTGCTTAAGGCAGGGAAAAATCAGCTCCTTCTAGTAAGAGCTGAATTTATTAGGAATTCCTATTTTGCTTTGAGATAACATCTTTCATTGATTTAATCCCTTCCTGTACGTACTTGCATCATATGAGGTAGTTGTGGTTTTCATTTTACCTTCAAGTCTACAGCATGATGAATAGCTATTGTCAGCTTTACTTCACCCTGACCAGTGGTTGCACCAGTGGAGGTAGGCTAGGGTCAAGGAGATGGCCTCAAATAATCTACAATTTTCCCAACCTTATCCCTATCCCCCTTTCCTCAGAGCCTTCCTTTATTTATCTTTTTTTTCCTTTCTTTCTTTCTCTTTTAGTGCCCAATCTATCTTGCAGCTTACGGAGGCTGGAACTCTGACTAGAAATGACAGATCACTTCATATGTCACACTTTAATGTTTGTTGCACTTTTATCACATTTCCAGCATCTTCTTTTAAAAATCAGCCCAACTCTGAGGTATATGTTTCTAATTTGTATTACAGAAAAATTCTGCCTCTTTTATTCACTTGGGTATTTCCTTTTGGTTCAATGGATTATTTACAGTATAGTGGAATCTAGCACTTCAAGCATTGACTTCATATGATTTACAACATAACGGTGTTATTACTGTATTAATAAACCTGTAAAACCTGGCCTTGATAGTATTTGATTGAAGCTGATTTTTTCTGGAAGTTCTTGACCAAGAAAGTTGCAGCTCTTCTCAGAATACAAGTAGGGAAAAATTCACTGTATATAGCTATTGACAATTTTCAATGAGAAACCAGGAATAAAAGCAGAAACATAACATAAAGCATAGACAGGTAGGAGTGGGAAGGGGAGAGAACATTAAATAAGGAACATGACTTGTTAGAGGGGGTATATACTGGGCATTTGAGACTCGAAATTCAGACGGGGAAGGTTTGGAGTTTGTTTGGTGAGAAGGTTGAGAGGAAATGAACAAGATATTTAGAGTGGGCTGGACATATAAGACAACAGTGCAAAGGGCTGCAGCAGGGGAAAGCCTGAGCCCAGTGAACAGCACACTTTTATGAAGCTCAGGGTCAAATTTGCCTTCTGGGCTGCCTAGACACATTGCTGGCTCATATCTAATTTTACATTCACAGGTATACCTAGGTCCTTCTCTGAAGGGCTGCTCTGAATCCATTCACCACCCAGACTATGTTGAAAATGATGATTGCTCCAATCCAGGTGTGTGACCTTTCACTTGGCCTTGTTGAACTTCAGGAAGTTCACACTGGCCCACTTCTCAAGCCTGTGAAGGTATCTCTTCCCTCAAATGTGTGTCAGTTAGATGAGCAGTGATGCCTCATGAGATAAAAAAGGGGCTCTTCAACTTCAGACCATTAGAACTCATTAGAGACACACCTAAAGCAGACTTAAGTGCTTTCTTGCCGTTGTGAGAACTGGGATTTAAAGATGTACATAACAAGCAACAATTTGCATATACACTGAAAAGCCAATATTTTTTTATACATATGTGAACTATGCCTATGTACTAACCAGTAAGCATCTTTGTCAGGCTCAAACAGGATATGTAAAAAATGCTGAATATTACATGAGAAGCAAAAGGATTACTGGGAAAAAATAAAAAAGAAAGACAATTGGCTAAACATACTTCTGAGGCTGCACCATAAGCATCACTATTTTATTGGATAAGTAAAATACCAGACCTTGTTGATTTTGAGCTACCTGACGAACTAGCTGCTGTTCTAGCCTATAATCAATGCCTTTAAACTAATGGTTTTGATACAGATTCTCTCCTGCAGAGATTGTTACAGAGATTGAAACTGTTGAGCAGCTAGCCACATTTCTGATTCTGAGGAACTTATTTGCAGCTTTGGCCCAGACATGAGCAAAAACAGGCAAGGAGCTGCTTTAATTTATGCCACTGTCAGACTCTCTCACGGTCTCTACCACTGGAGTTCCTCTCTGCCACAACCTTTCATGCTCTGACTAGGGATTTCCCATGCAAAAATATACATATGTGCAATGCACAGATGGTTTGCATATGCGCAGTAGGCTTAACATAGCTGATTTACTGTGTATGCACAGACCATCTGTGCAGCACATGTGCAGCAGGTCTGATGTGTACTGGACACATTGGACTTACTGTGCATGTGCTACACAGTTAATCTGCACACACACAGTAGCCACAGTTCTGACTGAGTTGCCAGACATCCAGATGGCCAGAGTCCTTAAATCCCTTCCAGAGAAAAAGTGAAGATGGAATAAGGATGTTTGGTTTTGTTTGGTTTTTTTCCTGGTGTATAACATAGCTTATCCTTTATTCTCAAATGTAGGAACGTATTAAAGGGGATACACCACCTCATCATATTTTAGTCTTAAAAACAATCTCCCCCAGAGAGAGAGTAATTCCCTCTCATGCATGTCCAAAAACAACTACAGAAAACAAAATAGAGCTGTGATAAAGATTCTTCTCTGTAAACTTTTACAGAACAAGCAAATCTATAACAAGTGAACTACACAGACTTCTCTTAAAGAGGATTGGAAGCCGCTTCAGATTTTCCAACTATAAAAAGCTTTTCAGTCTGGAAATATTTAAATTATTCAGGTTAATGCTCAGAAAACTCAGTAACCCAGACCAATCACAAGCCACAGTCTCAGGAAGAGAGTTAGTTGTCTTGGGCCTTGCCTTTTGGGTGGTTGAGCTTCAGTGTCTTAGAGTGTACATGCTGCTTGCTTTCCCATTGCGAGCTAATAACACTGTCACTAATGTTTTTGACAAATTCTCCATCAATAACTCCTCCCTAAAACTTAAACATGAAAATAACTTATTAGACTCACCAGTATTTTCTATAATTGCTAAGCACACTAGCAGTTCCAGTGTATGGAGAATTTATCTATATTTACTTACTGGGGAGAAGTCTGAAAATACTCTGCATCTGTGGCTGACATCCACCTTTTTTTGCATGACCTAAAAATGCACACCGGTGTCGGCTCACTTTCTCCTGCTCTCTGGAGAAAGGCCTCTCTTGGATTTATTTGCATGCTCAGGCTGTCAAACTCCCAAAAGAGGCAGCACAGAGGCGCTCCTAAACATTATCTTCAGCAGAAAATTCTGACCTAAATCATCCTCTTCAGGAAAAAACATAAATTAAGGGACCACTGAAAAACGAGACATGAAGCAGAAGTCTGAAGCATTTAAACATGCATTCATATTATGCGACCCAAAACTACAAGAACATACAGCTTTTAGATTAAAAAAAATTACATTGTTTTTTCTCTCATTCCATGTTTCTGCCTTGCACACATCATCAAGGTCTGCTTGTTGTGTTTTCAAGAGGAAAACATATTAGGTGCCTTACACATAGGCACCAGGTTGTGAGGTGCACCAGGGCCTTCTCTACTCCACTTTGAAGCAGTCCTATCCACACAGACCTTCCTTGTCTCCCCTGAGACTCTCAAGTTTGCCAGTCTGTCTCCAGGAACCCAAAGAGGACAAGATGCCTGAATGAGGCCTGATGAGTGCTGAGCAGAGGGGATCACCCTTGAACCTTCTGGCAATAAGAGAAGATAGAAGACCTGTCAGAGCAAGCTCCTGAGTGGCACTGGGTCCGGCAGTCCCAAGCTCCTATTTTTGCTGTAGGCTTTGTAGCCAACGACATGGATGGAGCCTGGGTGGGCACCTGGAGGTTTCATCACTCATGTGGCCCCATCATGACAGAGTTCAGCACCCTGGGATTCACGTACACAATACCTGAGGTGACAGGTAAACCAGGAATAACGGAGGATGGGGCAGGGGCAGAGGGGGGAAGGGAACAGCTGGGGGATCACAGCACATCTGCTGCTTCCACTGAACAAACGATGCAAGTTTAACACGTTCCAAGGAGCCAAGCATCCCATCGCACACAGCTGCTCTGCAGGTACTCAGTACTACATTCATCCTTGTATCACCATGAATGGGAAGGACTCAGTTCCAGCACTGCACATCTGTGGAAGCCCCAACATGAAGACCGAGGTCACCCTGATTACTACCATTTCTCCAGCCCTTCTTCCAGGCAAGACAAGCATGCCTTACTCATAGGGGCAAAAACCTGTCCAGAACAAAATCTGTCCATTGCTGCCTCAGCACTGTTCCCATAGAGCACAGCATCACTGACCTCACCTGTGAATGCAGGTAGGGCAAAATTTCTTTTATAGATCAAAAAAAACAAGTTCTAAAATTATCCTGCACCACAAAGGACTGAACATCCAGTCTGTTGACCAAAGTTTCGTTTGCCTTTGTCCCTTCCCTGCAACAGCAACTTTTAACAAATCTTTTCCTATTCTTTGTGTTCTCCTGTAATCTTTCTGACTCACTTAAATCTTCGTGTAAGTCTAGTTAAAATACTTCCCATTAACCACAGGTGTTTCAAAATAAAGAGAAGGGCACCTGAAGCCCTGACAAGGAAGATGCCTGCTCGGAGTTCGACTGAGAGGAGCCGGAGGCAACCAAGGTCTCCACGGGACCCTCCTCATCAGGAAAACAGGAACGGAAAACTAGGTGTAAAAGCTCGTGAATGGAGATAACGACGCGTGAAACGGATTCGGCTGGAGGAAATCGGTGTAATTTGCTGCTATTTATTCAAATAGTGAAGAAATTAACCCANGGGCCTGGCCATGCGGCCGCCACGGAACCGGCTCACTGCGCCCTGCGGCGGCCCCGGTCTGTCCTCACGAAGCCCCGCTCATTCGCCATGCACAGACACCCAGCACAGGCCTCTCTAGACCAATGGTGCCTGGTCGCGGGGCTTTTGTCAAATGGGTTGGTCTGACTGAAGTGCTGGCCGCAAGCTGAGAGAAGCTCTTGCCTTGGAGCAGCTGTGAGAGCTGCCCGCACCAATTCCCACCCTGTTCCCTAGCAATCAGGGATGAATCCTGTTGGCATCACCACTTAGCCAGAGGGGAGAAACAGCCTTCCCAGGGTTGCAGTAGAGTCCTATCACTGGGCACAATCAAGTTTGCTGTTGGCTGGGTGCTGGCTAGTCTCTTCCAGGTTGCCTTTTTGCACATGAAGGCTGGATGAGGTCACCTTCCAAGGTCCCTTTCCCACCTGGGCTGTTGCAGGATCCTATGATGATTGCATTTGCAGCCTGGGAGTAATGGCTCTTTCTTAACTGTCAGTGGTCTGGGGACTTGCCTGTGGAAATGAGCCCCTGCCTGTTGCAGGAGCTGATGCAGGGCAGCTCTGTTTCTGGGCACACCCTGGGCAGATGCCACTTGTGTGGACTGAAAAGGGGCATGCTGAGATGGGCTTTGTTCTTGGGGCCAGCGTGGGCCGTGGGGTGAGAGCGTGCAAGGCAGGGCTGGAAAGCTTTTGCAGGGTTTTGCTCTGGTCAGGTGAAACAGTGCAGTTGGAGATGTCAGCCTGGCTCACGCTGTTACCTTGCTGCTATCCCCTCACCCTCATCCTCCCATGTTTTGGCTGAGGCACAGGCATGAGACAGTAAGAGCCATGGTCCGCACCCACACACACCTAACCCCACCCTGCCGCCAAGGAGGAACAGAATGAGATCTCTGCAAGTATCTGTCTTTAATCAAGATGTGTTTGAGGTATTAAAGAAGCCTTGTAGACAGAATGTCGGAGTCCAAAAGTGAAAGCGGGATCCCGGGCCTTGGTCAGTGACAACTGGAAGGGGAAAGTGGGAAGAAAAGAGGTGAAGATGGTGCCTCATTCTCCAGAGCTGTCCTCAAGTGAAGACTGTCCAGTGTAAGACACGGGTGAACAGGCTGCCTTACCTTTCCTGGGACATAGTCTGCTGGACCTGGAACTGTACCCATGCCAGCAATTTTGGTTCTTAGTCCCATTGAGTACTTGGGAGCGCTTCTTTTGTAGACGTCCATTTCCACATTGGCAAATGCCGCAGGACCTGGCGTCTGCAAGAGAAGCAATGAGGTTGGTGGGTCCAAGAGGCAGTGTGGACTCTTGCCAGGCACCCACGAGTACTGTGCTGCTCTAGGTAGATGGCCAGGGGAGCAGAGTGGGAGGTCTGGAGCCTTGGGAAGAAGGGGCTCCTTGGGAAGAGAGGTAGATTTCCCAGAGGACAAGGGAGATTAGTGCCATTAGTGCCAGTGAGCTGTACCATGCCAAAGCTGCTGGTGTGGAAAAGTGAGGGACTGCAGGTGTCAGTGTTGCTGGTAATAGCAGAGCCAGAGGCCCTGTGGCTTCTTGGGCTCTCCTGCAGGTGCAGGGAAGTGTGCATTAGGTGCGGATACAGCAGGCACTGGGGCCCTTCTGCCCTGAGGAGAGCAGCTGAGCTCCTGCTGTGAGAGAGCAGAGAAGCACAGCTCACCTTTGCCAGGTCTTGAAAACAGCTCTGATATTGACTCTTCCATTTCATGGAGTAGCATGGTTCAGCATGGGTGTACACTGTTTTGGGTCCCAGAATCCTGGGCAGCATGTAGGTGCCAGGACCTGGAAATGGAATAGGAAGAGAGCCTAGGTGAGTCTCCTGGGAAAGGGTGCAATGCCTGGGTGGAAGAGAGTCAACCTGCCAAGCTGGCTGTGAGGAGCAGGAAGGGTATCCTGCCCCTCATCCCAGTGCCTCTGGCTTCTGCTACATGTGGTGAGTGTTGGCTGTTCAGAGGCAGGGCTCTTTTTCTGTGAGATGGGAGAAGCTGGTGCTCTGGGACAGCCAGAAGCTTCTTGAGCACATGCTGTGTCCTGCTGCTGCCTAGGCTTTTTGCTCAGCCTGTTGAAGAAGCTGCAGTCATTCCCTGGAGGACATGCAGGCTGTAAGCGTGTCTGTTTCCCCGGGTTCCGTACCTGGTGTTCGGAAACCTTTTAAGTCCTTGGGTCGGAACTTCATGCTACTTGCCGGTGCAGTCTGGTAGACGTGTTTGTTGGCATGATCCGTGGTGTAGTCACCTGAGACAGAGAAGGAGGTGGGAGAAGAAGTGAAGCTGGAGACCTAACTGTAAGCCAAAGAGAAGTCAGGAGGAAGTGCTCAGTCTTGCTTGTCTTCTGTTTGGAACTCTCTGAAGCCCATTCGGGGCATGAGCAGAGGGGTTTGTGCCCCAGTGGCACAGGGCAACAGTAAGGTGTGTTTGTCAGGCCTGGAAAGAAAGGCTGCAGAAATGCTGCTCACTGGGTCCAGGGGTGACCTGAATCTTGGTCTTGGGACGTGCCGTCACATGTGCCGATGGAGCCACGTGCTTCCCTGTCTTGGTGATGGATGAATGGATGAAGTACCGAGGACCTGGTGAGCAGCTGGCTGTGGCAGGATATTTGATCCCTCGAAATGAGTATGCTGGGGCTCTGTATCTGGTGGGATCATGAGCCATGTGACCTGGGAAGAAAAGCCTTGACAGGACATGTGCTTGCAACTGTGTAATGAAAGGAAGTTTTGCAGTGGAAGCAGGCAGTGTGCTGTACCTCCCATTGCCCCTGCCGCCCCATGATAGCTGGCTTACCTGTTGTCCCAGGGAGCCAGTACTTGGGACCCGGGGTGGCAAACTCTGCAAGGATGGGGCCCCGTCGGGGGTGAGGTCTCCAGGTGCCTATCCAGGGTCCCTCCATGCTGGTGGCTAGAGAAACTACAGGAGAAACAGGAGAGCTACCAAGGGGCTTCCCTGACACAGCCCTGGTACAGAGCTTTCCTGTAGCCCAGAGCAGGAAGAAAGTGACACTGGCATCACGAAGGAAAATGAAGAACAAGAAGTAGCAGATGAAGGAGCATGAGCAAAGGGACAGAAGCAGCAACTTAGAAGCAAAGATGCAGCAAAAACTCCCAGCTGTGCCCTCAGGCAGTAATTGTTGGCCAGGCCAGCAGCAGCATAGAAGTGCAGGGCTGGCCTGGCAGGAGGTAGCCTCTGGCACGTGTATACACAAATTTGTTCAGCTGGAGTGTGGCACTGACTGGGTGAGGTGCAAGGAGGGACACCAGCTCCTCAGTGACATCATAATCCATTGCTAGGTGGGTCCACCATCATCGATGTCCCTCAGCAGGTGACATCCCAAAGGGCCATTCTCACCCAGTGATGAGCAAAGCCCACTGTGATGTTGAGACCCTCGAGCTGTTCATGCTGCAGTGCTGCCATATTGCCTGCGGAGCTCCTCTGGGGCTGGGCTTGGGGCTGCCATGGAACTGGCTCAGTCTGGTGTGGAATGGCCCCAGTTTGTCCTCACACAGACCTGCTTGTGTCCTCATGTGCACAGAGACCCAGCACAGCCCTTTGTAGTCCAGTGATGCCTCTGCACTGGGCTTTTGTCAAATGGGTTGAGTCGAACCAAACTGCTGGCCTCAGAGCTGATCAAGCTGAACTGTTGAGAGCTGACAGAGGCATCCGCCTTAAAGCATCTTTGAGAGCTGCCCACTCTAATTCTCACCCCATACCATGGAAACCCAAGGAGAATCCTTTTGACATCGCAACTTAGCCAGAGGGGGAAAAACAACCTCCTCAAGAACCAGAAGAATTAAACAGGCTTTGTCTCAAACTTTATACTTTTCTTGCCTTGGCCTTTCCATTAACTCCTGCTCTGGGGGGAAAGGAGTGAGTAGACAGCTGACCTGGCTTAGCTTCTGTCCAGGCTCAACAACTGAGCTCCTAATCTTATTTAGCATCAGTGTAAGAATGGCCTTCCTTGAGAGTGAATAAATGTGAGTTAGCTGGAACTGTTGCTTACTGTGCCTGCAGGCATTTACAATGGGAGATCCCCTGAAATGAGCTGGGGAGTTGATAGTGTCCAATGCCCAGCTTGGGCTTTGTATCTTTTGATGCTTTTCCAAGGTCTCTGTGCTATGATCTTACTATTAGAGAGGAGGGACAGAGCAAAGCTATCAATAGTCTCAGCTGTTCTTGCCTCTCCATTTGAGGGCCCCCAGTGTCTGCATCCTTCCTCAGATGCTACCAGTGTCTTCAAGCAGGTTTCTCCCTTTAATGCCCATTTCTCCAGGTTGTTTTGGGAGTTCATATATATGGTATACTGGTTTGAAAGCAAAACCAGTGAGAGACTCCAAGTCAGAAATATAATTTAATAGGAGGGGGGAAAAGGTAAAATAAAATAAGTTAAATAATACAACCTGTTAGTTAGGGCGGTGGCAGCAGTCCAGATGAAGTGGTCTTGTTGAAGCAGTGATCCTGTAGAAAGATCCGGTAGCTCCTGTCCTCTGGGAATCCAGGGGTTAAGGGCCCCCTGTGCTATCCCAGGTTATATCCAGGTGGGAATGCTTGGCTCCTCCCCATGGGCGGAGCATCTCACAATGGAATGATGTAATTTTATGACTCATACAATGGGTCCTTGATTGCCCATTAAAAGGAGGTAACTCCCAGAGGGAGTTACCCATGAGTCATACAGCAGCGCATGAATGGGCCCATTAACAGAAGATAGTTCAGAGGGTGGGGGGCAAAGGAAACACTGCCCCACCTGGTTTCAACAGCTCATGAAGATGGTGATAGAATACATACCTTGGGCATATCTTACATTGTAACCTAGGACACATGGTCACCAGGATTTTCAATATTGATGCTTCTTGAACTCTTGAACACATGAACTCTTTCAAGGTTTTTCTGGGAGGGTTGGATGGACAGAGTTAAGTTTCATTATTCTGATTTTGCCAGGTGTGTGTTAATATTTACACCTGCTCTATGAGTGCTCCTGTCAGGTTTTTCTGTTCCTAGATTTCATGACTCTTTGTGTTATTAACAAAGTCATTACCCATGCTTTGTTAAGTGACCCTTTAAGGTTTTCAGTCTCCAAGTTTTTATGGATTGAGACCCTTATGGCTTTTCTTTCATTGCTGTGCTACATGGGCTGTGGTTAATATAGCACCCATTAGGAAATGCATTCTGAAACATATAAATTGTGACTTGAATGGAGATGCTGTGGGTGAGGTAAAACAATGGAGTGGCAAACCAGTTTAGAAGACATAACAGTTCTTTAATACAAGCTGATTTGTAGAGTGAAGGGCACTTAAACTTCAAAGGTACAAACAGATAGAATTTTCTCCCACTGGTCAAGTACTCATGCAGTATAACCAGCAGTTTTTATAACACTTGCAGTCTTTGATACACTAAGAAAATTGTATATGAACTTGCTCTCTTACCGTAGGTGAAGCAGATATTGAGAAGACTGACAAGAGGTAATACATTACCACTGCATCTGGCTAATCACATATCTTGTTGGATTATATTAGAAATGCCGGCATTAAATGATGAGGCTTAACCATTTCTTGTGTTCTTGGTGACATTCACCTGAATCTTCTGCATCCATTTTTTTTCCTCCTGCTTTTCACTGTGTCCAGTATCAGTGCAAAGCTATCAATTAAGTTTTGTTTAGATGATACTTTGGAGCCTACTGACGGCAGCTCCTCCTTGGGGCATTGGTTTCACTCTGGAGACTTAAAAAACAGCTGTTCCAGTAAACAGCCTTCTTGGGTGATGGGAAGTTAACTCTGAAGCCAACTGGTAACAGCTACAGAGGAAAGCTTTGCAGTGGGTTGGAGGTGTTAAAGCTGGAGGCCAATGATAACAGCCCACCAGAGGCATCCCACAGAAGGGGGCATTTACCCTGGAGCATATTGATAGTAACCCCAAGAACCATCCCTAGTGCAGAACATTCAAAGAATGAGTGACAGCCCTCAGCTCAAAGACTGTTTCCCAGAGCTGCCATCAGTAGGTTCCAGAGCCTAGAATGAATGAGAGCTAGAAGTTGATTCACACAGTCTGTGAATAGCAATAGGAAATGACTTGCAAAACAGGATAATTTACTGGTATTGAAACTGGTAGTGGGCATAACATATTTGGCACATTTTGAATATACTTAGCATATTTTATTTCAAACTTCTTAAAAGGATATGCTGTAATTGGTCTGTGTTTAGTGAGAGTATGGAAGCATGTTGCTGGAAGTTGTAGCCTGTATCAACAAAAAAGGATGGCAGAATTAAAAGATGCCTATTAAAACTGATTAAGCTCTTCAGAAGTAATTACCGTGTATGATATATTATTCACAAATAACTGGATACCTATACATTTTCACCACACGTTATAAGATCTTTGTACAATGCACTTTAGGAAGTGACACAGTTGGCTTAATTAAAACAAAAATTAGTGTGACAGATTTTACCTGTTTGTTTCAGAGATAATTTCAGTGATGTGGAGGATCCCTGCTGTACCCACAGCTCCCAGCAATACATGCTGGTGCAGTCAAATATCAAATTGTATGAGCTGTAGTGTATGCCGCACTAGATGCCTTCTTTGGACAAATAAAAGGAAAAAATGATAAAAAATGTCAGCAATTAAGTTTGATCTAGTTTTAACTTTTGGTTTTAAAAGAGATGGAGGCTTAAATAACTAGAAATTTGAAAGCTTTCGTATCTGTGCAGTTTCCATTCTGATTCAGTTAAGGACAGAATTTGAGTCTTTACCTGTCATCAGCAAGGTTATCTTAACAATTAATGAAAATGCTTAGATTAATTTCTCTGGTTTTCTTTTTTCTGGTACTCCACTGTGGACTTTTAACAGTAGTGCTCTGATGCTAAGAAATACTACTCAACAGTTTAATTACATGGAAGTGGCAAGAAGTACCTACCGTGAGCATTCTTTTGGTTCAGAGAACACAGACTAGACTTACCAGACCCTGCTGTACCTCTGGTTTTTTAAGAATGTTAAGCGTTTTCATTGACATCGATTCCACTAATGTGTTTGGTGTGTAAATGCACTTAGAGGTCCTGAGGCTGTCTCTATAAGCCCTCCAAAACTGTAGAACTGCTGCTTCAGTCTAGGGACTCATACATGAATGCTTGCTGGACCAACAGTATGACAGATGCTTTTTACATCAAAATGAAAAATAAAAGAGAGACATAAAATCCAAACCACTAATTACATTTTTGTTCTTAGAATATATGATAATAACTATATGTTCATAGGGGAAACTAATTTGATTTACAGCTCTAGTAATTAAATAAATGCCATGTATTTAATAAATCCAAAACAAATCTTTAAAACAAAAATTTGAGATTGCACAGGCATCAAAATCTATGGTATCACATACCTTATGGTTTATCCAACCAGGAACTGGCTTGTACAGCTCTAATCCTTCAAGGGAGACCATGGTATGTGTGTATTAACTATGAAAACTAGCATGGGACGGGAGAATGTGTCCTAAAGCAGTGCTGTGTTTCTGTGTTTCTAGCCACCCTGTACAGGTGGCTAGCCTAGGGAAAGGTGTAACTCAGGCCTCTTCCTCTCAACCCTTTTGTAGAGCTGAATGGAGTTCTTCACTAAGGAAAGAAATGCATGCCAAGTACAACTTGGCTCCAGTTTACTCCAGAGCAAGAGGATAATCTAAGAAGAGATCAGGAATCTCACTGGACAGTGTCTTCTTCAGGCCTTCTAGCTAGTTTATTCCAAAGAAACCATTACATTAATTTTACATCAGGTAACATTTTAACTTTAGTTCTTTAGTTACCTTAGTGGAAAAAAAAAAATTATGTTTTCATATAAAATAGCATAGGCTTGAAATTAAGTCTGGGTTAGGTAATTTGGGGTTTTTTTAATAATCATAGATTTATTGATGAAGATTTCAAATTAAAAGCAGAAAAAGAATATTATCTTATAAAGTAAAGAATATTATCTGAGGAAAAAATTAGTTTGCAAGAAGAGTATTACCTCCTATTTTTGGAATTTCTCTAAGATTCCTGTCTTGGCTGTATTTCAAGAATCTGTCTATAGGTTCCATTCCTGAGCCTATCAGCCTTAGAGATCAGTTAATAAAAGTCAATCAGTGATTGTTTAACTTGCCTGCTACTGCCTGAAGCAGAATTACAAAAGCTAAATGTGTTCAAAACTCCACCAGGAGTTTCTGTCATCTTAAAACTCCAAGTGTATGACCTCATGGCAACTAAAAAATAAATATTCCACAACAGCTTGAAGAAACTTGCAGTTACTATGCATTCATGTCAACAAAATAAGAAATCACACTTGAGGAATAACAATGTTTTCACTTTCTGCTCTTAGAATGATTCATTTAGAAATGGAAACTAATGGCAAAAGGACCATGAATATGAAACAACTGACAAGGCGAAACTAACAAATACAATTAATTAGAAAATAGTAATTTGATTGCTAAGTGAGAAGGTTTATAAGCAACATAGAATTGTCATGTGCATTAATCAGGTTCACTGCAGTTACAATTAAGTGTTCAATACTAAGCTTCCTCACATATTCTGAATATCCTGACTGATTTACCATTAATTTCTACGTAGTCCTGACTTTGAACTTTCATTAGTGCTCATTCTTCTGCATACTCAGCTAGGGTATATTTTATTTCATGAAGATGACTTTCAAATGCACGAAAGTAATTTGTTAATGCAAATTGTTTTTCTTTGATGAAATCACACACAATTTTTGTTAAATGTGAGGAGAAACACTCTAAGTAATTGCTATAGAAACAAATCTGCAATCAGCTTTCATTATTTTTTAAGTGAATTGGGGTGTTATTCTAATAATGAAACAGTATTATATCTTCTTAATCCATTGCTCTAATTCGTAACTTTCACCCGAGAATTAGTAAAAATATTTTACTTGTGTAATGGGAATTGGAGTTAGCAAATAATGTGATTTTTTTTTTTTTAGTTCAGTCAGGAATTTTAGTTCAACTATTTAGCAATAGTATTTTCATACGCATTTTCTTCTCACTAATATATGTTCTAGAATCTTTCAGGTTTATAAATATAGCTTTAAGATGTAAAAATTTGGAAGAAATTCTGTATCTTGTATACAACCAGAAACCTACATGCCATTTACCTCAAAGTCTAACAAAATTAGGTGCTGACCATTTTACAGTAACCTTAGCAGTACAATTATAAGAGATTGGGCAGTAACACAATTCATCCAATTTGTACACTGTCTTCCTTCAAAGACTGAGCAGCTTTTGCAACATGAGGAGTTTATATGCCTAGTACCGGAGATGTGGCACCGTTGCAAAACTGTTTGGGAAATGCAGCAGTGGACTTGGCCAAGGAGGTGTATCTAGCCTTGGCCAGCCCAGCCCAGCAATGCTATCACTAGGAGAATATTAGGCACATTTTATGACATAAGCTGAGATCAATTTCTTAAAACCACATCACATACTGTTCCTATTTTTCAAAGCTCATGATGGATCATGGTCTTGAGTTTAAAGGACATACATGTGAGAAGAGCTTGGGTTTTAGAAGAGGCATGGATCTGTGAGAAATATTAGAGAAATATAATATTACAGAAATACTGAAGAAGTCTGTTTTGCTTTTAATTAGCACGGATTATTTAATCTGTGGAAAGTTAGAGTTTAATATTAGATGAGACTTGAATACGCACACTACTGTGAAATTCTGCAAAGCGAAGAGTCAGATTTGGGCTTTAGTTTCTCCTCATCAGTTTCTCACTGATAGACATAGTGATTTCCACAGTCAACATGGACTTATTTATACATGTAGTTTAATTTCAGAATGCATAGTTCAATGCAAAAGGAGATTAGAATAACAATTGGTATCGGTGCAGTTTTTTGGTTTTGGTTTTTTTTTTTAATATTTGGCTTGTTATGAGTAGGATTTTTGAAAAAAAATCCTTAGAGTAAGCATCTCAGTAAGCAAAGCTCATGAAGGCTATCAAGATATAGCCTTACACTTTGATAGAAATATTTTCATTTGGTATGGCAATCACCCAAACTCCTCTGAAGGCCTCAGAATCAGTTCTGTTAGCTTTTCTCTTTCCTCTGGTTCATTCCTCAGGAATATCACCCAAATTGGTGCTACTGGTTCATTTTGCCCTGAAGCTTTCAGAGGAAACTGTTGAAATAGATCAGGCCACATGCAGTCTTGTTTTACACAGTTGCCAGACTTGTACCATTAGAAAATGTGGTGCATTTATTTTAAAGCATCCTTTCCACTGCAGTTGTGTGAAACAATGATCTGCTGAATTTAATTCACAGATCAAAGAGGGAGGAAATTAACCACCACAATAAATTGATTATTTCATGGGTGACATAACCAAGGCAATGATTTATCTTAATAAAGAGCAACAATCCCTCTAGTCCTTAACTGAATTCCAGCCAATGCAATAATACTCAGTTGTTAATGACTTTGATGTTGATGTGGAAAAGTGAATGACTGTATAATCACTGAAATGAGACCTCATCACAGTTGGAAATGTTTAAGCCAAATCATTTTGGACTGTGAAAAGAGCCCTGAGTGGTATAGATTGGCTGGGTCCCAGATTTTCAGCCTTAACTAAACAGGGCCTGAAAACTTTATCATACTGCCATGCCTCAGGCTGGTCTGCAATTCTGACGGCCCCAGAGAATTGCAGTTTAATGCCTATATGTGGACTCGCTGCAGAAAAAGAATTCAGGATTTACAGGATGCCATGGAAGTACACGAAACCCACCTCACGCAGGTAACANGCACCGGCCCCGGGGGGAGCTGGGCATACCTACCGCACCGGCCCCGGGGGGAGCTGGGCATGCCCGCCGCACCGCACCGCCCATGAACACCTGTCCATCGGCAGCTATCGTTAGGAGAGAGAACAGAAGAAAGGAAACAGAAGTCAAACAGGAAAAATTGGACTGAGAGCTAATGTTTATATCCCACATCACTAAATATGGCTTAGGAGGCTGAAATGCAGCATTAGGCATTTGTAGCAGCCTTCACCTCCCCCTTTGCCCTTCCCAATGAACTCTTACAATAACAAACCAGGCTAAAATTAGAGCTGCTTTATAGTACATTAATTTGATTATCGTCTCGCCACTGATTGAAGACCTCACATTAGTAGGAGGGATACCCTTTACATCAAACTTCCCTGATGTTGATGCTCAGCTCTTGGATCCAAGGAGGAAGTCAGGTCATTTTTGACTGCTCAGGTTTCCTTCACAACCACTCAATTCCAAGAGAAGGATTCCTAGCATTGACATTACCCCATCCATGCCTTGTTGACTTGATTTTTTAAAAAAGATGGGAAGAACACTTTGCATCCTCCCAGCATGGCTTTGCCCCATGCATACTGTGAGAAATCAAGAGGAGATGGGAGAGGAAGAAGATGATGGCAAATTACAAAGTTTGCAAGTCCAGCTTTTCTACCCTTAGCAGAGAGGCAGAGCCAGCTGCAGGTAGGTTTGGAGGAATTTCAAGAATTCACGCTATTTGAATACCACACAGCCTCCAGGCTCCAGAAACATGATACTCTGATGCTGATCATTTAAGGAAAAAAAAAAGGGCTAAGGATTATTAAACTGCTCATCCAGGCCTGCAGCTGGGGGTGACTCAGAGTGCAGAGTTGGAAAAATGCCCATGTGGCAAGATTAGAAACTCATTTGTGTAGTTTATATGGCCTTGCCAGGAGCCTCCGTTTTTTTCCAAATCCTCAGTTTATTAACTTTAAAAGC
Source organism: Donacobius atricapilla (assembly GCA_013397315.1). Lineage (NCBI taxonomy): Eukaryota > Metazoa > Chordata > Aves > Passeriformes > Mimidae > Donacobius > Donacobius atricapilla. The sequence goes on from WBMY01011157.1 coordinate 131,018, forward strand.
ACTCCTTTCCTGTTGGGGATCTGGCATGGCTGCAGCCCGGGCAGCTTTCTCCTTTTGCATTAACAACACTTAAAGGTTTTCTTTCCTTTTCAAAATCGACTGTGTGAGATCATCTGAAAATTTCAAATGTGCTCGCTCTTTCTTTTCATTTCTTTCTTTGTCCCTGGGTTCAATTTAAAGCTAAGTGCTTTTAAACTAACTGTATTCAGCCAGCCTGCACTTTCAGGAGTATATGTTATGAAAGCAGGAGAAGAAAAGGCCTTCTTGTCATCAAAACCATAATAATTATGTGTCAAATGTAATTACTACTCTGTGGGTAATACATCTAATACTCGGTGACAGAGTAAGCAGCCTGCAGAAGTAGAAAGTAACTGGTGGCAGGATCAAACTGATATAAAATTAACCATCATGCTTAAATACTCTCTCTCATAAAGTTCTACCAAAAATGCAAAGGCAAGGAAAAAAGGGGTTTTTTTCTTCATCTAAAATTGTTAACATGCAAAAGCTCAGTTCTCTCCACCTCCATACAATGAATCACAGCTCTTTTAAAATAAGAAACACTGCTATAAATGTGTACATTACAAGGATCACACTCTTGTGAAGGAGCTCATCTAGCAGGAAGGAATTAAGTGTGGGAGTTCTCTCCTCTTAACCTATTATGTTTCCTCATTATTACCTTCACACTGCATGCTTGATTCACTCGGTAAGAAACAAGCTTTCCACATTTCCCTACCTTTTTAAAATACACGAACTACTGAGCAGCTGGTGAAACTGACATGTGCCTGTGAATTTGAAGACTACTGAAATATGTAGTCATATTCTGAAGGAGCAAAAAAGTGCTATGTCAGGAAACAGTATTCCAAATATGACAGCATGTGTGAGNAGCCCACCTCACGCAGGTAACAAACTCGAACTTCGACTCCCAAGCAAATCCAACGGCCAAAACTGGCGAAGAGGGGCAACCACGGCATCCCGGTGAACCTGCACAGGCTCGGGGCTCGGGGTGCCGCTGGTTGAGGCCCTGGGTGCCGGGCAGTGCCGGCGGTGGCAGCGCAGCCCGGATGCCCGCTCAGCCTGCCCAGGCGGGCCCGTGGCCGGGCGCGGCGGGGCTCGGCAGCCGCGGGAGGCTGGCACCGGCCCCGGGGGGAGCTGG
>WBMY01011157.1:132317-176911 GCA_013397315.1 Donacobius atricapilla
TCTACCCTTAGCAGAGAGGCAGAGCCAGCTGCAGGTAGGTTTGGAGGAATTTCAAGAATTCACGCTATTTGAATACCACACAGCCTCCAGGCTCCAGAAACATGATACTCTGATGCTGATCATTTAAGGAAAAAAAAAAGGGCTAAGGATTATTAAACTGCTCATCCAGGCCTGCAGCTGGGGGTGACTCAGAGTGCAGAGTTGGAAAAATGCCCATGTGGCAAGATTAGAAACTCATTTGTGTAGTTTATATGGCCTTGCCAGGAGCCTCCGTTTTTTTCCAAATCCTCAGTTTATTAACTTTAAAAGCACTCCTTTCCTGTTGGGGATCTGGCATGGCTGCAGCCCGGGCAGCTTTCTCCTTTTGCATTAACAACACTTAAAGGTTTTCTTTCCTTTTCAAAATCGACTGTGTGAGATCATCTGAAAATTTCAAATGTGCTCGCTCTTTCTTTTCATTTCTTTCTTTGTCCCTGGGTTCAATTTAAAGCTAAGTGCTTTTAAACTAACTGTATTCAGCCAGCCTGCACTTTCAGGAGTATATGTTATGAAAGCAGGAGAAGAAAAGGCCTTCTTGTCATCAAAACCATAATAATTATGTGTCAAATGTAATTACTACTCTGTGGGTAATACATCTAATACTCGGTGACAGAGTAAGCAGCCTGCAGAAGTAGAAAGTAACTGGTGGCAGGATCAAACTGATATAAAATTAACCATCATGCTTAAATACTCTCTCTCATAAAGTTCTACCAAAAATGCAAAGGCAAGGAAAAAAGGGGTTTTTTTCTTCATCTAAAATTGTTAACATGCAAAAGCTCAGTTCTCTCCACCTCCATACAATGAATCACAGCTCTTTTAAAATAAGAAACACTGCTATAAATGTGTACATTACAAGGATCACACTCTTGTGAAGGAGCTCATCTAGCAGGAAGGAATTAAGTGTGGGAGTTCTCTCCTCTTAACCTATTATGTTTCCTCATTATTACCTTCACACTGCATGCTTGATTCACTCAGTAAGAAACAAGCTTTCCACATTTCCCTACCTTTTTAAAATACACGAACTACTGAGCAGCTGGTGAAACTGACATGTGCCTGTGAATTTGAAGACTACTGAAATATGTAGTCATATTCTGAAGGAGCAAAAAAGTGCTATGTCAGGAAACAGTATTCCAAATATGACAGCATGTGTGAGAAACTTGTCCAGTTTAAAAAATACATGTCCTCTCCTCCCTAACACTCCTCTAAGTAGACTTTACAAAATCTAACATATTCAAAAAACACTTTAAAACCTAATGATTTGCTAATGTGAGTCTAGATCCTAAAAATAATCTTCAATAACTGTGTTTAGCAGTTACATTTTGAGTAAAATTAATTCATCTAATTGTTACCTAAAGGCATAAGTTTTTTGCAGGATTGACATTTTTTACTGAAGCTAACATTATTATGCATGTACCTTTACTAATTTGTGTAGGACTACATAATAGTAAATTTAAGAATAATAAGAATACACTAAGTGGCTCTACATTCTACTCCTCAGATGTTCCTGCATGATAATCAGAAAAACAGGATTTGTGTACATTTTCATTCCAGCTTTAATAACCTGCTTTGATGTTCTTGACATTTGCTTTGTCTTTCTATTTCAGGAACATTATGTTTCCTAGCTGATGTATTTATTGAAATATTAATAACATTAGAGATCTTTGAAAAGTTTGAAAGATTTTCAAAATGTCTTTACATAAGAATTAATTTTTTCAATCTAAAGTTTCTTTGAAATTTTGTAACTCAAAATACTTATCAAGTCTATAATGGTTCATCATATAAGGAAAATTCATGCTTATAATTTATTACATTGGAATTCTGATTTTAAAGATCACAGTCATCCAATTAAACAACAGTGTTCAGTCACAGAATTAAAATCAGGTTTTTAAAAGTCCAGTGCTTAAAAAGGTGCTCCCAAATAAGGAATTGACCAATATTTGGTAATTTTTATATGGCAGACTTGGGGGAAAAGAAACCCTGGGAAATGCTGGACAAACCACCAGCTTTTAAAGATTTAGTATGAGATATTTATTCTTTTCTCTCTAGGCCTATTCTCCTTTGTCCACATATCAAAAACAAAGCCCAGAGGGGTTTTTTTCTGATTTTTTGAATGCTCCAAGTGTTCTAGTAAAAACTACTTTTTAAGGTAAACACAAAGTTTCTCCAGTATTTGGTGTGAGAAAATGAAGGCATCTCATGAACTTGTTTTTGCCTGCTCAATAGGCATGTTCAAATACTATTCTGCTGTGTAATAAGACTTTGGAACACATTTCATTGACTGCCAGACTATGCATATACAGACATACTTAGCAGCATTTGCTATCAGTCTCAGAGCAAGAGTGTTTGTACAAGTTGTTGGTATTACCTAGAACAGGTGGATTATAGGAAAGTATTCCCACTAATTAGGCTTAGTGTTCTCATGTGTTTATTTCTTGAAAAGATATCACAAGTCTGTCTCCTATAAATGGCTAATTGGCACCAACTTTAATTTATGGAAAGAAGGCACTGGAGGAGATCCACATTCAAGTTAGCAGTGAGAAACTGTACCATACTGAAAGAGCAGTAGTGATTAACAAGGGTTATTTCCTCAAAACCAAATTTCATCCTAATGGATGAAATAGTTGAAATTTGCCTCGTACACATACCTTGGGTCTTCTCAAGGGTGCTTCCTTTAAATTTCAGTAGTATTCCCAGTTCCACTGGGTGTACTATGTAATACAAACAGTGCTGTCTATATACAAAATTATCAGCTCTTGAGGAACACAGGCCCAAAAGCATTCTCTGGCTTTCTTTTGATAAATAAGACTGATGAAAAGAATGGCTCAGACCTGCCACGTTTGGTTATGGTTTCTGAAGAATTAAGTCAACATGAAAGAAATCATGTTTTCAAACTGTATTGTCCTCTTTAGAATGATGCCCCAATTTATTGAACCGTACTTATTGGGTCCCAGGTTCAAATGCTACTTCTGTTCAACAGTCACTACTTGTTGCTTGAACTAAACAACACATCTGTAATTTTCAACTTGACTAGAATTAACATCTCCCCTCCTCCAAAAAAACTTGAAATTCTTCTGAGTGGCTTCTAAACTGGAAACACCTGTAAGAGTTATATCTTTTCCTGGCATAAATTAGTGACAAGGAGTTCATATGAGAGCTGCAGACAAAAAAATAAAATAGTGCAATAAGTATTTTAGGTACCAGAAAAAGGATTGCTGCAACTAGGTAGGTATAAGGGAAAAGAATATGTGACCCCAGCCTGCTGACTTCCTGTAATACCAAAATAGATGCTCGATACCTCTGTTGTATTAACCACAAAATGACTGACTGAAGCAAGATCAAATGTCTCATTTGCACTTATAATCGCTTCCATAAGATGAAAACAGATGAAAGAAGAAAGGATGAAATTCAAACAGTAGACAAAAAAATTGATCCCTTTTGTTCTGTGGTGTGCCTTCTCTCTCAGATGGGCCTCTCTCATAATTAACCTGAGCTCAACAAAGTCATTATAAATGGAGTTCCAGAAAACCTGATCCCACTTTTCACAGTGTTCATAAATACAGTGGATGGTTCTTTGTATAACCACCAGTAATTACATTAAAGCATAAAATTTCTTCCTGAAAAAAATTTTAATAATAGACTTATTACTACTCTCCAAACTGATGACAGCACATTCTCTCACCTCCATATCTCTATGTTTTCAATGTGGAAAAAAAATCAGCCTTAACCATTAAAAAGTAATGTTCTTCCAGAATTCTAGAAATCCACCTTGATTCCATCTCATCAGGGAAGTTATCATTTAATTTATTCTAACCTATGGGTTGTGCTAGCCTATGAGATTGCTGTTGATGGTGCATGAAGAATAATATTGATTCATATTACTGTTGCATAAACGTGGATAGACCTACCAACACACTGAATACATGAAGTAAGGGATAGCTACGTGCAGTTGCTTGGCTACATTTAATGACTGCTGACGGGTTCAGGAGCAGAATGCTAATAAGAATTTGGTTTTAAGTGATGCTAAAGAGATGGAGGCTACTGCAGTCACTCTGCATAGTGCAACATGGTAGGGACCACCAGATTTCATCTTTCAGAAAAAATGACTGACAGACCAAAGAATATGCCAGGTGATGCTATGTGATGTTATTTTTCCATACTTGTGTTTCTCTTAACTATAACATCCAATATTTAGTGAGGAAGCCAACTCTGTGACATTACTTACCAGAAACTACAGGGCTCAGAACTGTTTTGTTATGGGAGAAAGTAGTTGTAAGTATCCATAATTTTTTCCCATTTAATTTGTTATCGTTTAGTAAAACACAATATGTTTAGATGAATGTAGGTACTGTTTTACTTTGTTGGTGCTTAGATTGCTGGTATTAGTTTCAAGACACAAGTATAATAATTCAAATCTACAGGCTTGACAGTGTGAAAGTATTGTGTGTTTGGACCTAAGTGCATTAAGACAAAGAAAGATCAGAAACTGCCTAAATATTAGCATTTCCTTATAATTTTCCTGTCTTCCACTTAAAAAAAAAAAAAGTTCTCAAATATCTCTGATAGGAGGATCACAAGGAAGAAGGTCTAGCACAATCAAAATATGTAATTTGCATTTAAGGATAAGGCTAACATGTATGAAAAAGATGGATACCTTTCTTCATATGATTTCCATGGTGGTGGTAGTATTTACCTCTAGGTTTTCTTAACCAGTATTGTTATGAATGATTTATGAACAAAATGAACTTTCAGAGGGACTGGATAGCATCCTACTGAAAAATTCTTTATGGTCCAGTGGGTAGATACTAACTTCTGGTTTCATACTACGAACTGAACATAAGTGGATATCATCACAGGAAAGTTTGGTTTTGTCAGAGTTTTAAGAAGTGACTTTTATAAAAGTCTGAGAGTGTTCTCTGTGAAGAAAATGTTTCTGTCATATTTATACGGCCACACTTATTTTGGTGACACCAGGCAAGCATTGTTGTCTGAAGTGGACTAAAATGCAAAGGTAATGATATGTAGGATGACATGTAATACTGTGAAAGTATGTGTGAAAGGGACACCATTTACTTCACTGAGTACTCACAATGTAAATCCAAAAATTACACATAATCTTAACTGGTCAGTATCATTTATCAGCAGCTGTGAAAAATCCCCCACACTGATGAAAATGCTGCAGAAAATGCACAACAGGTTCTGTGGAAGGTTGATGTTTTTCTGGTTTCCCTCTTGGACTTATTGCTTCTGATTGAAGGATGAATGTAATGCGTGCTCTCCACAGTGGGAAACTGTACTTTTGGTGTACTATGTTTTTTATGCTGACTTAGAAGTTTCTTCCATTCAAGAGACATGCTTACAACAACTGAAAGACCAGGCTGTAACTACAGTGACCTGGTCTAAATTTAAGTGACAAAACTGTTGCCTCTGTTTTCTACAAAAAGGAAAATGTTAATTTTAAAAGTAATCTTCAGTTTAGAACTCCCCCTGTCTCACCACTATTTGAGTTTTCTAAAATCCCCTTCCTTCCCTGTGCAATTCTTCAGAATTTCTTCTATCCACTTTCCTCCTACATACAACAAATATGGCTTTAATATTGAATTTACTGTACTTAATAAAACAAAGTGGAATGAAAAAAATCATGCCAATTATCAAATTATTTTTCTTTTGCAATCGTCTTAAAATTTTTCCTACCTCCATTTCCTGCCTTTAAAATCTTCTTCTTTATGAGAAATTTTATATGTATAACTAAATCAAGACAGACTATGAGGCATTAAGTGTGTATCGGTTTTGCCCCTCAGTTCCACCATCTGCTGTGATACACACAGTGCACTTCCAAAAGAAAAATATTTTCTGCTTTAAGCTCATTATAGGACTGACAAACTTAGATAGGAAAATCATAATTCTCTACATTGTCTCTTTTGCTATTTCAACATTTACTATCAACTGCTACTTAAATTCAGCTCATTACAAAGCACACTGCACAATCTACTTCACAAAAGTACACGTCAGCATCCAATCAATTTGCTTTGAAGTAAGAAACACAAAAGACTACCCATATATACCTTGAGTTGTAAAGCCAGGGTTATTCGGTTCATAGGAAACCTGAAGTCAATTACACGTCTTAGAATGTGCTGCATCTTTCTTCAAATGCAGAAAATTATTGCAATTTTTTAAATCATGAAAATATGTAAAATCTACAAAAGTAATAGAGACCTGCACCTTGTATATGAGAAAAATATACATTTTCCCACAAAGAACCTATGGTCTCCTTTTTTCGGAGAAAACACTAACAAAACTAGCAAGAAAAAATACTGGCTCTGATAAGTATGATGAAATATTACTACCATACTCTATTTTGGTACAACAGTAATATATTACATACACATAAAAATAACTTAACCAGGAAGACACATTTTTTCAGAAGTTCAGGAAAACAAATTTTGTTTTATAAATAGTATGATCATGAAGTCATTCAAAACAATGGACCTTTCTCTCAACTATAAAAAGCTTCCAGATATGTTTTCTCATGTATATTTATAAAACCAGGTTAAAAACAAAGGGAAAAGGAAAAAACCTTTTTATTAAACATATGTTATTCATTCTGCTTCTTTTACCTTTACAGATATACTAGATGCATATGAAGATTAATTAAAGTACATAGAGATGCACAGTGACCAAAAATGAATTATGATTAACATTTATTATATACTTTGATAAAGGTATTGGTATGACTTTTTGCATGGTGACATTCTGTGCTCTGTCTGGAATTCACCCCTTAAAAACTTTAGGAAATGCTGAAAAACGTGGTGATTTGTCATCAAGTTTATATAGCCTTGCCCTGCATGACAACCACAACTGTCCCCTCCAAAATAAAAACAAAATAAGGAAGGGATACAGGGGTTCCCCTTCCCCTTTGCCAAATGAATACACTTCTGTGTCCTGTCCAGGCCCCAAGAGAAGGAAGTTGGGTTCAGTTGTCAGAGTGCCAATGCTGTGGCTCAGGAGAATAGACGTCCAATGCCTGTTCTTGCACTGACATCCTGTGTGAACCCGGGCAGCCAACAGTTCCCTCCCTGCCCCTGAAAAATGAGAATAGCACTTTGCTAAAGCCAGCTGTGGCAATGATAAATAAATACGAGGCTGCAAAATATCCAGATTGTGTGAGGGGTGGGAGCACAGGCACAGCAATACAATCATTTTTGTTCTCCAGTTGGCTTACAGAAGTATTGCTTCACAACATACCTGGAATATACAAATACACTTTCTCTTTCAAATTATCCAACACAGATGAAGCTGTCCAATTCTAACCATTTCAACATTCAACCATTTCAGAAAACTGAGAATAACAAAGTCTGTGAGTTTGGCATTGTGACATCACAACCTAATATCACCCATCCATTTAACTATTGTTATTAGACAATAAATGTTACCTCTCTTATTACCGGAATAGCCATAGACATGACTATGTTAGAGTATCCTACACCAAAATATTTTTGGATCTAGGGATTTGAGATACTTGTTTAAATGTGTAAGGGAACAGTATTCTGAGGGTAGTGGTACTGTTTGTACCTGACATACACTTGATGTTGTGTGTATTGTACTGTCCCAGGCAGAACTGCTGTAGTGAATTCAGTGATCCATTTTCCATTTTTGTGATTCTGTCTTTCCTTCCACACATTCTCGTTTCAATTTATTAAAAAAAAATTAATACCTGATTTATTTAATTGAAACATTCCTTTTATTCAACTTGGAAATACTGTTGAGAATGAAAATACTCTTGAGAAGAGTACTAACTGTGTTTCCTTAATTAGCTTATTACTTTTTATGGGAACTTGCAAAAAAGGACAAAAAAAGCTAGCAAACAGCCATTGGAAATGAAATCACTTAGTCTTCATGGATAAGTATTTTCCTGTAAATATTTGATTCTCCATTACCCACCAAAAACAAGGGATGGAAAGTGGCCATTTCAGTGACCTTGTGTCCCTCCCTTAGAGGAAGACAGCTGACAGGTAGATATATGAACAGTTTGTTATTGCAGATTCCAGATCTTGTGATTATGTCTGACTCAACTTCTGGGGTTTTATCTGGAATTCCTGTGGCAGGTCAACTTGTGTACTACTCCTTGTCTTTACCTCGTAGTGACCCCAGGTTAAAAATACACCTTACAATAATGTAATAATATATAGTAGTTACTATAATATAATATAATATAATATAATATAATATAATATAATATAATATAATATGTAGCAGTTCCCAAAATTACTGTTTGAGTTGAAATAATGATGGCAATCTCCAGCTTAGAATGATCCAAAAGATGTCTCAAAATGTAGACTTTAGTTTATCTGTGAAGATGTTATCATTATGAGTTAATCTGTACATTTTTGGTTTAGTTTTCAGCTTTACTTGATGCAGTAGATAATTGCTATTCATTTTCTTAATGAATAAACCATACCAAATTTATCATCTTTCAGCATATTGTGGGATACCGCCAGATGACATATTTTTACACTATCTTGTTAGAATTGCTTGGGACTTATTTGATGAGGAAAGATAAGTATTTACATCTAAATCTCTTTTATATGTTTAGAATATATGTCTATATTTAGTCATTTTAAAATAAGCAAAATATAACTTATGAATCAGTGTCACTAACATTTATAAAGTACTCTTAATTTGTCTGGTAAATACTTTGGAGAAAGTTTCACACACTGGCAAATTTTGTCTAAATCTTGCTGCTCCTTCATCCAATATAACCAGCTTATATTTCCTTGCCTCCCCAAAATAAATTTTAAATTCTACTGTTGTCATGTCCTTTGCTAATACTTTTTTGCTACATTAGGCCTCTTCAAAAGCTTTATTATTTTCCTCATCAAAGCTTTTTTTCCTCGGGAAAAAAAAAAAAGAGTGAACTTTTAATCTTTGAGAGCTATGGATGTCTCATTTTTGAACACATCCTAGTAACCTAGGATAAGGTCATCTCTGGCCTTTCTTACAGCAAAAAATAAATGCATTTTATCCCTCTTTCATCAGTCACTTCCTCCTGTAGATAGCATAGATGTTCTGGGAGAGATTTGCTGACATTTTGCTTCCTTCTCATTAATCTCTATTTTCTGAGCCCTCACTATAGCACACCTATCATTCTCAGGGTAGTGTTGCAGGATTTCTCCAGTTTCCTGTGGGAATATCTTTCTAGCAAGATGCAGAAACCAGGAGAGAATTGTGACAATGCACTATAAAGTGAACAATGCACATGTTATTGGAGGACTAAGGGAAGAACAGGGGACAAGTGTTCTGCTATTTTTGCTCATGTCTCAACACAAGATTAGCCTCCCCTGCATGTAAACACAGGAAAACAAGTCATCTTCTCCTTCAAACTTGGACTTCAAACTGCAAGTTAGAGCAAGAACCTAAATTTGGGTGGTTTGCCATGGCTCACTCCTATCCCTGTGTTATATGTTGTTTTTCAGTAGTACTGGCTCACTGGGATTTCCTGAAAGGTGCACAAGTACCAAGAAATACAGCAAAATAAATGGATCTGAAAAACAACAGATAGCACTTCATTTGAGATTGAATTTATAATGCAGAAATATATTTATTTGAATTTTTTCCAGTTACAGTGGTACACAACCTTTCTAATCAGGCTTGGATAACAGAAACAAGAAGGCAATACATAAAGGGGTCTACTGCCTCAACAAAGGCATGTAGATGTAGCTGTTGAATAGATTTCTACCATTTTAGACACTCTGGTACCTTGCCTCTAGCCACTACTCCAGAAGCAGTCAATATTTTCATGCATCTTGCAGCACATGTTCTGTCTCCACATGAATATCCCAGGCATCTCAGAACATCTCAGATGACGCCAGATGTTTAACTTAGAAACAGGAGACCACCCTTCACACCTGCATGCTGTGAACCTGTTGAATGTGAACGCAGTAAATACACTACAAGCCCCTCTTACCATACAGGCAATGTACACCCAACTTCAGGCTCAGTCTTTTTATGCTTCTCTGTTGGCATTCGGTGAGGCCACTGTCAGAGGACAAAAGAATAATTCTCTCACTGCAAAGCTTTAGACTGATACTCTCTATCTTCTCTGGTTAGGAGCATAATGAAGAGAAGATGAAATACGTGTTAAAGCAGCAATGCTTTGGAAATGGATACAGAGAAGGTGAGATCCATGCTCCTTAAACCAGCACTTGTCTTCATTGCTTCCTGTTTCCTCAGCTGCCAGAGGTCAGATTTTTTTTTACCTCCTCCATATTTTTTCCATATACCTGTGCATTGCATTATCTATAGGGTGACAAATTTGAAGTGCATACAAGGAATTAACATATTTAATTCTTAGAAAATACACACATAACAATTCTTTGTTTCATTTAGAAGAGTGCTTATAGCCAAAGTGGCATTATACTGATTATTAGCTCTTTCCCAGAAAAAAGTAACAATAGATTATAATCCAAACTGTTTAGAGAAAACACATTCCTAGATGACCTGGGAAGTTCACTGTTGTGAATGTGGCTCTAGAATTTTTTCTTTTTGACACCATGCCTCACTGGGGAAGTTAAAGTACTGCAATGTCATGGATGTTGACAAAAGTGGAAAAATTAAAAAGAAAAATTACCCTATGAAACAAGTTTTCTGGCATTTAATGGCAAATGGTGGAAGATTAAAGATGTTAAGATTGTAGCTGATAATGGAAAACTAGAAAACAAAAGAAGTAGCCTATGAGCTATGGCTTTTAGGCATATAGGAAAATAAATCTCTGACTTGAAAGGTTTAATCCCTAACCCCTTTACATTTTGCAAGAGAAGCTGCTTATGGTTGGACATTTTGCATCTGCACTGAATGGACCAACATGCTGGCATACAGTGCCAGAATCAGAAATATGGATTCACTATCTAATCAAAATGTACTACTCAACATAAGGATTCTTGATTCTGCTCATGTTACCAATTCCTTTTAAGCTTATTCGTTACATCTGTGGAAATTCTAACCTGTTGTTTCAATAATATTATTCTAATGATAGAAGGAAAAAATTAAACAATTATCAGGAAAATAAACATTTACAAAAAGACTGGCTACAGGGAAGGAAATAAAACATCATATAAATAATTATTACATGATATCTTCCATTTGATAGTCTGAGTTACTGCTCTTCCTTCACTCATAAAATGCTCTTTCTAGTTTTGTTCCTTCATACAAAATATCCTAACAGTCTGTTTATGGAAGAAGTAATCCAGCTTACATTGTAAATGCCAGTTTCTTCTAAAAGTGTCTATAATGCACATATTTGCATAACTTTACATGTCAGATGCAAAACATTATGGCTTCTGAATCAAAACACCACCTAACAAATGCTTAAGACAATCCTTACCCAAGAAATATCTTCACTCAGGTTGAAATAAGAGCAAAAGGGGACGGTTTTATAAATGGAAGCATGACACAAATGTGTTTTAAAAAATATTTTGTAACAAAAGTGCAAATAAAAAATTAGGACATTTTCGTATTGACACAACTTGTGCTGTCATAATTTCAAAATGCCTCACTGAACTGAGGAGCCTCTTGCTACAGATAATATGCAGATGAAGTAAGAAGCAGACATATCTCATGTCTGCTTAAGCAAAGTAGACTGTACAGAAATATACAGAAATAGCTGCATACAAGCATTAAGTACCTTAGTAGCATGACAGTGAAAGTATGCTTAAACTAGTGAGTTACATGATGAGAATACTGTAGTTTGAAGTCCTCAGACCTAGCTAGATATATGTTTCTGTTATCTATTGAATAATTTTCTCTGCTTTTATCTGGTCTGCTCATACAGCACACACCAATATGGAAAACAAAGACTCTGTTCTGGTCAACAGAAAAACTAAATGATTTCTGTACAATTGAAATAAATGTTTCTCCAAAGGATGTGGTTTTTATGGTCATGTCTGTTCATTCAGAGTCACTATTAAAGTCATAAAATTGTCAACTCACTTTTGTCAAGATTTGCAAATGAAAGATTAACAGTGTGAGTGCCCACAGTCTTTTACAGATTGCAGAGTTTTTTCAGTATTATTGACACAGCTGGATAAAAGACTAATGATTGGAAGGTACTAAACACCTAATTCAGGAAAACAAGCTCATTCAGGACAAACCAAGATCGGACACCTTTCTAATAATTTCTTAAATCTTATTGAAACTACATCTCTATCTTTAACATGAATCACAAAACAGAAGTTAAAAATTCTGATTGTATAAGAGCAGGAGATGCTTAACAAAGTCACATTGTATTGGTTTGGCATGAATGGTAAAAACCAATTAGTGATCTGCTTTAAAACTGACAGCCAGGTTGGCCAATTGGATACAAGTGTACACCTCTGGGACACAGGGGTTAAATATAGGTGGGAGTTTAGGAAAGCTCTTCCGGCTGCCGGCTTGCCATGAGGTAACATCGAGAGGGGGCAGCAGATGGGCCCGGCTCAGGCCCTGCCGCCCCCGGGGCCGGGCTGGGGCGGCCGTGCCGGGGCTGGCCCTGGCTGGAGCTGAGCCAGGCCTCCAAGCCCGGCAGATGCCGGCAGAGAAAGGGGAGCCACAGCTGCTGACATCCAGCCCATCCTACAGCCTGCACCAGGCTGCCGGCTGGGCCGAGGGAGACCCACCCCGGGTCCCCGGAGAGCAGCACCGAGCCCAGGCTGGGCCAGACCCACCCCATAAGACTGAGGGGTGGAGGGGAGAGAAGATCCAGGCGCCGTTTCTGAGCTTTTCTACACCTCGAGGATTTGAGGTTTTCACAGATAACACGGCAGAGACCACATCGCCATCCGAAGGTCCAGGCAGGAAATGTTAACTCTTTCCTAACAGACTGAGACTTTTTAAACTCTAATCCTTCTCAAAGAGAGAGGAAAGGCCAAATTGGAGGTATGCAAAGGGATAGTAGAAGATATCAAAGTCTGTAAAGGAATAGCGACTTCTTAAGTGGAAGAGATGACAAGTTGCCTTAGTTCTAGGCTGTAAATCTTTTTTGATTTATGGTAACGGACTGTAATATTCCTTTAAATCACGGACTAAGAATGGGGAGATGATTTTTTGTGGATTCAAGCAAAGGTGTCTGATTTTACTGGGTGGGTGTTGAGTTAGAAACTGTACTCTCTGATTTTACTGAGTGGATATTGAATTAGAAACTGTAATCTAGTAATCCTATGAGATGTTTGAAGCCTTGTCACCAGGGAAGAATGAGAAACCCTTTGTTGTGGAGCTGTGCATCTTTAAAAGGTGAAACCCCATGTGTAAGTCCATGGCCCATATGTAGTCATGTGAAAGGCTACGTTTTGGGAAGCTGACAAATGCAGATTCTTGGGCAGGCTGCTTTTGTGGGAGCTGGAAGCCACAAACAGACTGTCTCTCTTGTGGAAAGTTACCAGAGCAAAATCAGGAGGGACCTGTCTCTCTCAAAAGACTGAATTAAAGACTATTTTCTAAGTGGTACTGACCTAGAGTTCTGATTTTCTGTCTCTTTACATTGTTTTGTGGAAAAGTAAATTGTTGGTGGGGGGAGGGGAGTGCTTTTAAAAAGGTTTCATGGGTTTTTTTGTTCGTCCTTTAGTGTGTGTTAATAAATCTAACTGTTTTTATCTTTAAGTTAAGCCTGTTTTGCCTTTCTTCTAACCCTATTCCATAGTAGAAAAATAGACCACTACATTAAATTTAAGAAAACAAATTCAGCGAAAGTGAAACCACTACACACATGGAAGTTACTTTTTACACAATAAATTTAACTAAGTGCAGAAAATCTGGAGTGGTTCCTCTCCAGTGATACGTGTGTTATGGTAATTTATTAATCACTTTTCTTTTGCTAACATCATCCCTAGGACATTATACCCCTCATATTCTTAAACAGGTGAGGGAGACTAACTGCACATGGTAGGTAAAATAATTCATGAAGTGCCTAGGAAAAACAGACTTAAATAGGTGGTATGCAACAGAGAAAGACAGTTGACAAAATATGGATTTTGCAAGCATCCATTAATCAAATAGATGCAAATATTTGGTTAGAAAATTGTCTTTCACAGATCAAAAAGAGTGAACAGCATTGTCAAACAACACAAGTTGAGCATTTGGCTTGACATCAAAACAATTACTGAGAAATAGCCAGTGTAGTCTTTTTTTATGTTCAGGGCATCTTCCTTGTTCTGGAGTCCCATTCCTGGTTCTAGGACCATCCAGAGAGGCTGGTGCAGTGCAAAGGAAATAGGAATACTTCAGTCTGCTCCTTGTTATCTTAGTTGGTATTTGGTGTGCCATTACCTTATGCTAGGAAAAAAAAAATCAAAACAGGACATTTTGCAAGCAGATGATTTCATAGTTAAAGGAATAGCTAACAGTTTTAAGATGTATATCAGCTCTGCTTGCTTGTACTGCAGATGTATCCATACTTTCAGTCATATTATGTTCTCTCTTTTTTGTTTGTTTTTTTTTTGATACTGTAATGTGGTATAGATGTCCCAATGGTCAGGATTCCCTGTGCCAGCAGCAATAGAAATCCATATGCTACCCAGAGGATAATGTAGCAGTGTTCCTGAACAGCCTCCACGCTCCTTTATGACTGAGATTAGATGGAACTAGAATTTAATCTGCCTGGCAGCAATCACAAATGAGGGATTCAGCAAAAATTTGGCTGTACAAAACAGAGAATTATGCTTACACATGTGTATATACTCAGTGGAAAAAAACCTTACAATATGTAATATATATGCTTTAATAATTCGTCATTCATTAAAATGTATTACAGTCTTTTTCCCCACATAATTTCTTCTTTTCAGGTGGCATTCTTTCTGTATAGAAGTATTAGAAAACCTGTAAAAAATCAAAAGTAAACAACCTCTATTTTTTATATTTTGTCTTTCTGAGAATATCTTTACCTCAAAATTCCTCCACTGAAAGTTCCACAAGATACTTACATAATCCATATACATAAAGCTTGATTTTAATAGACCTGAAATATATGTAAGGTATTTTAAGTGTTTCTGCATTTTTGATTCATTATGCTAGAAAAGTTAAGTATTTTAAAGTATAAACTTAAAAACAAGGTTGGTAATAAAAATCTAGATTGGTAAAAAAAAAAATACAAGGTCCAAAACTTACAGAAAATTATTTTTTGAAAACAAACTCTTACCATTTCTTTAAAAACAATAATAAATAGTTTTATATCATCAGCTGATTTCTTTTTTAATTCCTAGTGAACATTTTGCTGTAATATGGACATTCAAAACAAAAGGGAAAATGAAAGGACAAAATGAGGAAAAAATTCCTCTATCTAAAATTCATGTTTTGTCCTGTGAAGTCTCCTATTTTCTATTTACCCAATAAAGAACAACTTCAATGTACTGGTTGGATTAAATCAGATATGAGTTTATTTCCTCCATTTTTTACATACAGAGGTGAAGATCCAACTAAAACACATGGAATCCACACTGAAAACTAGAGTCATGAGTAATTAATTACAACATAAGGTTAGACAATAATATAATTTTGCTAATTACAGCTTGGGGCCGATTTGTCAGTGCAGCGGACAACAGCATTCTGTTGTGTTTATTCTCCACAATAACAATAATGGGATACATCATTAACCCTATTTTATTCTTTCTTAATTTTTATAATACCAATAACAAAGATCATTAACCTCTGTTCTGTTTAACATCTAATCAGCCATTTTAGTTAAATAAATATAATATGAAACATTAAACATTGCTTTGTTTAGCTAGATTTCCTCTCAGGAGGGGAAATCCTCCTAATGTTATATTAATACCAGTTGACTCAACAAGTGTTAAAACACCAGGGGCAACACGGTAAAAGATCCATTGCAACACTCAGCATTTAAATGAAATCTGTTTAATCATAATTATTTGATAAACATTTTCTTAAAAAAAAGGGAAACTTTTCCATTAAAACATATATTGAATATATTTAATATATTGTCCTTTTGATCATTCTGTTATGTTCTGGAATTCAAGTATCACTTAGATTCAGATATTTATAGATGTAAGGTTTTTGTTCAGTCCTGTAAATCATCCTTTTATTACAAAGGTAAGAGTAAAATCTACCTCTGATAGTGAAAGTAAGCTGAATTAAGAAAGGGAAAAAGAACATATTTCTGCTGAGGAGAGTCCAATTTACATAAATGTCCCAAGGTGCAATTCAATAGTACAAGTAAAACCATATAACCAATATTTTGAATGACCATGTCTAGTGACTTATAAAAGAGGAAAATGGTGATATATTAGTAAGCAAGGGGCATGGTTTTGAATTTCAAGCTTGGATATTGAAACATATTTGTTTACACAGGTATAAGGGTAACACTGAATAAGACCTTAGGTTCTTAGGTGAGTAACCATAACAAGATAGTAGGAGGATGTAAGCTAAAACAGAGATGAAACTATGTAATTTTGGAAATTACAAAAAAAATTATACTAAAAAAAGGTTAGAGTAGTTCTGAATATTGCTGTTGAAACCAGTGGACCCCAAGCCTCTTCTTGTATTTATTTATGTATGAGTGCTGCAAGCCAAGACCATCTTTTAGAGTGATGTCATGTACAGATCAATAATCAGTTGATTTGAAGAGAGCATCTGTGAAGCCTACACATTTAATATAAGGGTTATGGGATATGACTTATTTAGAAGTGATCCAACAGGAATACATAACCATTCGTCATTTTAAGGCCATAGAGAGTTCCCAAATGCTCAGATCTATGGGAACATGTTGACGTTAAAATTCAAGGTGATTTTTGATGAATATCTGTTGGGTCTGTATGCGGTACCTCTCTGCCTTAAATTAGATATATTGATTTTATTTTTCACACTTCTGCAGAACTTCTGTAGTATTTATTCCATATTAGGCACAAACCGTCATCTTCCCCACAAATTAAGCATTCAAAAATCAAAAATTGTTATAAGAAGTCACAATTAGAGAAGAAAAAAAAAAGGGCATCATGAAGTACAAACCTCTATTTTGAGCTTCTTTCTGCTATATTTAAGAATGCTAAAGGCAGCACCTACGTTTGAGTTAAGCTGTGAATCACAAAATTATGATTTGCCTGTTTGTCTACATTTCTTGAATTTAATGAGACTTGAAACTAATTTCAGTCTAACTTTTAAATACTTGCACTGTGAGTCATGTATATCCTGAACAGTTTCAAGTCTTTAGATTAGGAAGGACAACATTTTCAATTGTATCAACATAAGACACTGCTTTAATTCGGTCACAAATGTTTATACTACAACACACCTTATTTGAAAGGAAATAGAAGAAAGACATTCTCTCTAACTCAAAGATATTATGTAGTTCAAGGTGCCATTTAAAAATACCATCCAGCTCCCACTGAGGTAGAGTTCTTTTCAAGGTGGTACTGATTTACCCTTACATTAGGTTAAAAATATCCTATTCCTTTACTGCAATTCCTTGGTCCAAAATGTTTTTCCAAGAAAGCATGAAAGCTGCATTTTTACTTTCACCAAACAATTGAAAATACACATAGCATTCCTCAAAATTGCCAAGAAAAGTACTCTTAGGTGATGCATTTAAAAATGAGGAATTAGAACTTTCAGTGTATTTTTAAAACTAGAGAGATTTGATTGATGCACATTTTTCCTGTGAATGAGATTCCCTTAACTGTAGATTGTCGTTTTTGCAAGGAAAAGGGACACACCAGTTTTTCTCCAGCTCTACCATTTGATTCCTAATTATTCTAAACAGTTAGAGGGAAGAATAATTGATCTTCTTCTACTTTATCTACAACATAATTTTATCCACAACTCACAACTTATGTAAGCAGACAACTGATTTAGAAGTCATCAAATGTCCAGAAGATCATCATACATGACTGTAGTAAGCCAAACACAAGCTGATTCCCAAGGCTCTAAGGGTTCATGGTTTTCTTAATTTTAATGGAGTTTCATACAAATCCTAGGAGATAACTCTATGCAGAGCCATGACTCTGTGCCAATCATTTCCCATTCTCCCACTACTCCACACAACTACTACACTGGAAAAAACATCGAGCTACAATACAGCTGGAGGACAGTTGCGTACCTGTCCCCTCCTCCTCCTTTTTCTTCGAAGAATTGCAATCTCCACCTTCAACTGGACAGTTTTTCGTGTTGGTTTGAACTTTGTGAACAGCTTTTTGAGAAGAATACTAAAGAGCATTTTATTGCAGGTTAAACTACAGGTAAAGAAAATTATTACAATTTCTGCTGTTCTTAGAAGGAATGCAGAAACAAGAGTTTCTACTTAATAAAATGAAAAGATAAAGTAAACATCAAATGTTTTATTATAAGAGACTAAATATTAACCAAGCATTATGGGTTTAGTTGATGGGTTGGAATTTTTTCTGGTTTTTTTTATTTGTTGATGACTCAGCACTTTTTCTGTAAGACCATACTCCTTTACCTTTGCATTATAAGAGAAGATTATGAACAGCTGTCTGATAGGAGTGGTTTAGAATGCCTTTTTTATCCTGTATTTCAAAGAAAGAAAAAGGGATTAAGAGCTGTCATTTAATGCAATCCCAAGCTCTATCAATCAATGTTACTCACTATTAATGTGAAAAACCAAAAGGCAACAAAGCCTTTACAATTGCTATCATTTAATTAATCTCTGTCTATTGTAAAAATACCTGTTCCAAGATTTTTGAAAAGTGGAACTTATGAATAAAAGGAAATTCTAAGTGTACTTTAGACTTTACAGTTGTAAGAACTGAGAATTAAAGGTAGACATTACATATGCATAAAATAGAAGATCTTTTCTATTAAAAAACCCCAGAAAATTAAAAGTATTATGTAAATCACATTTTATAAATAACAATGTAAACCACCAAATTTTATAACACAACAATTTTTATAATATTTTGATTGATTCTCATTGCTGAAAAGCACACTTAAGCAATTAAGTTGTGCAATAAATTATGCAATATACCCCCAAAAATGGGGTAATTAAGCATGAAGACAGTTTGTCTGAATGGTTCTCTGAATGAACCAGTACTCATTGGTTTAGTTACTGAATGGGGATACATATCTCTGCATTCTGAAAGCAGTTAATATTTTTTGCTTTTATCCTGGGAAGTATCACTATTTGGATTAGATTTCTCTAGGAAAAAAGGACAGTAAAGTAGGCACATCTACACATCAAGTGCAATTTGCTTTGTTTACACATAGCCATCTGTCCTGTAGCATAGACATACACACAGAGTTTAGACTATTTTTCAACAAGAATTATAGGATGACATAAATGGCCAGTTTCTCAAGGGCTAGTCTCAACATCAAGGTCAAACCTAAAGCTTACATGATTCTCTCTATAGAAGACAGTGCAAAAACTTGCAAGTACATACAATTCCTCTCAGTCCTGTTTGCCCGATTGTTTTAAAAAGATGTGTAGCAACCACAAAATGTATTTTATACTATCTGAGAAGTCCAGGTAGGCATGAAGTGTGCTTCTCTATCTACTCTGCTCCACTCAGCTGTGCTCTTCGTAAGGAATGCTTATTTTGGCCTCTGCATTTTCATTCATTAACCTGGATTTGCCCTTTACACATACAACAAAGCTGATGCAGGTGCAGTTGGATTTCTCACACAGTGTCAAAACTGTAGTCCTAGTTTCCAAAATAAGGGCAGATGAAAGGCAACCAGCAACTCTACAGGATTTTTCTATTGTAGACTAAAATACAAAATACTGAGAAGAAAACTATGTACATCAATTATCACAGAAGATTCATAGAAGCACTACTGTGCAGCATCAGTATCTTGTGTTTATTTTAATGGGTGTGTGTTTCATATTTAACAGCAAATTTACAAAAATGCCATATTCATACTGTTAAAGACAGAGTTTGTAAAAAAAGAAGCTAGTGTTAGTAAAAATCAGCTTCTTTATTAAATGATTGCATACTTACTGGGGAGAGGAAAGAAATGAAGGTGGACACAAATGTGGCAGTGATAGAAGAGGCACTGAACACCACTACCAGCAACTGCTGAAATGACTTTCTAGCAACGGCAAGAGTAGAGTTTTAGGACTTACTGCAAGCATTATTACTATTATCATTCAATAGAAGAATATAAACAAAAGAAATCATACATTCTAAACCTGTGTAAACACAGAACACCTAGCTACCTATTTATACAGAAGAAATAAAATACTTCTTGAAGCCCTTTTGTTCAGTTTGTGTAAGAGCATAGGTGTGTAACCAGGTGTTTTTAATGTGATACATTGTTCTATTTGCTTACTCTCTTCTTAAATCCTTAGCGTAGTTACTTGTGCATTTGACCTGAACAAGCCACAACTGCTGAAGCTTAGTATCTTCTTTGTGGGTGATAAATCCTTTTCCATTTATTTCACTAAGGGCAACTCTCATGTATACCTTAGAACGGATCACTTTCCAGAGCTCAGTATACAATTATTCACTTTCTTCCAAAAATCTATGTAGATTTATGAATCTTCTTGCATATAATTCAATCTCTTTCTACTGTATAAGCTTTTTAAATCTCCAGGTAGAAAACTGTGTGTTTTTAATTTTTTTCATGGTAGTTATAGGTGTCATGCATAATACTAGTCCTTCTGATAAACTTGTCTCCCATCTCTGCCCTTTCAGAAAGAAAACAATCTGTAATTTGCAGTGTCTTCTCAAGTGAAGACCTTCTATTTTTAATTGTAGTTATGCATATGGAGTGAAGTAGGAAGTTCATTGTCTATTTTGCCTATGGAAGCTTACTGTATTTGTTGCAGCCAGAATTTTGTCTATATGTGAGTTAATATACAATAATTTTCTTTACATTTTCTATATACTTCATCACAGTTGTATTCCCATCTTGAACAAACTGTAGATTACTACAATGCATTTCATAGTACTGAAATTTTTATTGAAATTTA
The DNA here is from genome assembly GCA_013397315.1 of Donacobius atricapilla. Taxonomy (NCBI): domain Eukaryota; kingdom Metazoa; phylum Chordata; class Aves; order Passeriformes; family Mimidae; genus Donacobius; species Donacobius atricapilla. Next base: position 153,259 of record WBMY01011157.1, read on the forward strand.
TAAACTTGGAAAATTACAGTTAACTTGACCTATAAATTTAAAACTCTTAGTACATTCCTCTGGGCAAATTTAAAAAGGTCTCTCCAGAAGTTATTTTACTTGGTGGGAGGGGTTGTTAAACAGTGCAGGAAACCTACATAGGGATTATTACATTGAACTCTCCTAAAGAGAGAAAAGCATATTTTATAAATGATTTTCTTATTTTTTAAATTTGTTGTTATTTTCAATTCTATTAATAATATACTATATTATGAAATAAGAGAAATTTCCTAGAAATTGTGTACCTTTGCTTAAAGTTCCCCCATCAGTAACCTGCATTAATTCTGTACTGCTGAACAATGTGGACAGAGCGTGAGATCTACCTTATCATTGTATCCAGAAGTAAAGGGTCCAGAAATGAAAATGTTTCTAAATTAATAAGACATCATAGATGTCTTATTAAAATATAGAAAAATAAAGATGTAAAAATATAAAAATTAAGATGTGACAAATAAAAATATTTCTTTGTTCTTGGTAGGAAAGCAAACACAAGTAACTCACAGTCACACAGATAGTAACTAGTGTTTACGAAAAAAAATTCAACATGCAAGCATCTAAATCCAAGGGTTTAAGATTATTAAAGAATGTTCTTTAAAAATATCACTGTAGATCAAATTTTCCTCTAATTTTTAAAGTTAGTTGATTGTTTCATATCACAGAAGAAGATATTTCATTACTAAGCATTTCCCCCCTTACTATTTTTAGTATCATTCTGGTCCTGGAATAACAGATAAGCAATATTCAATTAACAATAGTTCACAAAGAGTTCTTTCAAATCTTGGGCAAAGTGTATAAATAGATACAAATAACAGAAAAAGCTCCTTCTTTTTCTTTGAAATACCGTACATAATGACCTAAATAGCACATGTGGAAGTAATTTCAGTATTTTATACTTGTAGCTCTTTATAGATGCACCCTTTGGGCGCAATCCAGCAAAGCTTTGCACATATGCTTAAGTTTATGCATTTTGAGTAGTCCCAAGGCTTTTGTTTGTACTGTTTGCACAAATGTCTCATGATTGTTCTCTTTCATGTAATACCTTAAGAAAAAAAAGAGAAGGAAAGAAAGAGGCTCCCTTAATCTTGGTCCATACTAGTTTGAAACCCCTGACACTCATAGTTGCTCAAGTCATTGTAAAATTTTGGGGATTTTAAGAAAATGAGAGGAACTGTTTTATGTCTAACTATGGGAAAAATCAGACTTGATTTTGATGAATTTTCTGGGTCTTATTCAAACTAATTTAATTAACTGCAGTATTTACCTAGCAACTCTATGGGAGCAGACTTCATGTGAGATTTCTTCTGCTCTTTGAGCCAGTGTATGTACAAGAATGCAAGACCAGCACTTTTAATTTTACCTTGGCCCTTGACTCAGAGAACCAAATACAACTAGGAAGTGCAGAGGAACAAGAAAATAGGAAATATTTTCTGAAGCCTTTGACAAGTTCACTTCTGCTTTAGTTTGAATTCTTTGCACTAATTCAGGTTATCTCTTATTTTAGCCAAATCTGGAGGCCAAACCTTTGCTGGTTTTGTTCAACCTTTGCCCTTTCTTCCTGTCCCACAGTCCCCAGTTAATACACTACCTGTGAATCTATTTTGACAGCTGTATTTTTCCAAAAGGAAAATACTTTACACAAATGTAGTCATTCCCTCTCTTGCCTCAATACACCTCCCCTTCTATTCAGTTATGCTTGTGCAGGCTCAGTCTAACACACAGCAGATAATCTCATCAGTGTAAAAACACACTGAAGAGAAATGGTGTATCTAATTATTTTTGTATATTGCCTAAACTTGTAATATATTGCCTTGGGTGCATCTTGGAGTCAGGGAAAGGAAGTTAAAAAAACAGGTTTTTCCTCTTGGAAATCTCTTCCAAAGGTTTTAGACAGCTTTTGGTGTAAAGTAAAAAGATGTTATTGCAAAAGTGGTGGGAAATGAGCAGTGATTTTAATTTACTTTCATGTTGTTTCCCCACTAAGTTCAATCTAAGGTGAAACATAGTGTTGATGTCAAGTTTTGCTTCAAGCAAAACAATAGAAGAGCTCTAAAATTAATGTAGGTGTCCAGTCAGAGGCCTTAAACAGCCACTAACGGCAGTACCAGCTTGAGATAATGCATTATAAGCATGAAAAATTCAACAGTCATTGCTGTGTTCTGATCTCTCTCCCTTTTTCTTACTTTGTTATCTACAGAATCTGCTGCACATTCCCAAACTGGTCTTTCTGCTAGTTTACCCCAAAGAAATGCACTGGATCTGGATCATTATGACTAATGAAATTGCTGAGAAGGGATTTTTTTTGTCAAAACATAATGCCACTCTAGAACTTTCACTATATATTAGGACTCTGTAACAAGGGCTTATGGTTGCCTGAGGCATAACTTTGATTCAGTTTCACTCCATCTTTAGCCACCCAGTTCAATGCACTATTGTAAGATGAGCTGAATACTGAAATTCAGTACATCTGGGAGATGAAAGCAATTTTATAGCCATATACTGTAAAATTCTTAGGTCTTCTGTTATCATCTATTGACTTTCAAAAAAGTGAAAAAAAGTCTCTGAGCCTATTTAGAGCATAAAACCAAATTATAACAGCATTAAGGCACAGAGTGCTGCGTTAAAATGAGCTGTTGTGCACACTGTTCTCCAAATTCTACTGTAAATTTGCAATCCGCATGTTGTGGTTTAAGATTCAAACCTGTGGACGCAATTACTGTTGGCCAGCATGCTTTTTATGTCACAAATGAGTTGGCTGACTTAAAAATCAGATCTTATAGTCTCCAGAGGACAGGATGCTCTTATCCATGAGCTTTAGGCTCTTGGATATTTAGCATACAGTTTTCAAAAAAAGAAATACCTGAGGTGTATTGATGCTTCATGTAATGAAATCTTTCATAAGAGAAGAAAAAAAAAAGAAAAAAGGAATTCTTTTGTTCTGGACACAGGTGTACATAAAAACACTCAATTTCAAGTCAGTAAGTTTGCCTCACATTAGCAATTACAGGACTACAGACAGGAATAATTTGGTTTCCCTGAATGTGTTGTTATCATTATCAATTCCTGTAGCCTCACAATAAGTTTTCCATAACTTTAAGATTAACTATTATTTGCTCACCTATAAATAAAATATAATCATCTTAAAAATCAATGAAGGGAAAACCATCAAATCCATTAACCTGGCTAAGAATTCCTTCAGGCCAATAATATGAACCACACTGCACTGGATCTTTCATTTTATTGAGCTATATCTCTTTGTATAGCAAACAGCAGGGAAAAAACATCAAATCTAAAATCAAAGACTAAGGGGTTTTGTTCTGGAAACCAGTGAGGTAAGGATTGAATATTTTTTTATGCCTGGAGTTAATTTTTTTCACCTTAATTTGCAATCAGACACAGTAAAAAAAGATATTACCCCTGGAAGGAAGCAACTTTACTACCATTCCAACTATTTTCTGTACTTTTTATCACTTCTAAATCCTTTGTTTTTGAATTCACCTCCATAACCTTGCAACAGTAAACACGTTTACTTGTCTTTGCTGACTGTCAACCAATACCATCTGCTCTTTGGAGCCTTAAAAATAGTAACACATATATGGGTCACAACTGTAGTCTCTAGATAACCATGTAGCAGATCCAGGTGATTAATTTTTCCACAACCTTTATCTTACCCAGGGGCAGACTTTTGCTATGTCTTTCCCTAGTGAATGATTCTCATAAAACGTGAAATTAACAAAAATGCAATCTTACCAAAAAACGGTATTTCATAGAGGATCCATGTCAACTAACAGAAGGGGTTGTTAGTCAGCTGCCTCGTTTGAACTTCATCCAAAGGCATTTCTACTCTCTTTCATAAACAGAAGTGGTTCAAGCCATAAAACTGTGAAACTGGGACAAATCATCAGGGGTCTTTTTTTTCTGTAAGAGAAAAGAAAAATAGTGGCATTAGCTGCTGCTTTTAGGATGTCTTGGCAGTGTTGCTTCTCTTAAATACCACTTTTTCGGTCTGTGAGTTGTATTCTGCTTATACTGTTTCTCATGATGCACACATTCAAGCTTTTAAATTCCTGACCATACAGGACTATTTGATGAGCTAATTGACAAGATGATATGATTGATATGATATGATATGATGTGATATATGATATGCGATATGATATGATATGATATGATATGATATGATTGATATGATATGATATGGTGATCTATTTCAAACTCAGATTAGATGGAAAACNTATGGTGATCTATTTCAAACTCAGATTAGATGGAAAACACCAATGTTAAAAAGGTTAGTAAAATTATCCAAGCAAGCACTGATTTCCTCTTTGACTTTGTATGCATAAATTACATAAACATATGCACGATCATAATCCCTTAAACATTCTTTTAAAGACAGAGCAGAAAATATTTGCTTAATAATAAAACAAATCCTAATTTTTTTCTGTTATTATCATTCCATGTGTCGCAGAGGTCCCACTTATAGAACACTCTCCAAGTTCTACTTTAAAGATAGAATTACTTACTTTGCTATTAAATTATTCCCATAATCTCAAATTATTTTCTTATTTTAAAAAATCATGTATTTTTATATGACGATATCTGGTTTGCCACCCTTAATTCTGCAGGACAAAACTGTATAAAGGTTCAATTACACCTATAAAATCCTCTTGACATAAGTTGACAAGTCTGGGGTGAAGACTGGATCCAGCCACACTCACACTCTTCTCTGAAGGACTTTAGGAAACAAGGGGGTCCTTTCTACACCTCATGACTCAAAGGGAGGGATTCACTAATAACCTTGGCTGAAGATCTCACTCTGCACACAACAAAGTGAAAATAATCTATTTATGAAATAGATTTTAATATGGTTTTAATTCTTTCAAATGCTTATACTTTTTTCAAATTAAAGTTCTACTGTCTAAAAAGGATTAATTCACAGCAAGGGAATGGTAAGCTGGGAATTTGAACTGTCATTAACAGTTATGTACTAATATATTGAAAGGTTCTTTCCTATTGAAATTAAAAGCATGAGGAAAAAAACTGCTTTGTTTTGGCATGTCCTGCTCAATAAACTACCTGGTTTTACTGACAAAAATATTCAGAGATTTAAGAAACTAATTTTAATTTGGTTGTGCTTGGAGCTACATACAAAGAAGCCCTAAAAAAGGTATTATTTTACAAAAGTGTTATTCACATAATTCTGTCACTTGTCAACTGTAAAGAACTGAAATAAAGGATCGCCACTGTTAATTATACTGCAATAGATATTTTCTACAAATTTCCTTTTCTTCCCCCTACAACTTCAGAGACAAACCAGAGGGAAAGATGTCATTAAAAGCTGTAATATAAATAATTCCTCTTCCTTGGCCTGCCTTTGAACAGGGGTTAATGGGCATGCACACTGTGCTGTGCCTGTAACATAGTATAAGACCTCATAGCTAAGGACAGGGTTCATCTAACATTCTTTGGAATGACAATATCAAAATCAGGAATATATACCCATACAGTAAATTGAACTTAAAATGTTATCTGGTTGCTGTTGTGGTAAATATGAGGGATGAAATTTTGATTGGACAGACAGAAAACTTAAATCCTCTTGTGTCTTCAGGAGATGGGTAATGTAAAAATTCCACTGACTTAATCTGGAATCTTCCTTCCAAACACATGTAATTATATGAGTTTATATGAGTTTGAACATAAGAGTTTGTGTGCGTGCTGTGGGAACTGCACTCTGAGGCCAGCTAGAAAGATGGAAACTGCTCAGATGTCCAAACCAAAATGTGACATTTGAATTTGCAACAATATCTGCTTCTGAAAAAAAACCAAAAAGCAAACAATAGAACAGAAACAGGATTTATACACTGAATAAATAATCCCTATAAATAATAGTAATCCCTATAAAAAGTATCTTTAACTAGTTATGTTGTAAATATTTATTTTCCATTAAAAATTTAAAACTTTTACAGCAGGTATGTTTTGTAATGGACTGTAAATATTTTTATGGTCAGAAAGGTTCCATGAAAATATTGAATATTCTCAATCCCTGGGGAGTTTGAGCATCACCAAGAATGAGACATACCTTCATGGTAGTAAGGAAAGAGTAACTGGATTTTGAGCTTCATAGAAACTCAATTTCAGAAAAGATTAAGGGAGCACCTGTCACAGACAGAGTGGGATCTTCAGTCAAACTTTATTAGTGAATCCCTCCCACTGAGTCACAAGGTGCAGAAAGGACCCCCCTGCTTTCTAAAGTCCTTCTGAGAGAGGAGTCTAGGTGCAGCTGGATCCCATCTTAGTCCCAGATTTTGTCAATCATTTGTGTTTGTGCTGGTTTTGGCTGGGGTACAATTAATTGTCTTCACAGTGGCTGCTAGGAGCGAAGCTTTAGATTTGTGCTAAACACAGGGTTAATAACACAGAGATGTTTTTGTTCTTGCTGACCTGGGCTTGCACAGAACCAAGGCCTTTTCTGCATTTTGTATGGCCACGCCAGCAGGGAAATTAGGGCTGCATGGGCACCAGAGACAGGTGACCCCAATTGACCAAAGGGACAATCCAGACCATGTGACATCAGGTGCATCATACAGAGTGGGAGGAAGAATGAAGAAGGGGGTAACATTTGGAGTGACGGTGTTTTCCTTCCCAAGTAACCATTAAGCATGATGGGTCCCTGCCCTCCTGGGGATGGCTGAACGCCTGCCTGACCATGGGAGGTAAAGAATTAATTCCTTGTCTTGCTTTGCCTGCGTACATGGCTGTTAAATTCCTGTTAAATGCAACTGTCTTCATCTCAACATATGAGTTTTCCAGCTTTTACCCTTCCAATTCCCTCCCTGATGCCTCTGGTGGGGGAGTGAGCAAGGGGCTGCCTGGGGCTTGATGGCCAGCTGGGGCGAAACCATGACAGTGTCTAAAGGACTATCTAGGTGTAAGTGAACTTTTATACAGCTCTGGCCTACTCATTGCAGGGAGGTTACACTAGATGAGCTTTAAAGGATCCTTCAGTGTTCTGCAATTCTGTAATTAATCTCCCTACTAGTCATCTTACATTCATTAACAATTTCAAACACTAAGGAATTACAATTTGGAGCAGTGTCAAAGGCTCCTGCAGATCTCTCTCTCTCTCTCTGTGGATATATAAATATATCTATCTATATATATCACAAATAACAACCTAATAAACATGTTAAATATCCTGGGGATTACTCTACCAGTATATGCCTCATTCAACTCACTTGTTACATTTATTTTTGATCTTGCAGCATGTTTCCCATCCACAAAACAGACATTGCCTAAACTGTTCATCATCATCATCATTATTATTATTTCTATTATTATTATTTTGACACCAGCATACATGGGTTTTTTTCAGAGATGAAAGAGATGTTGAAATAAAAAGAAGGCAAGGCAGTGGAAAAGACTGACAGGAGTGTAAACAAATGAGAATAATGCCTGCACATTTAAGAAAACTCCAAATGCTTCAGGTTGCAGGTTCTTCCTGCAATTTGTTTGGTGTTTTCCTCAGACTGGTCAATAGTTTGTAAGGACAAATACATGTGTTCTGACACAGAGTAGTAGTAAAGTTGCTTACTTTTGGAAAATAGGGTTTAAAACTGTCTCAGGAGGTAATTTCATAACTACGTATATCAAAATATATGCCATGATTAGAAAAACATTAAGAAAAAATGATAAAGCTAGCACAAAGAAATTGATAGTGGAATAACTGTAAAAGTAGTATCAAGGGTCTTTTAAGATGAATGTCTTTCGGGGTAAACACATGCTTCGTCATTTCTAAAGCAGCATTTTCAAATAATCCAGTACCATAACAATAATACAATTTCATTAAATTCCTATAGAAGTTTTATCACCAACTTGTTTTGTTACTAAAACTAGTTGCACTGATGCAAAACCACAAAAATTTACTAGTTACCATTCCTCTGCCACCTATCCTTTCTTAATGTGTCTCAAATACTGCAGAAATTCACCATGCAACTATTTTTTTTTTTTTCTGGATATTTTCTTATAAACATTAACGTTCAAAAATCAATTCCGATTTAAAACAATGAGAATTTTTTAAAAAATCTTACTTTTTAAATTAACTCAAATAAATAAAAATATTTTTAATAAATTGCATTTTAATAGGTTTATGTATTGATTAAATATAGTACATGAACCATTGTATCTGAGGTCAAAATCTGGCACAGCTTTAAAGTTCTTTAAGAAGTACAGTGAAAATTCTCTCAAAACTAGGACTCATTGTTTTAGCTAGAACAAGAAAAATTAGGAAAAATTATCGGGGGTGCAAAAGAGTATCTTGGTTCCGTTATGGATATGCTACATTGCAGAAATTATCAAAATTATTTGGGATATAATAAAGGGCATTTAAAAAAATCAAAAATACCACTTCTTTAGGAAGATGACCCTAAAAAATGACATAGACAGCCACATCCACCTGTGTGGCTATAAAACACTGTGATATCCCTTAAGACTCTTGTTCCTAAGGCTGTTACACCTCTTACAGAAATATTAGTGAGCAGCAGTAATAGAGGGAAGTAGGTGATTCTTTTCAGTTGAGTTTTTGCTGAAATAAGCCAATCAAAAACCATCAAAACTAAACAATCTACAGGCTTTTTTTCTCTGTACCATAATGTACTAACCAAAAAATCCACATCTTAGCTTTCTAACCGTACCAGACATAAAGTTACTTTGATTGACTTGGTATTAAAGACTAATAACTATGTTTTAATATAAGCCAGAAATCAAAAGGAACTATAATGAAGTACTCTGAGTTTTATCTTTTGGGGTAATCTAAATTATGTAGATTTGGTATTAGATGTGAAACACAGGACATTCAAAAATTTTTCATCTTTGTTATGCTGTTGGAATATAAGATCTGCCCATATAAAAAATCCTAACAGATTGTAGGGTTTTTCTGTTTTCTTCATAATTTCATGTTGGCACATCCATGAAATATGACACAATAATTAATTAGCTTTCAGGATAAAAAAAGACCACAAGCTTTCTACACTGAATGCACATGCAAAAATGCAGAGCTATTATCAGTAGCAGAATTCTAGCAAAATGTGGCATTAAATAATAAAATAAACTTCAAAATTGTGCCATAAATGTATTTTAAATTATTACTTGCCAGCCTAAAATGATACAAGTTTCCTTACAAGAGCTGTTATATTATTGTGCTGCTATGTATATTGACAGAATATAATTTTATCATTAACAGTACTAAGCCAAAATTTAATTTTATAACATCATTTCTTATTGGCAAGAATAAGAAAATTTTACTGCAGAACGAATTTTAGCATGTGACATCCATTCAGTGACTACTCTATCATTACTATTCCTTTTTATCCTTTCTGTGTGCAAAACTTTATGGATGTTTATAAAACTATGCTGACAAGGCATGATGGAAACAAGACAATGTCAAATATTTGTTTCTGATGTGACACCCAGCTCTTCATGCCAGAAACAATTTTCTTCAGAGCTGCTGAAACATATTACAGTCAAATAATGTCTTTGGTAAATGCTTAATAGCAACTGTAGCATTTCTATGTGATACACTTCTGGCTCACTTGTGGAAGAACTGCTATATTTATCATTTTGAGATTTGTCTAGCAGTGTTGTGAAAGATAAAATGGCAAGTTACCCAGGCCTGAAAGGAGAGAAAGAAAATTCTGTAATACAAATGATGCAATAAGTGGGCCTCCATGATGACCTATTATTTGGTTGGTTGGTCGGTTGGTTGGTTGGTTGTCTTTTCTTCCCTAAACCAAGAAGAAACAATCTTGTTTCCAAATTTCTGGTACTCTTCTCAGAAATTTTAGTTGTGCAAATTGTGAATGCATGGTTTTGGTGTCAGTAATATTTTGAATAAATAAGTTTTATAGGGTAATTAGAAATGGGCTTCAATCTGTTATAAATATAAATATAAAATCCAATGCCTTATTTACTCTCCTACAATTCAGACTTTCACTGAGTTCATTTAGACCAGGATTAGATGCAAAGTTTTAGATCTTATACCTTTCCACTGAACAGTTCTGCATCAGATTCTGTATTGAGAACAGTAGTTACTAGTTCATAATATACCATGAAAATATTTAAAGGTACATGTGTTAAAGCTGTTCCTGACTCAAAAGTGAAAAGAAAAAAAAGTACCTCCACATTTTCATGTAGAATAGTTGCTGATTGTCATCAATGCAAGGGAAAAGAGAACAGGCCACCTGGAACATCTACCTGTTTGAAATTACTTTATCTTCCATTAGCCTGCAAAACCAGGAAACGCAGGGGAAGGTGTGTGGAGGAGGAATATGGATGGGACACTAATGGAAAACTCTGAAAAATTAAGATATGCCTTCCTTTAATTACAAAGATTGAGTTGGTTGTCATTTTGCTAGTTTCCTTACTGGGACTAGAAAGTCTCAGCAGAGGAGATGGTGTAAAGCTTGACAGCTCTGATCATGACTAACCATGTTGGGAGTTAAATTTCAGTGTGGGCTGTGTTGAGATTTTCATGGTACATCAAGGAAAACCATATAATATTTGTGTGTGAAAATTCTGATTTTAGAAAGATCTCGAGGAAACGTATTTCTTCTATTTTATGTATTAGAATGCATATTACACACTAAAAAAAACCAAAGCCAACCTGAAATATTTCTCATGCAGAAGAAAAGGTGTGAACAGTGACAGTGTAATCCAGTCTAGTTAGAGATACATAAATGTATTTTCAATAAAGAGGATACAAAATCCTTCATGTAAAAATTACAGTGATAAATAACAGTGTACATGTTATTGTTAGTATATGTTTCATATAAAGCTTTCTATCTGATCCAGTCTGCTAGCAATAGGTGGTTTTGTAACAAACACAGGTAGTTTTTCAAAGATGCACTGTCAACTGTAAGAATTCTATATGTAATTAATTTTGTATTAGAATTCTTCCTATGCAGATTTTACACCATAACTATTTAAAAGAACACAAAACCAGAACAAATAGCAGTATATTTGTATGTAATTTAAAATTTTGATTGATATAAGCAAGAATTCGATAGTCTTCATTCTAGTGGGAGTGTTGGATGGAAGTTTTCCCATATTTATTTATAATTATATGTCCTCCTTTGCAGCAAGAAAACAAAGAAGGTTAATGTATAGGTGTAATTTAGCAGCTTCCCGTAATTCCCTGAGCTTGTTAGTTGCATGTCTGCATTTTTATTTCCTTTCCCTCTTCCTGCTGCTGCTGCTGCAGTTAGCAGAACAGAGCCCAGTTGTCTGTTGGTCCCAGTAGTGAACCAATCTTTGCCATATGCCTCTGTTTAAACTTTAAAGTGAATAAACAATCTCTGCCTGGCTTAATTAAGAACCTCAGTATTCTGTTCTCCAATGCTCTTTACTTCTTTTAGTCTTTTTTTTTTTTTCTTTTTTTTTTTTTTCTGATAGATTAGCCAAATTATACCGAGAAAAACACAGAAACATTCCTTAGGGAAAACTGAACACTATTTTGGTAGGCTCAATCTTAGTTTCCTGTTTTCATGTAGCAATCATTCATTGTCTTCATTCAAAAACTGCTCTGAACAGCTTTCTATGAAGCCCATCAACATTAATCTATCATATAAAGTGTTATACGGGCAGAAGCATGAAAGCAGAGGGGTGAAGGGGTGTGTTGCACCATAGGACAAATTCACTTTGCAGTCATATAATGCAATATGTGTCCAAACTGCATTGCTTGTTTTATGGCAGCTCTCTACATGGGCTCAAAAGAGAGCAGGGAATGATGGCATCATGCCATGCAGTGCACCTGTTCAGGCAACTGAGCTCTCTACCATCCTTCACAGAGGGGCTGTATGGCTTTGAGGTGCTCAAGGCAAAGTTGGAGAGTGTTTCCTTTGTGTTTATACAGCATTCTGCAACCTATCCAGGCTCATAAAATAACAGGACTAAGCATAATATTCTGCTTTTCTTGATTCAGAAACATTCTTGAATGTTGAAACAGGTACAACATTCTTGATTGGTGAATTTTAAACACTGAATTTGAAGCAAAAGTCTCCATTCCACTGCGTGACGAACATCACACCTGTTTCCATACTGTTTGCAATTGAAGTTTTCATCACCACTTGAGAACATTGATACTATTTGACCTTCACTGAACCATCTTATTTACTTAATTCTGACCTGGAATCCACGATGATTTTCATTCTACTAATCTGGTTTTCACACAGGTGTTTCTCATTGCATTTCCATTTAAGAATATCAGCAGTCCTTTAGTAACAGTGACTTTGTTCAGCTAAACAGTTTATGACAGCTCATGCACAGAATTTTTATCTCTTTACATAAAACCCCATCAGTGGTGCTGGCTCACAAGCACACCTGGTAAAGCATATGTTTTTGATCTTTAAGTATATCTAGGCAAGCCAAATGAAAGAAAAGGATAAGCTTGAATCTATGAGAGATAGCACATCCAGGGACCAACAATCGCTGTTTTGAACTTTCAAATAGTATCTAGTTTTTGAAATATTTTTAATGATTATAAATAAGGAAAATAAAGCCTGTCACTCACTTTTTTTTTTTTTTTTTTTTTTTTTTTAGGAAATACAAAAATTAAATTCTATGTTAATTTTCTGCCCTCTATGTTAACATGCATTTTAGAAAAACTGAATCTAGATGCTATTTACAGGCCTTTAAATGAAGAGGTTTTGGAATAATATATTATACAGAGCACCACCAACACACACACAAAACCCACAAACATGCAAACTTCAAAGCTCGTAGATTAATTGTTTTTTTCCACCATGTAATTTTAGAGTTTAACATAAATTGAGTTTTTGCACGTTACTAATAGTGGTGACTAGTTCAATCCAAGAAAGTGGAATCATGGAAATTTCAAAGCAAAAGTAACAGGAAGTTTCCAGATTACTTCTAAGTCTTGCCAAGTTTTTGCATAACAAAGAAAAGAGGACTCTTTCCCTATGGAAAATCCATTTTTAGAGGTTTTTATCCTTAACCAGATGTTATTGGTATAATTTCGAGAATGATAAGCCAGCTGTCAGACAATAAACCATATAACATGAATGGATGAAGTAAAAAAAAAGTCTAAAATTAGGCAGCATTTGTTTCAGATAATAGCAATTAGCAGAAGTTGGGCCTATGCAAACCACTTTGAATTTACTATGGCTTAGAGATTTTCAGCTCAAAGCACATATTTAAACATATTCTTAGAAATTTATGGTATATCAACAACCCAAGCCTATACATCAGTTCAAATTAAAAGTGTTTCAGAGTATGAAAGTCAATGAAACTTTAAAGTACAAGAGAATTAAGCTTGAAGTCAACAGCTGGTAATCTGAAATTTACGGAGAAAAGTTTATGATCTTGCTGTTCTCAAATCTGAACCCTAACTCTAATTCTCCCTGAAATCACACAGCATGTTTAAAGATCATGAGATTTTATTGTTCTGATTTGCATGGCAATTGACAGATTCTGAAGCACTGATGCAGGCCATATTCCAAAATCTCAAAGCATGTCTGTATTTAGCGCTAGCCTCTCATTGTGATTTTAAACATCCCTTCACCACTTAATCTTCACAGGTCTTTGGTATAAAAGTGAGATCAGATCATAATTTTCTGGCCTTATCTTCAATAAAATCAAATCAATCAAATAACAATTTGCACGGTAACAAGATTTTTTTTGTTTTTTTTTTTTTTTTTTTTTTTTTTTTGTTTGTTTGTTTGTTTTTGGTTTTTTTTGTTTTATAAGCATTTCAAAGGGCTTTGCAAGACGACTTGGTAGGACATCCCTACCTTTTAAGAAAAGAGGAAATAAAGGTAGTAGATAAGTAAGTACACTAGACTCATAATAAGTCAGATGCAAAGGATAGAACAGAATCTAGATTTTCCATATTTCAGTCCTCTTATTTTCAGGAAATAAACATTCTCTGCCTCTGTATTTTCTGTTGTATCTTTCTATTTCTTGGCACAAATATTGATGAACATTACACAAGCAGAGTATGACAGCCCTTCTTTTAGAGAGACAGATAGCAAATGCTACTTTATATTACTGACAGAATTATCAAAATAGCTCTTCTTACTAAGTGGAAAAAAAGTGGGTAATTTTTAAATCAACTAATTTCCTGTACATGGAATCTTGTGCTGTCACTTAATGATTGGTGCTTGAAGATATAGTCCAGTGAAAGCCACAATGCATTCAGAGTCAGAAAGGCAACTGATGCCAGAGAGATACCATTTTGGAAAACATCTACTCAGCTTTCTAAAGTTTCAAAAGCTCTAACTTCTAACTACAAAAGCAACCTTAAAGAAATATGTTTTTTCCAGTTTACATATACCGGTTAACTTTGGTAAAGGAAAATCAAACTTAAAGTTCTTAGAGTTCTACCACAAAAGTGCAAGAGGAGAAAACAGGTACAGGAAATTAATTTGGATTAGTCAGATTTCACAGCTTCTGTGTGACCTGATTTCAAGCATGCAGAATACTTCTCCAGATGACTTCAATGAAAGATGAAGATGGCCCTTGGGACAATGAGATCCAAAGAGAACACTATTTACATACAGACCTTAGGAAATACGTTTTTATTTCTTTAAAATATACATCCTTCTGCCATGTATTTAATTTTTAAGACAATATCATATAGCATATTTAAGTCAGCACAAAAAAAATAATGACCTAGTGAATGAAATCCATAGAAATCTCCATGCCAATGTTGTGCTACATAGGTAAGACCAAGCAAGAACAGTAGAGAATTCATTTTGCATCACAACACATATCCACAAAGCACTGGCAAATGTGTTCTTCTCCCTTGGTTTAAGAAAAGCAACTCTATTCATTAACAGCTTTTCACTTGGTATGACTTGTGTGTATTACACTCAAACACTCAGCTGTCATATGAAATGATGGGAGCTGACAGTTTGGAATTTGAAAGATTTGACTCCTTTTGAATGTACTAAATGAACAAGTACTGTCTAATTTTTGTTGAACTGAGCCCAACAAAAATTCCCTACAAGGATGCAAGATTTTATTATACCTTTTCAAGTTTAATATGCACAGTGAATATTCAGAGCTTTTCAGCTAGATACTCAGTTAATTCTATGACTAAGAAAGATGTCATTAGGTAGGCTTCAGGCAACAGTGAGCTACAAATGGAATTCCTTCCTTATTTTCTGAAACTCAGAGTTTATGATCCATACCCAATGATGAATGGTCTATAAACTCTCTTATGGTCTTTAATTGCATAAACTTTACATTATAGACTTACATTAGCTTGTGAACATTTTTTGCTACTAGATGTAAAAAAACCAGTAGAAACAGAAGTTCCCTCAGCTCTTACACAAATAGAGTATGTAATTCTTCAGTATAATTTGTTCAGTTCTTATGTTCTTTGTTTGAATTTATATTTTCATACACATGAAGAGAAATAAGGCTTTACTTTTTAAATCTTAAAAGTTTGCAATTTTTAGTGCTTAATTCCTGAAACTCGTGCTGTCTAGTTAGTACTCTGTGTTCTATCAACATGAATTAGTCCTAACCCTGTCAAACTATTTTACCTTGTAGCTGCTGCTTATGTTGGTGCATTAATAAATGGCTTCCTATACCCTAAGAGCATCATGCATGCGTCCTGAGCAGTACACTTCTCCACTGGCTTCTGCTGACATTTTGACTTGTTTTAGAAAGCATTGCATAAATAAGGAATAAAAGTGGACATATTTGATAAGTATTTTAGAGAAATAATAGATTGCCTGTATATACCCTCTAAGAAGATAAAACACAAGCATCTAGAATTTAAATTTTGAACAGCAGTTAATATGAAAACAAACAGGGACTTGTCAACCCAGGTTATTAGTAGAACTTGAGGCTTTGTCTCCTAGTGATGGGTGTTTTACCCCTAAATTACTGTCCGCTAGCGTGGCAACTAGTTGAACCAAGTGCTAAATGTCACATATATCTCCTACTATAAGGAATACTGATAACACTGCTTTGATCCTTGACTCAACCACTAATCAAGTAGGAAAGTGTTAGGAAAAAACAGAAAATACATAATTTTGAAACTGAAATGGCTATATTTGGTACTGCAGATGCTTTCAGCTTGGATAAAAGAAGGTTCTGAGGAGCCCTTTAGCACAGTTTTCCAATACCCAAAGAGGGCTAAAAGAAAGCCAGAGAGGGACTTTTCACAGAACATATAGTGATAGGACAAGAGGGAATGGCTTTGAACTGAATTTTTGAATGAAGATTTGTAGTCAAACATAATGGTATCAGGAAATGTGTGAATTGTAATGATGTTATTTGTTCTGCTCAATTGTATTGAAAAATCAAAAAATCAACATAAATCACAGTAATTTTAAACAAAACCACCTCATATGGAGAAATGGATGCTAGGATTTTTTTTTTCTGTCATGTTTTGCAGTTCTGCATAATCTGACTAACAACACATCTTTAATCCCACATCCATTACCAAAAAATGGTGCCCATAAATTTGAGACTCACATATTTCTGAGTTTTGCAATAATTTTGGAAAAGAAGATATTATTTAAACTTTATTTAATAAACTCAAAAAATATAGTTACTCTTACTCCTATATATATTTTCATCATACTGTGCTTATGGGTATTAAGCACGCCAAATAAACTCCATCTCACAAAAGATCTCTTCAGTATCAATTATCATAATATTAGTATGTATGACAGAAAAAACATGCTTGGAGTATTATTTGAAATAAACCAGCCTCAGTACTGCACAGAGCACAAGCATGTTATACTCATGATTTAATTCTCATGTTGCATTAGAAAATTTGAATGTTCTGGTTAGCTACAAAATAATTTCAATCTTTTCAGCATGTTAAGCAATGGCTATTTGCAACTCTGACTTAATCTTCACCTAGAGGACCATGTACTCTATTATGAGGACTGGTTATTGACTGTCTTGTTAAATTTCTCCCAATAAAAGTGTTTTTAAATACTTGTATATATGAATGTATGCATTTTAACAATTCTTGATTTCTCTTTTCATCTCTTTTCAGTATTTAGTAAATGGAGATGGCTTGCCTGCTAAATCATTTTCATTTACTTAATCATTTTCTGTAATTAAATGATCTCCAATGATTCAGGAAATGAAGATGTGTAATAAACTTAAGGAAATTGAACAGTCAATAACTGGGATAGATGACAGCAGTTAACTACTGTATGGGGAGTTAAAAATTCCCATGCTCTATCTAATTGTATGACTCCAGCCGCTGTCTCTTCTAACACAGTGAGAATCTACAATGTTTTGAGTATGAATAGGTCCATAAAAGTAGCTGCATTTTGGGCATCTCTTGCCCGTGGTAGTCTGAAGTAGAATTAGGATGAAATTATTACTGTAGAATTTCTTTTCTGCTGCTCTGAAATCCTTCCCTGTGTACATCATTTATAAACATAGGTCATGAGGGGGTATTCCCATTCCCACGTTCCCATCCTAAATTGCTGTCGCCATCCACATCCTTTCCCCAGAAGAGAGGAGGGCTACTGAAGCTCTGTACTGCAGGATTTCCTGTAGACCATGTATAGTGTGGAAGGAATTGGAAGAAGATGAAAGAATAATCAATGGAACACGAGGGAACTACTCCAGGTCTCCCAGGCATTTCCACAAAATGTCATAAATCAAACAAATGTAAATGATTGGAAGGAACATGCTTTAGTCAAGGAGCTATTTAGGAATAAAGTGTCACACATTTTCCTATACATGCTTGTACAGACTCCAGCCTGGGACCAATTCCATTTTCTCATGATTTCTGTTTTGGAAAATAACAATACAAAATTGAATAGGCACTTGTGTTCAAATGTTCTTTATGCTAATGACTCCTCAATGTTTTGCACAGTTGCATGACATTAAAACAAATTATTTCATTCCTAATGTAATGTATTTGTAGCAGGACTAATAGTAGGCTTTCCATAGACTATTCTAAGTTTGCAGTAAAACACAAGGCTTATGAAAGTCATCTCTTTTTAGTTTTTTTTTCTAAATTTTAAGATCCTAATATTCTCTAGACAGTATTGGTTTTACCAGTTTTTCATTTCTTTCTGCTTTGACAGTCTACTTACTATAGAAGACAAAAAAAAAATTAAATTATAATTGTTAGCAATGTCAAATATTGCCATTTATGCAAGTAATATTTACTATATACTGGAAGAGATGTGATTATATTAAAGAAATGAATTCCTGGTAAATAGAAGAACAGGTGAACTTCACTGTTATCTTTACCACAGATAAATTCTGTTGATTAAGTAATTCTTTTGCTTAAGCAAATCATTCATTTAATTACTATATATGTCTAAAAGACACCACTACACTGCCTCAGGAATACCAGAGGTCCTAAATAGTATAGAAATATGCCTAGAATTCAGAAGATGCCCCCTTCTGTTCTGAACACCATTCAGTTCTGCCGGCTTACATTCTCACAGGAGGTACAACATGAAGCTGGTAGCCAGTTGTAAAATTGCCAGAGAAGTATTATCTTACACTTAAAAGGGTGAATTCATTAAATTGAATAATTAATTAAATAACATTTTTAAGATCTATACAGCATGTATCAAGACCTCAAAAATAATAGCAGTATAAATGGCATGTTTTGTAGGACACTTTCTTGTGGAAACATGAAAATATAGGAAGGGTGAAGATATAAAACAATTCAGTGTTCCAAAGCCTATTTTTGATCCGATTGGACATGGAAACACCTCTTGAAACACTTACATTTCTTACAATTCCACATCTCAAATACACTTAAGAGATAGAAGAGTAACAGCAGACATAACTCCACCTCAGTGCTCTCTTTCCCCTTAATCCATCAACAATATTTAGAGAAGACATTCTGTGTGTACACACTGCTTCAGAAGAAAGGCCATTACTCTGTGCCAAGCTAAGACATGAGTGTTTAATCTGGGTTTATAAACAATATGTCCCTTTCAATAGTTATATCTAAAAAAAGAAAATTCTGTATTTCTTCTATTTTCATCTTTATGCTATTTTTCTTTAGCAATACTTACACAAATGTACAGGCTCTGGCCGCCGTAGCTTCTGTGCTTCGACCTGAAAGGATCTGGGAGTAATTTGGCTGCATTTTGGATACCCTGTTAAGGGATTAAAAATGGATCAACTCCCCAGTTGCCTTGCTGCTTTTATGTGCTCTTCATAAAAGGTTTCAAAAGTAGAAGAACAGTATATTTGTTATTTCTGGCTCCGTTAAACACAATAGTAATGAACATTAGCTATTTAGCTCTTAAAAAGCATGCAAAACACAATACACTTATGATGTATGGCACTTTAAACATATGCTTACAGCTATACACTGCCACCTAATCACCTGCATGAGAGCACTGGCACAGAATGCAAAGATTATACAGATTATACAGCCGTGCTTCCAAATGGCCCCTAAGTTGTTTAAAGTTGTCTACTCCTCTAGCAAATATTGTGATTTGAAAACTCTTCAAGTATTACAATGTGAAAAGAATAATTTTCAAGAAAAGAAGATGGATTGTAGATGAACAACCTGTGTCTAAGGTTGTAAATACAAAATAAAGTTGTTTTCCAAAGGATACAAAAAGAAATAAAAAATGAATGCCCAATGGGCACATTCACTTGGCAATTTTATTTCTGTATAAAAGCTGCTATTAATTACAAACTAGTTTTTATGCAATTCTGCTTTCCTTAAATGTGGAGTGAATTCTCCCCATAAACTAATGAACTGAAGTGAAGCCAAATAGAGACCAGCTGGCTGAATTGCTAAGTAATTTTATCCACATGATTGACTTTATGATCCTTTCACTACAGTAACTAGTCTTTATTCTTACAATCATCATCAACCATAATTCCAGAGGGAGAGATGATTAAAAATCAAGAGAATAGAGAGGAGAGGTTTGTTTGATGTGGCACAGTGCATTCTTGCACACACTTCTTCTGTGTAATAGGTGCAGAATTACAGGTCTTTATAGCCTCCAAAGCAGTGCACTGAATAGCTGCCTCAAAGACATAATAAGCAACCAATGCCTAAATAATCATTACAGATACTCCATTAACAGCA
Organism: Donacobius atricapilla; assembly: GCA_013397315.1. Lineage (NCBI taxonomy): Eukaryota > Metazoa > Chordata > Aves > Passeriformes > Mimidae > Donacobius > Donacobius atricapilla. The sequence goes on from WBMY01011157.1 coordinate 173,363, forward strand.
TCTATCTGTGTGGCTTTTAACCATACAAATTGTTTTTTGACAGCTTGTAACCTTTCTGAACAGTTTCCTTTGGGCATTACGCTACATTCATATCTAATTTTTACTTTTGCTTTGTCTACAATTTATTACTTTCTTTGGAGACACATAATGTATTTCAGTGGAATGGATAAATTCATATAAAAGACTTTAAAAAATCAATTGCTGTTTTAATCTATTAAATTCTTGCTCTCTAGGAGATAACTAAAATCTGATGTAACATAACAGGGGGAAAAGGCTAAATGGTCTAGAATTCCTGAGGGTATCTGTTTTACAACAAGCAGTATTTTTTTCCTCAAATTATTTAAAATAGGGCATAACCAACTGAAAAAAAAAGAATAAAAGTAAAAACATATATAAATAAAATATAAATCCTTTAAGGCTGTTCATAAGAGCCACAGATTTTAAATGACATAATAAATAATATGTTATAAAACAGTTTAATGATGTATTGCAATGGGATAAAGAGCTAAGAAAGATGTACAATTGTATTTTTTTTCCAAAGAGAGCCCATAATTACAAATCAGTAAAGATAAGTGACTTATGAAGAGCTAGAGGGCAAGTATGATTTTCAGAAACCTGTGGAAATGTGTAAAATGAATGTGGGGGGTGATGTAACAGTATTACGTGATTTGTATTGACTGTCATGGCCATTATCTCACTTCTGGGGACAACATTTTCAGGAATAATGTCCAGTAAATCAACATGTAGAGCAATCAATGTAGAAATACCATAATTCTGGCAGCCAAAATTTCTGATTTCTTTCAAGACATTCAGCTCTTTTTCAACAGATTCAAGTACTTTTGCCAAAGTTTTCAAATCTTTGTAACAGGTAAACATGCGTGTCCAATTGACAGAAGAGTGATCTGAAATAACCTAAGGGTTCACTGCTCACAAAGGTTCTTCTTCACAGAATGTATGTGGTGGCTAGTCACATAAAAATTAACCATCATCATTGAAAAAAGTATAAATTGGAAAGGCATAAAAATCTACTACATGGAATCAAGTTTTTTCCCATCTCCTGAATCTTAAAATGGGTCACTAAATCTAGTACAGTTTTCATAAATGACAGGGAAGGAAGAGTAAATCTTTAAATAAAATGTGGAAATATCCCTCTTGGTATGAATTTAATTCATCATGCTCAACTCAGTGAAGGTGCATCAGCATAAAATTAGAATGAGGCTGTTATGAATCAAGGAGATTCATGGCTAAATTGCATCTTACAATGAAGATATACCACAGCTTGTATATCTGAGAAGCTGAAAAAAAAAGGCATATTTCTTGGTTATATATACGATAATCATTAAGCAGAGTTTTATTATAAATGTTGATAGGAAAAAGAGGTGTCAGTGGAAGAAATTATTAGAAAAGGCTAATGAAAGCATGAAATATAAAGATCTAAAAAAATTATAAGAAAATCTCAACTCTTCAGTTATTTTTTGAGCTTCATTCAGTGTCATACTAATGCTCAAGACTGTTTTGTTGGTTTGGAGTTGTGTTGGGGGTTTTTGCATTGTGGGTGAGGCTATTTTAATTTGCTATCAAGAACATCACATGTAAATTATGGTACTGAAAGCAGAAGTATTATAGTCAGAATACTCTGACAGATTCTAAAAGACTTCAAGATTTCTTTTTGTTTAATTGATAGATATCTCAACATGCCCAAGGTACACCTGCTGCAAGTATCACATGCTAAACAGTAAAATAAGCTCTCTAATTTGATCAGTCAGTGTCAACCTGATGAAAATAATAAAATCATCCCTGTCTGAGGTATCTTATGATTTGGGGTGGGGAGGAGGGGCACAGAAGGAGGACTCATTAAATTCTGACCCATTTCATTACATAAGAGAGTTCTAATGACTTCAGAACTGTTCTAATTGACCTGCTTACCAATTTAGAGTACCATATTATATACCATTCATTATTATCACCAACAGTAGTTAAGGACACTACAAAGTTGGCAGTATAACACAATTAACTCTCAAATATTTCCTCCTCAAGTCCTTTCCCAATATTTCAACCTTGTCATGAAAGCACACACAACTGTGTGTGCATTTAATTCCAAGAAATATTGTAGTGATATAATCTGTCTGAGAAGCAAAAAAATTGAAGAAAGACTCTGTCAACCAATATTCCATCTGATGGGAATTAATAGCAGTATTCTGAGATGCTACCATATGGAAGCATTGCATTTGTGATACATAAAGCAATCACAGAATGAAATGACCAATTGAGATATGGATTTAAATAAGAAAAAAATTGAGGCTGAGGTGGGGAGGGGTGGAGTAAGTAATTCTAAGTGCTCTTAATTTATTACTTTTGTCTTCATCTGGTTTTCTTCAGTTAAGAAGGATCAATCTTTTGGATAGTTTATGCAGTCAGACATTATAAGAACACTGAAAACTGTATTGTCCATGTCCTCTTCCACAGAGCTGCTCCCCAGTCAATCAGTGCTTTGCTGTAAGACCTTGTATTTGTCCTTGTTGCTGTCAGCCCATTTCTTCAAGTCTGCTTAGGTCCTTCTTGACAAAAAGCTTCCCACTGACTTTCATAACCACTCCCCAGCCTAGGGCCATTGCAAACTTGAGAGTGAGCTCCATCTCACCTCAGTGATAAAGAGGATGGGTGTCAGTGTAGACCTCTGAATACTCTTGTCTTGAAGACAACAACCAAGAAACCACCACTTCTGTACCCAGTCATCCAACTGGTATTGGAAATAGTTAGTTTGTCACTCATCCAGACTGTAAAATGCTAATATGGGTACAAGAATATTCTGAGGAAAGCACCAAAAGCCTTGCTAAATTTAATGACATTCACATTTCTCCCCTCATCCAGAAATCCAGTAGTTTGATCACACAGTCATGCAGATTCATCATACATGATTTACCCTTTGTAAAGGAATGTTGTTAGTTACTTTCTCCTTTGTCTCCAGAAACATTCTTTAGGAGACTCCATGGTTTTCTTGTAAATCACTGAGAGGCTGACTGGTCTGCACTTTTTGGTATTTTCTGAAGTTGGGTACAACATTTGCTTTCTTCCAGTTTTCAGGGGCCTCCATAGATTTCCACAACTTTTCAGATGATAGAAAGTGACCTTGCAAGGACACCAGAGAATGCTCTCAGTATGCTTAGATGCAGCTTATCAGGTTCCATGGTTGTATGAGGGTCATGCTCTCTTAAATAATTCCTTAGTTGATTGTCATGCACTGTGGGAGTTCGGTTCCTCCTCAACCCCCTCTACTAAACATAGGTATCTGGGACACCTGGGTCATGAAGTCTGAAGCAAAGAAAACACTGAATAACTCAGATTTTTCTGCATTTGTTGTCACTGGAAAACCTGCCCCATTCAGGAACAGGCACACATTTTTATTGTACAGCATTTTACTACTAAATTAGCAGTGCACTTTGTCCTTGCTCATTGACAGCAATAATCAGGGCTTCAACAGTGCAAACATGTCCCTTCTCCTTCAAATATGAATTGTTTTTTTAAAACACTAAACAAATAGGGAAAAAA
>WBMY01011159.1:0-91839 GCA_013397315.1 Donacobius atricapilla
AATATTTTATATATTTTATATATATTATTCAGAATACTTTGCCACTCACAAGAGCGAAGGCTGAATCCACTGATTTCTGTTTCACTAGTATCTATTTATTGTTGTATCATATACAACATTTGTAAGGAAAACAGTGGCTTTTCCTGTGGTTTTGGGGGGTTTTTGGGGTTTTGGGGTTGTTTTGTTTTGTTTTGTTTTTTATTTCAGAGTACCATTACCAGAGGACTTGGGAAATTGCTGAGTTCAATCCCATGCAATACCATGCAAAAGAAATTAATGTACTTTCCATGGGCATTGGAAGAACACAACTATAGAAAAAACAGAAGAGCAGACTATTTGAAACAGGCTGAAAAGGACAAACCTACATGACTTCACGTTGTTTTTAATGCTACATTTGCATGTCAAAATTACTCTACTAGATGTAGCCACTGCTGTTATTTGACACATCGTGCAGAATCTGTGCAAAATCCCACTGGGAAAATGGGGACTGATTAGTTGTTTTCTCTTTTCTGTGCTGCTTAGGCATATTCACTGAGTTTGAAATAATCAAGTAAATTAAACAGATTCTTCCTCTCTGCCTTAACTCTTCGCTTCCAAAGCTATACCCAAAGCCAATTATATAGAATCCTATAAGGTAAATATCTCTGGTTGTACAAAAACAAACTCACTACATGTTGTTTATTTTTATGAACTGCTACGAATTACAAGAAAAGTCATCTTCTCCAAATACACTCAAGAACAAAAAATGGTCGTATGAAGGTATTGGCAAAAAGCTCATACAAAAGAGTAGAATTTGAATCAGTCACAGCATTCATAAGGAAACAGATTTGACTAAAACATGACTTAGTCAATGCTTCCCAGACTTATATTCTCAAAGTAGCACTATAATCAGTAGCACGTAATGCTAACAAGGAACATTCATACAGAAAAAAAAAAAAAACTACTGGAAACTGAAGTTGTTTTGATCACTCACAGTTAAATATCTTATTTTAACTCCTAATTCCTCAATTTTGACTTAGACAAAAGCAAGGATATGCCTCACTCTCTGAACCACTTTTTTCAGGGATTGCTCAATAAGTGTTTGTGCAGTGGACATTAAGCGTTTTGAGGGAACTTTCACAACCCTTGTTTCCTTCTTTTACCTCTGGAGGGAGGCACCTCAAGTCAGATCCCATAGGCAGGGAATACCAGAGCCTGGGTTGCAAAGATTTCACTTTGCTGTAGTAAAGCTGTGATGTTACTTGAATTTCCTCAGAGCAGGGCTCACAGGGAAAGCATGTGTGGGGTCCCCCACTGCAAAGGAAAAAAAAAATAGAAAATCTCTTGTTGGAAGGCTCTTGTGGACTAGGATCTCACATCCCAGTGAACGTGTCCAAGTGACCAAACTCACAGCTAGAAACAGTAACTTAATCCCCTCTTCCAAACACATTTTAGCAACATATGGAAGCCACTAAGTGGGTTGCAACAGATAAATGACCACACATAACAAAATGAGACTCTTCAAAATAATGGTACCAGACTGAGAAAAACAACAACAAAAACTGGAGCAAATAAAAGAAATTAAAGGAATGAAAAAATGGCATATTAGACCAGACCTGGAAGATCTGAGTGGAATCCAGTTCACCTTATTTATATAAAATTTTGTTTAAAAAAGGATGCCTGATTTCAGTAGACCCATTTTACGTGAGCATGAAAAGGGTTTATAGGAAACAAGTAGTATCACTGTCCAGAGCTGGTATCAGAAAGCCCAGTATCAGAGCAGAAAGCTTTCAGCTGGCAAGGAGACTGAAGGAAGTGAGTTCTTGGATGAGTAAATCCTTGAATTAGTAATCTACCTACTTAGTAGTAATAGGAGTTAGTATAAGAAAGCAGAGAATCAAATCCATGCCTTTCTGAATCCAAACGAATCACACAGCGCAAACATTTATAGAAGTGAAAGGGTGACTCACTGCTTGCATATAAGTTTGTTTAGGAAATTATTATCTTACTTGCAGAGTTACATTTAAGTAGGTGGTCTCCCATTTTTTGAATTAATATTTGCTTCCTTTTTTTAAAGCCAGCTACGCAGCCTATAAAATCTTAAGGCTTGTTTCAATGCCTTGCCATTCTGTGCTGTTTAAATAGCAGAGCTCTAGAAACCAACACATTTTGAACACATTACCCACCCACATTACTGGTCATTAAAGGAGCAGCTGTGTCCCAAAGTCTCATGCAGGCTGGAGGAGTTTGGAGATCCAAAAGTCAGTGTGGGACCTACTGACCCACGTTGCTCCTCATCTGGTGCACTTACACAGGAGATGAGGCCACTGTTTCAAACACACCTCATCACCTCCCTTTGCTTCATTCTTTGTGCTTTTCACAGGGTGACCTTTTCAGTCACCTGCACATTTTAGTTTAGAGGTCTTTGTTTGTTTTCTGAATAGCTCATATTTGTGGCTCTCAAGCATGTGCCCTTTGACTCCAACTTCCCAAAGGACAGTCATTTTGGTCATACCTACTTGCTTTTCCTAAACCACAAAACACTCTGAGTCTTATGATGAGGTGGTTACTTCTGCTACTAATATTCAGACACCCAGCTCTCTGCATCTGTTGCTATTGTGTCAGATCTCTTTGGGGGTGTTTTATTTATCAATGCTCATTTTCTTTGAGCATAACCAAGATGAATTTCTTACAGATTTGGTCAAATCAAAAGGACTTTTTGCTTTTTCCTCTCCTTAAGAATGTTTTCCCAATTGTTTTAACTGTTGGAAACTGCATAATTAATAAATGTCTGGTTGTATGATTTTGAGGTAAGAGGGTAACAGTGCTGAGGGCCACCAGAGATACCTTTGGTATTGGGTATACCAGTAGATACCTTTGGTATTGGGTATACCTTGGGTATTCCCTGGTCTACAAAAGGAGACCTATGTCTTCCCAGGGACACATGAGACCTTCTGTAAAAACTTCTGTATGATGCCTGTAAGTCTCACAGAACTGTCTCTTGCACACCCTAGGGAATGCTTATAACATGGGTGCATGTGGGCAGCAGAACTAACCTCTCTCACTTATATCAGGCTCCCAATATGCCATGCAAGCAAAATAGGCTCAGGAGCCTTCATCCCAAAGAGTGTCCAGCACAAGAAATTATAGCTGCAAGACTAAGGTGGAACATAATGTCTATTTATACCCTGAAGATTATGGAAACTGGTGCAAACTGGCCAGGAAACAGCAGTCAATACAAACATTCAGGGAATAGAGACAGCAGGCTCTAAACCAGAGAGGAAGACAGTTCTTGACAGTGAGTGCAAATCTAAAGGAAAGATAAGGGAAACTTTGAGAGGGGCTGGATGGAGAGATTTTTAATAATTTAGAGGAAAGACAATAATCATCTGTGGTTAAATATGAGTCTGCCACAACAACCTCTAGATTTAGAAATCTCCCTGCAACTTGTGGATACTTCAGATTGAAAGACTGATTAACAAAGATGAGGGTTCTCCACAGTTTTATTTTCTGTGTTATGTGTAAACATGAATATGCAGAATGTCTTTTCTTCCTTTTCCTTCAGGTTCTTAAAAATCTCAAGAGACAGATATATATATATATAACAAACAAATAGCTGTTACAAGTTGGTTTTACATTTCATAACCTATAGTAGAACACGAAATGGAACCCAAAAGCCTGAGTACATGGTCAGTAGAATTCCTAAGCCCTAAACTGGAATAACCCATCTCCCTAATCCTGTTTTGTGCATAAGTACACATACGTATGTCTAAGGCAGAGGATTGAAATGTCAGGACTCTGTTCTTAGCTATGCCAAAGCTTTTCCACCTGACACTAAACATTACTTCCAGATAGCTTAAATCATCACAACTACATTGAAATCATTAATCCTTGTTAGCAATTATGTGTACAATCTTCAGACATCAAATTTATAGTAGGCATACTAAGCTGAACTAAAAAAAAAAATAAAATTCATGTTCTGTGTCAATGTTTGACAAAATAATATGCAAATCTTTTTTGTATACAAATACACTTATAGGAGTTTTTAAATTATTAGGTTAAAGACTGTTGCCTATCACCCTAGGTTTTTCATCTTTGGTGTGCACTGATTTCAACCAGAGCCGCACTCCCTTAGTTTGTATGAAAAGTTCACACCCATGTAAACACAAGGGCAACAGAGAAAATAAGGACAAAGCAAGACACCTAAAAGGACTGAAGTAAAATATCTATATATCACAGTAATCTAAATTTGATCTTCTTTGTATTCAAATTGACATTGAGAGCGAAATCTTGTCATGTTTTTGAAAATAGCTCTGCTGGTAGCTGTAGAAAAGCTGTCAGAGGTACCTGGCCTTCTGCTGCTGGGTCACTCTTGCAGAAGATTTTTGAGCCAGTTCAGCCTCCCACTAATAACAAACAGATGTACTTAATGCTACTGAATGTAAATATTATTCTAACGCACTTTTGCCTAGTTTTCCATGAGGCCTTATTTTGAACTGCACATGCTTGTGAATCCCCCTGCCCAAGGGTTCTGCAGGTGGCCTATCTCACAGTGCCATTAGAAAGTTAATTACCTACAAGGGAAGTTTAAACAAGTTGTTCCAAAAGCAGTGGATCTAATAAAGCCTGGTTTCCTAGAGATTTGTGGCTTGCATCATTCCCTGCTCTGTAGTGCTACAGTCCAAGCCCCATTTCCATGCTCCTTTGATAAATTCCCCTCTCTGTGATCCACACTGCTCTCCTCCACCCCTCCTGTATCCATCAGCTTCAGGTCAAGCAAGAGGCACTGTGCTTGTTTCTGAACACTGTGCATGTCCATGGCTTGATCAGAATATGTCTGCCAGGAATTTTCCATCCATCTGTGTACAAATGTCTTTCCTAGCTCCAGTTTTCTCATAATAAAGAGGAACTTCAAAATTTTGAGAAAACACTGGCACTTAAACTCAGTAAAAATGGCCAACAAGTTCAAAAATTTCTTTAGAATAAAATATCTAATCATACTCATTGAATGATTTTATATTCCTTTAGAAATTTAGTCAAAACTCTTCCTTCCTCTCATATCATCTGTGTATATTTTCACATTGGTTAAAAGGACATTTTATCTCTTAATCTTCTAGATAGCATCAAATCTTTAAGACTCTTCTAATCACTCTCTTCTTCACCTCAAAGATAATTAGGCCTATGGAAAGATAACTGTATACCTTCCAAAAATTATCAAGTAACACGTAGTATTAAAATTAAAATGAGAATTTTAATTTTTTCACTGCTGCAGGGAATGAGATTACAGTCTGAAATTCTCTCAGATACCTGAACTCTTCAAGGACCAAAGTGTTTTATTTCCTTTTGATAAGCCTGTCCCACAGCTCTCATAGCATCTTTCCTTCACTAAGCAGTGGTCTAAAAGTGTAATTTTCTTGGACTTTCTACTCAGTCCTCCTTATGACTGTTGTGAATACCACGGGTCTGTAATCTATACAGTGCAGGTTTCCTAGCCCCTCACTCACAGAGAGATTAGACTTTTACAAGGGAGACCTTTCTTAATAGCAAAAATAATAAATGTACCTCCTAAAATAACATCTGTGATTCTGGCCCAACTCACCCAAAGATATTTTTCTATCACCCAGTAACTATAACATGCATGCATATTACTATCCCTGAGCTCTCTGGGCCCGTTTTGATTAATCTTTCCCCAGGACACAGAGCCTTCCAAGCCATGAATCACTTTGCTTGATTTTGTCTGCACTCTTCCATGTCAGCAGTTTTCCTGCCCCACCACATGATGACAAGAGCAGCATGCAGCGTTTGTTGACTGCCAAGAGTTACACTCACTGTCACACAAGTAGAAAAGGCAGTGGGAACAGATCTGCTTTGTTTAAGGATGTGCAGCAACTTCGTAGGCATCTCTAGCTTCATCTATCAAAACACCAAACCTCTCTTCCCAAAACAATCCCCAAGACTCCCCACGGACTGTGTGAACATTTGAGGTGAAATTGCTTTATCACAGGTTGGTATGACACAGCCCACAGGAGCTCAAGTGGTCACTGTGCCCTGGCAGCACCCTAGGGTGATACCCATTCCTGTAGGTTGATCCATCTGAAGAGCCTGACCACCAGTAACACCAGAAACTCCCTGTGACACTCCTGACCTCCCCAGCACACTTACATTGCTCTCTTTACTGAGCACAGAGTTGCCCAGCTTCTTCCCAACGCTCACCAGTTTCATATCAGCCTTGCCCTCTGAATCTCTCCTTGCCCCTATTTTGATGTGTTGCTGACTCTGCAGCAAAGCTACACCCTTCTTTTGGTGGAGAATATGTTAAATACTTTTTCATTACAATAGTCATTAAAGATCTATCATGAGTCAAGCCTTTGGTCAGGACTTTGTTTATTCTGCATGAGAGCTTCAATGGAACTTGTTCCAACTGTGTGCATTCGTCTTACAGCTGATGAGGGACATAGGGAGAATTTTGTTTTGACCTTCCCAAAAGAAACACTTTCAAGAAAAGAGATACAAAATAAATAGCAAAAAGACTGTAAAATATTGAGGAAACTTGGAATGTCTTAGGAGATTACACAGTGTCTTCCCATGTAAAGAAATTAATTTGTTTTCAAAATCCTCTTTAAACTGTAAATTATCAAATAGACGTCTATTTCAGTCATTATTAAGAAATTTAAAAACAGAAGGATGAAATTACTAGAGAGAACTATTAAAGGAAAAGGAGGTTAAGGTTCTAATTCACTTTAAAATTGGTCCTAGATGCAATCTGCCACAGGATATTGTACAGAAACACATGGGTAGCAGCAAAAGAATCTAATCCTCTGCTCAGGGTCTGGGAGAAAATGAGTCCTGGGGTGGGCTACAAGCCCCAGCCAGAGGCACATTTACCCTACATTTCACAGTGTGTCTTACTCTTCCCTGCGCTCAGGCAGTTCATCTGATTCTGCCCCAGTCACTTGTGATCCAGCAAGGAACAGGAGTGAAGTTTTCCCTCGCAGTTTTTCCCACTTCTTCAAGGAAAAAAAGAGAGGCTGAGGCGAGGAGGAGGTGGGAATGAAATGAACGCCTAGTTGTTCTCTGCAAGGGCGGCTATGAAGAAATAAACAACTCACATTACTCACAGGAGGGGGTGAAAGGAAAGTGGAGCCAGTCTGCAGGAGCTGGATTTTCCTGGCTCCAGCAAACCCCTCCTGGAGTAATATATTGAGCCACCCCACATCCTCCGCTCCCTTATCTGAAATAAACTGTCCATTGCAAGCATTTTGCCTTCCCTCACAGACCTGTCCCCAGCTGCTTCACACAGGTAAAGGAACACAGGAACCAAGAAGTCCAAGGCACAGGCAGAGACTCCTCAGAGGAGGAAAATAGCCACAGGAGTCACAAGGAGGGGGAAATTCCAGTACCATCCAGGAAAGAGATGAGAATAGACTACACTGTTTGCAGAGAGGTGTCATAGCTGTAAAGTTGCCAGCTTTCCTTTTAACCTGCAACAGAGTTGGTGATGTGGCTAACACACAGCAGGGAAGCTGCACAGGGACTAAGGAAAGTGAAAACACCACTTCTATTTACAGCACCAGATTTGAGATCTGAATGGCAGCATGGCAAACTGGAACATACAGTGCATCTGCTGTAGTTTCTGCAGACACAAATTGTTTGAACATGCTTAATCCAAAATATTTTACCAATTTTGAGAGGAAACTAAGAGAAGGAAAATATGCATCTTCTTAGAGGCTTAAATTTTAAATATACAATTTTAGGTACATGGAATATTCGGAACTCAACATATTTGCTTTGAAATCCACAGGTTAGATGATGCCCATGCTAGAGCTCTTGTCTTTCAAAAAAAAAAAAAAATTAAAACCTTCAACTTCTTTTACATTCTCTTGCACTCAGTACAACTTAAAATTACCATTTCAATGCACCTATTTTTTTCAGAAAGATTGCATACTACCATCTATTTCTTTAGCTTGTAGTAACTAACAAAATGGGATTGTAACCAAACTCACAATGTGACATAACCCCCCAAAATTATGGAACTTACCATGAGTAATGGAAATTTCTGGAAACATTGCTCTAACATGCAACCACCAGATGACTGCCCAACACATTTATAACTGTATTAGGAGAGGCACTTAAAATCATGAATATAAGCATTGTGAGGAATGATGGTATTTGAATTGTCTTAGAAGACAGATTTCTCTTCCCCCGAAGATACATGGTAGGGGATGGATTTATAGAATTCACTTTTCATTCAACCCCAGTTTTTCTTAAAGTAATACAGAGAAACACACAAACTCCAGGTCAGCCCTGAAAAGATGCAGCCCAATGGAAAGCAGTGACAATGCAAACTGAACAGAGGACCTATGGGAGGAACGCTGGGAGCATTTTGCAAGGGGAGGACACAGTGTGCCCCACCTGCTCTCAGGTCACCTTGGCCTTGTGAGTACCTCTGATACCAGCCTCTCACCCACAACATCATTAGAGACTGCCAAACTTGGAATCCTGCATCCAGCTCTCAGGCAGGAACCAAATTACAGCCTGGTAGGCAAATGGACAAATTAATTTCTCAGTCACTTTCTTCAAACCCCTTGTTTCGCACCTTTATTCAATGTCTGGGGTGGCTTCTGGCCCCTACCTTGAATTTGAAAATTTATCTTCCAGAGAGTCCAGAAGTCAGGCAGACAATGCACAGGAACACTGAATCATCTCTTTACATTTGCTTATCAGCAGATAGATGACTTTGGTTTCCAGCTCCATTTCTTTGGACATAAATTAGGCTTCAAGAACTTCAAGATTCACTGGTCTGCAATAAAGTTGGTAATGATCTAACCACCACTGAGACTGAAAAACATGTTAAGTTCCTTATCTCTGAGTTGACTTTTGTAAGTTGTTTCCTTCAAGCCATTGTGGAGACAGGCACAAGTCAGAGAACCAAGCTGAATGAACTTGCATCAGCTGTGTGTGTCTCCCTGCAGAGCAGCATAAAGCAAATTCTGTTAGAGATCCAGAGATTTCAGACCTCTTTCCCTGCATGATCCATTATCTCTGCTGGTTACATTACAGCATTGGTAGATATCCCAATACTAACCAAGGCTCTTTGTCTAACACTAGGATCCCATGCAGGAGCTTCCTACTTGTTGGCCAAAATGTACAGGAGCAGGCTTTGACCCAATTCAGTCTAACATAATCCACTGCCTAGCAAATGTATAGACTTTATTAGCAGGCCCCCAGTCTTTCATCACAATATTGCTGTACTTCAGCTAACTGGAGTCCATGCTATAATCATCAACATTGTATTTTCCAGGAAGAAAATTTCCTGGGAGTTATTTTGCAGTTGAGGGCCAGGGATGAGGCAGCTTGCAGTAGTAAAAAAGAAAGTCTGAAATGTAGCTCCACTAGAACTGGCCAGTGACTGAAAACCTGAACATTCATAGACAAAATCCTGGCTCTGTTAAAGGCAATGAGCAAATTCTAACTGATTTCAGCAAGATATGTATTTCTCCCAGATGCACTCAGAAAAATGTTAAAAAAATCAGCCTCGAGACTGAGTCAAGTATTCACATTCCTGCTTCTGTAAAGAACCAAAATTCTCTCAACCCCCAGAGCATGAGAACCACCCCCATATCTAATGTAATTGCTTTTATCTTCAAAAGCATGGCAACTAGTCCAGAAAATGGATCAAGAGGCTTGTTAAATATTAAACAAGTTACACTCTTCTGTCTCTCCCCTATGTTTCCTCCTGTTTATTTTAAAAGGGAGCTTTATAATCCAAGAACCTAATTCCCATCCTGCAATGTTTCCAGCAAATGAGTTATAGGCATTACTAGGCCGATAAAATACTTACAGGATTTCAGAATTAGTTTTACCTTTTCTAAAATCATCAATTCTTAAAATAAAGTAAGAGGAATATCCGGTGGAAATGTGTTATATCAAAAGGAAAAAGACTGTGCCTATATTTAGTCCCATTCAGTACAGACAGTTTCAAAGGAGTACTGTAAGTAAAACTCTTAGACAACACTATATAAACACATTATTTAAGCTACATTCTGGATCTGATTAATTATAACAGGAGATCAAATGCTAACAACTTAAGAATCTTCACTCCCATCTACAAATATGGAGTACTTTAAAAAGTACTATAATTTCAGAGTAATAAATAAGACCTCTCACCTAAATTATACAGACATTATTTTTTAATTGCTTTAAGGTGGATGCACAATACAGAGTTTTATTGCAGGCTCATTTGGTAGAAGTTGCCCATATATGGCTGCTGAGAGAACCAAAGAGGAAAATTATGTTCTTTGTAAGAACATTTAATTCACATTCCTGTTCTGTTTTCTGTACAACAGTTATGCTTATGACAGGTATGCATTCCTGCAGTACTTACAATGTGTTTTTATATGAAAAAGACATTCATATTCATCCTTAGCTGAGAACATGTCTTGTGTTGCTCTGAGTGTTACAGTAATCCTGTTTCTTAAGAGAATAAGCCAGGCCAACTTTCTCAGTATTTAAAGTCCAAATTCAATTTGTATCCTTACCATTTTGCTTCCAGCTATTTTCTCAAATACTGGAAAACTTCCATTAAGCTGTACTTCTTACAAAAATATATTGAATGTTTATTGCTTGATAACAATTACAGCAATTTTCAGTATGATTAGAACTGCCACATCCTGTAGTCACCAATTTAAGTGAAAGGGAAAAACCATCTCCAGTCCAAACCATAACACAAATAGTCCACGCTCACTCCAGATGAGAGAGAGCAGAAACACAAGCATGTGATCCCAGGCTACCAATAGAGGCTTTTATATGCCACATATCACCTTATAAAATTCAGTAATAGAAGTGAATCCCTTATTTGAGGTTTCAGCTCTTTTTCTTTTCCTTTCCCTTTTTCAGAAGCAGACAAACTGGCCCAGAGTTTCATTTTGAATTAATAGTCAAAGTAGCCAACCTTAAGATGGAAGACTTACAAGGAAAGCAAGCCCCGTATTCTGGAAAAATTACAGCTGTAAACTACGGCTGAAATCTACTTCCATGAGTTTTCATGGTGCACAGACTTTTGGGAGAAACACCTTTTGCTTAACATATATGAGTCTGGCATCAACCAGCAACCTACCCCTGTTGCAAGAGTTCAGCAGCACCCAGCCCCTGAATTTGAATAATTGCAGGCCATGAAACATGGAAGAAGCAGAGGAACAGATGCACAGCATTGCTTTTAGTCTTGCTTCAGTGTCACATTTGAATCAGAAGTAGGCAGGATACGTACCAAGTCACCACAGCATTCTGGTAACTCCAAAGATGGAGTTATATGCCACTGTATCTACCCTCAATTTAAAAACGGACACCAAACTTGGTCTCATGCATTCTGATGGCTGTAATAAAAAACCAAGGATGTTCCAGAATTCAAAATGTCCACTTCTCTATTCCTTCCATGGGGAAGACACGGGGGAAAAAAACATGGAAACACGGGGTAAAACAACAAAAAAAGAAGACTCAATGTTTTATCTTGAAAATGGTTAAACAAGAAAAATAAAAGCATATTTCTTTTAAATTGCACTACTCAAAGTAACCTTATTCTTTTGATAAGCTCATTTGTTTTCCATTATATGCTTTTCCAACAAAAAATGGATAAGCAGAATATATCTAAGGAGATATAATTATTATTTCCAGAACTGGCATGGGAAGAACTTAGATATTTGATTGGTGTCTGAGCTCAAACAAGCAGTGACTAAACCAACTTCTATCTGCTGAAATGAGCCTCAAGACATCAGCCCTGCACTACTGTCCCACCCTCTCCTCTACTCTCCCAAAACCATCCTATTTCACAGTGATATCACCAGGAAAACATCTCATCCGAAACATGACCTTTCATTTCAGCACCTCCATTATCTTCTTTTCTTGCTGAATTTTCCATTTCTCACCAATTCCCTTTCAGTCCATGGGCATGCCCCTCGTTTTCTATGGACATTAACATCATGTTTCCTGATAAACATGCAATTAAAAGAAACTTTCAGAAAGAAAGGTAGATGATATGATAAAACTCAGGAATCTGGGATCTTTTGCATTCTTTGTCTTACTCTGAAGAAAGTCATTTGCTGTAGAGGTCTGAAGAGGCACCGTATTATTCATTGGCTTTGACCAGCTAGGCACATGTAAATATTCCTGTATAGTAGCATTTCTGTCTAGTTTATGCTTAATATTTAAAATGTATGGTTAGGATGGTTTGTGTAGATAACAGATATGAAATGCTACAATGATGATGGCAGTATTAACTGCATGGAAAACTATCAGCTAATTTTTCTACATTAATTTTAATATTTTTCAATACTATGTGAGAATGACTTACCACTTCAAAACAACAAGTGGATACTCCTGTGGATAAGCACTTTTTCGATTTCAACTATATGAACTTCATAAGAAAAAGACAGTAAACCTTCCAAAATGTTAGGTGATGTTTCTAAAAACATCTTTGTTCTTAAGGAGCTTAAACATATATCTTTTGAACTTGCACTTAAGAAATCATGAAAAATATCATAAAGCAAATATGAAGAAATGCAAAGTGTTGGAGTCTAACACCTGAACTAAGTTCAAGCCCTGTGGAATATGTTCATTCTTTTAAACTGAGCTCAGGATTAACAAGTAACACTAGTCAGAGCCAGGGTGAAATGTGGAAACTGTCTTAATGAGAGATGAATGCATAGTACAAACTTACAGAAACAGGCCTGGACTTTTTGCTTATATAATGGGTCAACAAGACAAAAGCTGTAGTTCCAGGTTAAAGGTACATATTTATGAAACAGGTGCCACCGTCCTCCTTTTCCCTTGGTCCCAGAACATCTCTAACACAGTGGAGTTTTGTCTGCTGCTGGTTTTCACTGCTGTGACACTGTAGTGACTTGAAGGATGGAGTTCTACTTCTTTAACCTGATGCAGAAACCTTTGAGAGAGAACCAGCCCTCCAGCTTTTTTACTTATTTATGCCATATGTGACTCGTAGCTAATAAGAGTCCCCCGTTTTATTCTCTCTTCTCAATACTGCTCAGGAAAAAAAAGAGAGCATATTTCCTGTCCAGTTAAGCCCCAAAAGAATTATGATCTCTTTGGCCTTCTTGAAAGGCAAGGAGTCCATTGACTTTGAGGATTTGTGAGTCCTATCACAAAGAGACCAGATCAGCTCAGAAGGCGTGGTGTTCCATGTGCTGTGCAGTTTATCCAGGACTGCTGTGCCCAGCCCTGAGACACCAGAACACGAGGCTGGCCCATGCTCCAGGACAGCCTCAGAGTGCCAGGCTCGCAGGCTGGAAGCTCTTGTTCTGTCAGCTGCTGCACAGCCTCACCCCAGGATGTAGGAAAAGCAGGATCGCAGCCACAGTCGGCAGAAACAGGCTCACCCTGTTCATTTCAGCTACAGCACATTGTCACAAATCCCACTCGCTGTGCAGGTGACCAAGTGTCTCTGAATGCACGGCCTGCTGCAGCAAAAGGTAGAGCCCTGTCTGTGACTGGAAATGATGCCCCATGTGTCATAACTCAGCAACACTGAGTACAGAATGCTTGGATTAGGTGAGATGATGAGTCTCCACCTTGGAGCACTTGCTGCTGTCAGCATCCATGAAGTGGTTGGGTGATGTTCTTAGACAAGATTGCTCTGTGGGAAGACTGGATTTGGACTCACTGATCCTAATGGGTCCCTTCAAACTCAGGATATTACTAATCCAAGGAGCTGGGACTGGGGTGACTTTGTGGTTATGGAAGAGATCTTATTCAGTGCTCTAGTCCAGTAAATGAGCTTCATATAATCCTTTCATGACAGAGATGACTGACACAAACCCTGCAAGATCTGTAATTTTTAAAGGCTGCTTTTCAAGGGAACAAACTGCTGAGAAGTAGAATCAGCTGGGACAATTGTGTCCCAATATAAATATTTTGCTATTGTATGTGGAATGCCATTAACTTCTGTATGAATGAAAGTTTCACAAACAGAGGTTCCACCTCCTTCAAAAAAATAAAAATAAACAACTAAGGGTGAGCCAGGGTAAAACTCACATTGTAAGCAACAGAGTTCAATGTGCTAAAAACCATTAATCATGCTGAGGTCAACCAGTGCTTTACATATTTCCTCCCCGAACTCTGTCTTGTGGGTGTCTGTCTCCTAACAGGTTTTGTATTGCTGAGTTGTAAAGTGTTCCTGATGAATTGCCTTTGGCACTTAATCCAAAATCTTGAAAGCCCAAGTCCTTGAAAATAAAAAGCAGAACCTTTCTTTAACATCACTGTGGGACACAGCACTGGAACACACTCTACACTGTGTGCATAACAGGAGAGGAGTCTATGGCCTGTGCATTGGTTTGTCTGTGATATCAGGGAGGCATGAGGCCCTCAGCAGAGTTATAAAGCAAAGCCACTAGAGAAATGAGAGCACATTTGAAAGAAAGGCTATTGATATTAAATTTATTCCTCCTTTACTCTACCCCAGTAACTCTGGGACTTGTGACTGCCTCTCTAACTCCCACCATCAGACAGCGATCCAGCACATTCTTCCTGCTGCCCTGTTGCTCTCCCTGCCTTTCCTTAACCTCTCATTTTCATTAGTTTCCTCACATTTCTGACAGAATTCTGCCTTACTCTCCTGCACTGTTTGAAGAAGAAATGCACAAAACCCATTCTGGCTTCCATCCTTTCATCCTGCCTTTTCAACAGTTGCCATGAACAGTCATTCTGAATTCTTCCCCACTGACCTCATTCTTTACTCAGTCCAGTCTGACTTCTCCCTTGAAATTTCATCCTTCCAGATACAGTGAAGCACATCTCCTATCTGAATCCAGATGTTCTTATTCCACCCTCAACTTTCATCTCTTTGTCATGCTTCTCCTTACATCCAGCCTTCCTTTGCTATTTGTGTTTCGATTTGGCGTTCAACAAATCTTCCTTTTCTTTCCAACTTTCAAAAAAGAATCCAAACACTCCATCTTCTGCTTATGCTCTTTCTCTTTCAGTTTCCATACCATCCATACCACCTTAAAATTGCAACCCACACAAATTTTTTGAGAATAATTTCATCAGATATGTATTAGGGTGAAATTCATTACATTCAAAATAATTGCTACTTAATTCTGTCATTCTGTAAACAGGAATGTTCCTAGACTGCAGAGAAAGCAGAACCCCTTTTTTTCTTTTTAATCTCTTTCTGTCTATAAAATTATTGTCTGACAACTGCTATGGTATTTTTAAGCAATAAGTATCAAAGCAATATGTAATTCACTGTCATATGGCACTGTTATGGTATGCTATACAGTTGTACCTCATCTACATATACTCTGTCATAATTTTTTTGTCCTTCAGAAGACCACTCAGAAGTTTCTAAGTTATCCATAATCAATAACATATAAGGAGAATTCTTCTATTCTCAGAAAAATAAAACTTCAATTTATATCACTTCAGGTGTAAAAATTATAGTACTAATGTGTCGCCCTGATTTTTTCAGCCTTCTCTTCCATTTCACAGTTTCATGTTTTGGGTTCTGTCTCACGTTTTGGTCTGTAAACACAGCCAATGTTATTGTATAGTTTCAAGATAGTTTACATTCTTTGTCTTAGAGATATGGACAGGCGATGGACTGTTGTCTTGACCAACGGGATGGGGAGAGATGTCAACCTTCTCCCCCAATCCCTGGCCTTTTTAGAGATACTATATATTGGAGTCAGACTTTCAAATAAAGTAGAGTTTTAGTTCATGCCTTCTGATCAAAGTGTGAGTGTTTTGTTATGTGTGCGTGACGTGCTGCGTCACTAATGTGCCTCATAGCTGGGGGTTTCAGTGTGTTTAACTACACAGGCTAATTTTTCATAAAGCTTACAACTTGAATTGAAAGATCATTTCTCTTTTCGTTTTTACAAAGGTCAATAGGAATCTATTCCTGGATTTCAGCAGAAGCTTGATCAGACACCTGTTTTTTGTGATACTTAGCTTCATTCATCACTGTTATCTACTATTTATTCTGCACCACTTGACTAGGGTTGTGATTAAAACACAACCAAACCAACAAGTCAAAGAAAGTTAAGAGACATTAAAAAACATGGCAGCTTTAATTAAATAATAAATGCAAATAACTGTTTATAACATAAGAAAAATATAGTCTGCATAATAATTAACAAACTGTAATGAAGAAAAATTTAATGAAATTCTGCAATCTTCATTCCAGCAGGAATTTTTCTAAATATAGCATACAATCATTAAAAAAAAAAAATAGTTATGGATTGTTCAATGGGATTGCAATTTCAGCTATGAGTGAAAAAGTATATCAGTATAGGGCTGTGAGGATCATCTCTTTTATTCATGTGATTACATTCACTTAGTTATTCCACTTTTTGTTTGGATTGGATGATATGGATTATTTCTCCATGTCATGTCATGTCATGTCATCTTTTTTTACCAATAATTGGAATTTTCTACTTCATATTTATAAATAACCTAGCAGAACAGGACCTCAATCCTGGTAATGGGATTCAGAAACAATTCAACTTCTAATTATAGTGACTTCATCATTACTCATGGCCAGCCACAAGAACAGTCCTATTTAACTAGAGTTAAATAGGTCTGTAAACAATATTGCTTCAGTCCCTTGTTTTTGTGATAGGAACTGTAGAATAAATGAATGCTTTAAGCATTGTCATTTTCCCTCTCATGTACAAGACAGCATGTTTTTATATAGCCTCTTCTGTCAATAAATTGAATGTACCAATTAATTCTTCACAGAAGCCAGTGATCAATGTTCCACCTGGAAATTGCTAAGAAGCACTGCATTGGCCTCTAACCTCAGCTGCCCCAGTATCTGCTGGGGGTAAGTAGATGCAGCAAAAATTTTCTTGGTCCTTTGAGCTTACCCGTGGTCTGATTTAAAGCAAGCCATGCCACACCTGACTAGCTGTGACCCCAGAGGGCTGCCTGCCAGCTGGGATCTGCCAGAACATCGTGCGCTTTGGACATTCCCGTTCCCACAGCAACGTTTTTGTCAGGGGCTGCAGGGAATGTGCTAAGCAATGAGAATACCCAGCTGAGGAGACACAGCAATTTTCCAGACATCGGCAG
Organism: Donacobius atricapilla; assembly: GCA_013397315.1. Classification (NCBI taxonomy): domain Eukaryota; kingdom Metazoa; phylum Chordata; class Aves; order Passeriformes; family Mimidae; genus Donacobius; species Donacobius atricapilla. The sequence continues at coordinate 17,068 of WBMY01011159.1, forward strand.
TGTAGAATAAAGTAGCTCAGACTGACACACTCCAAAGCTGTTTGCAAAAGCAAACTCTCTTATTCCAGGACTGAAAAATCACACCAAACTACACCAGCCATGGCGCTGAAGGAGAGAAGGGGCCGTGTTGTCTATGAAGGCATTTCTCTTTTAACTTATAGGATAGCAAAGATAAACAATGCAAAACTGCAATTGTATCCAGACAGAGAGCACTAAAATAAATTCAGATAACAAGGATTTGTGGTTTCAGGGCACCATTTTGTCTTGAAGCAGTACTACCTTGTCCACGATTTTATGCGTGCATTTAAAACTGTCCATCCATGGAAAAAAATCATTTTTATAAAATCAATGTATATAAACAAATGAGATATATTAATGAAATATTTTTGCACCCTAACTATCTTTGCAAGATAAAATACATACTCGAGGTGGGCCGAAACCAATACACAACAGCATGTTAAATCACGTGTTTCTTAAAAATAACTTTTTTTTATTGAGGCTTATATGTGAGGCTCTAACTGCCAAGGGCGCTTAAAAGTCCCAATCTACTTTCAGTGAGGACCTAATCAACTACCTTGGCTCATCGTCTCCTGCTTGTACACTTCCTGTCCCAATCGACTACCCAGGATTGCTCAACAGCATTGGGTGGCTATTGAATTCCTCTTCCATCGATCATGGTGCTCCAGAGCTGGGTTTCTGAAGCTGTGAATAGTTTTGCAAATCCCTGATGAAATGCAAAAAGCACTTTGGGGGAAAGTTGATAAATGAAAGCTCCATAGAACTTTTTTGTTTAGCACAAGAGCTTAATGGAGCATGATCGTGGTGGGTGGTGTGCACCTTTGATGGGGAGCGAGGGGCAAGGCAGAAAACAATCTTGCTGAGAAAAAGGAGGAGGCAGAGACAGTAAACATGCAGCCATGGCCTTTGTAAGAGATGATTTTTGAAACAAACAAATTCTAGTATGCAACATATATTTTCTAGCAAAACCCAATTGCTTTGAAATTGCATCTGCTTTTTATAAGATTATTATGTAAGAAAAGCCTATTTGCCTGAGTATGTGGTTACACATTTTCTACTGACTTTACAAATTGTTCAAATTTCAGTATTTGTTGGCTTCATTATAGACCAGTGTTATTATTGGCTGCTACTATAAGGTATTAAAAGACTTTTTTTATTGTTACTATAGTGTGGCATTAAGGATCAGAAATTCATCTGAAATAAGTGAAAGCTGAAAGGGCAGGAGTCAATTTACATTGTATTACATTTTAAAATCTTACTAAAATAAATTATATTTTCCCAAAAGGTCAAGGTACAAACAGATTTCCCAGATGTGTGACGGCTTCTGAGGTGTCCTCAATAAGAGCCCCCTGTTTCAAACCAAATCCTGCCCAATTAGTCTGTTCAGTTGAAGAGGTTCCCTCTGACTGGCCTTTGTGCTTCAGCTCACTTCCTTATCCAAGACACTTTCTGGACTCATTTAGAGTTGATCTTCCCCCCACACTTTCATATTTTCTGTTGGTTTTGATCTCATACTAACTGAACACAGATTTTCCACCACAATCACCCATAAACATAAGCAGTAATGAGGAAGCCACAGTGTGATGAGATATGCACATGGAAGCTGAAGGGTTGGCCTAGGTCAAATCAACAATAATAACCAGCCCTATTCTTGACAAATTGCCCACTGCTGGGTAAGATGTCTCAGTGTCACATTTCTGCCAGTGTGGCACACTTTTACAGGCAGAGGAACCAACAGATTTCAACCAATTGCTCATCTAAGTGGCTGCTAATCTAATTTAATTGCTCAACTAATTGCCCATCTGAGTGGTACCAAGCACCAGGCAATCCTGTGTCAGAAATGCAGGCTCCTTTGTAGGTGCAGAGAGGGAACACATACAGTATTTTGAGGAAACTAGAAAATCAGAAAAAACTCCATTCCCAAGTGAGATGGGTTAAATCTGTTCATTGCTTATGGTTTTGCTTTACTGTTCCATCAATAAATTGAAACACAAATTTTTTTTTTTATAAAATCTCCAATTATACACTCAAATAAGTGTTTTCCTTCAAAATACTAAATTAGAATTGTAGAAGCATGTGGAGTTCTAGGGCAGCAAACCTGTACATACATTCACCTTAATAAACTGAGACTACAGAGAGCTCCTATATGAATTAACAGGCATGAAAATTTCAGGCTGAAAAGAATAAATACAAATGTGAATGTTACACAAGCTGTTGATTTTGAAAACCCTACAAAAACATCAATTATTTTTCTGTCTTTGAAAGTAAAGTGCTCAAAGAACATGAGAATTGTTTATAATCCAAATGCCCTGAGTATGTACAGGGTTTCCCTGACTTTTAAGTGACACACCAAGTACAGGGGCTGAACTATTTCCCTTCAGAGAGTTTTGTTGAGTGCTAATGTCAGCAGAAGCCACCACGTACCCCAGAGGGAAAAATTCATCAGGTCTGCTCTAAGGTCAAGACACTCAGAAAAATCAGGTTTAAGGTCAAATGTGGTGAGACAAAAGGACAGAAAACAAAGCCAAGAAGCCGGCAAAATGAAGCTTTCATCTCAATTTATGGCAGCACTATATGCAGACTACTAGAAAGCATATATCCAGTTTGCTAAGTTTTACTGGGGGAGAGGGAAGGTCAGTCAGAGGAGTGCATGGCTTTCTGCAGCATTACTAGCCTGAGTAAATGTCCAGGATCTACTGGTTGCACTAGATTTGACAGAGCATCTGTAATACAATCAATTAGAGCATTGCCACACTCTTGATAAATTTCCACAACACCAGCTCCATTCTTGGCTAAGGACACAAGACCCTCGCTGAGCCCATCTTCATAAACACTACAGGAGAGAAGATGATCACACACCCATCGGTGCCACACTGCAGTTGTACAAATCACAGATTATTTTAACACCTACTGGCCAACTCCACGTACAGCATTGTTAAATTGCCAAATTCCCAGACTGCGACAGTGCCAAGAGAAGGCAGATGTTTAAGCCAGATCCAGTACAGTAAAAACTATTTTTCTTCCATTTTAGGGTTTTTTTTCTACTGGAGGTAAATTATGATTGAAAACTGTAAAGGCAGGATGGACTCCTAAATATCCTAGGCTAGTCTGAGTCACAGGTTTACTTTAAAATAATTTGAGAAGATAAGGACAGGGAGAGGATAGAAGGAAGAAGAACACGGACTGGGAAGCAGGATGCTGCTTGGAGAATGTAACATTCACTCTGTAAGCACTGGTGTGGTTAATGGCTCTAAAATAGCTCTTAGGCATTGAGGCATGAAATCCATTGCCAGGTCCAGGTGTTGAAATAGGACTTGACTGATAAGAAAAGGCTGCCCAGAACTGAGAGCACTACCAATGATATAAACAGCTGTCATTTGGAGGAAAAAAGGATTAATCACCACTGGAAGCTAATCAGAACACCATTGCCCCTAAATACCGTTAGAGGATTATAGTATCAGGATCTATACAGAGAGAAGGTGCTGTTAATATTACAAGTCAGTTAAAATACATCATGAAAGTAAAACCTGTGAATTCAGGATGAAAAGATCAATGAACCTTACAAGATTTTGACACTGGGAGTCAAGAACTTGGTTACTGTCAGTCTGTCCTGACGGGCTGACAGGGGTAGAGAAGCAGTAGATGCAGACACAAAGTGATGATTCTGCTTAGTTAGACTGATCTGCAAAATGGAGAAATTTTTAAGGTGCAGAAATTATAATACTTTTTGAGAGAGGAACCAACTGCATTCATTTAAGCACCAGTCCCTAGATTCTCCAATCTTCTTTGCAAGAGCTTCCACACTCCACAGTTCTCTGACTGTGCATCTGAACAGAAAAGGGATCCCACAGTCCAAAGCAAAGCAAAGTTCAGAGAAATGCTCACTTGAAAGCACAACAAATTTTCCATCTTTCTGCTGTTCCCAGCCTGTCCTTTGGATTAAGTTACACTGTAGTATGCTCAAGCAATAAGTCATACCATATTTTTTACAAGTAAGGAATACAAGCAACATATTGCAATAAAACAAAACAAACACCTTTTCCATTTTTTTTTTTAACCAATGGAATTGAACAATTAGCACTAGAGTCACCATATATCACATTATGCACCAAGGAGAAGTGAGAAATGGGCAAAAAATAAGATCCTAAAGTGTTGAGAGCTAGTACTATCCCACCTTAGTCAGCCAGACTTGGACAGGCAGCAGCTGGTCAGTTGGAACACTGAAGATGTAAATTTATGATAAGAGATGGAAAAGGTTTTCCAAGCTGAAATGTTTGCGAAAAATCTTCCTGGTGAGCATTGGCAGTAAGAGGGATCAAAGTCTTAAAAATTTTTCTTTCTTCCTTTTCTTATTGTGTTAAGGGCAATTTAGTTTAGCTGTGCCATTAAATGGAAACTTGCCCTCTGTGGATAAGGAAACTGGTTTGGACCTAGCATGGTGAGTGCCCATATAACACAGAGTGCAGACATTTTCATTAGAATTTCTGCCCTTCCTAGTCCTATTTCCTTATCACAATCAACCTCCTTTTTTTTTTTTTTTTTTTTGAGAGAAGCACTCCATTACCTTTTTTTGCTTTATGTTTTCACTGACTTTTTCCCTGCCCTTTTACCATACACTTAAAATGAAACATGAACCTAATGATGTTCAAGATCGAGCTGAACCTTGAAAGTGATGATATCTGAACAGGTTTCAGATTAGACAAAAATGAATTCTTCATTCAGTTGCTTAGGAAAAGATATCAACCTGTTAAGAGAGATGTGGGGACTGACTTATGTTTTCAAACAAGCACAGAATGTTTTTACATGAATTCTGTGCACTATTTGGGTTATACTGAGTCATTGCAGAAGGATTTTGTACCCTACCACACAGAGGGGTCCAGTGTCGAGAGTGTTCATAGAGAGTTCATATTTTACCTGGGACTCAGAGAATATAGCCATTTTTTAAGCAATCAGTTCACCAGTTAATGTTACCTCTGCATGTTTGCTAGAAAAAAAGCAATGTCGAAAATGAAATACTATGAGAAACTTTTTTGAAGTTTGCCCTTATCTGGCAAAATGTCTCTTCTGTTTATCCCATTGAGAAGGGGAACATTTTTTGCTCTCCGCTGAAAATTATAGTCCCAGTAACGTAAAGCACTGCAGTGAGAGTGATATGAGCATAAATACAGATACAAGAGGAGTAACAGCATGAGGATTTAGCCTGTGTCTGTAAGCAAGTGCAATCATTGGCATCTGCAGAGTAAGAGGTGCTGACTGCAGTTCCTCAAGTGTTGTTAAACACATTTTTCTTTGTATATGACTTTGCCACAGGGAAAAAAAGTGTTGGATGTGGACATCAGTGTGTTGGGTGTAGCCTGACCCTGAGCAGAACGACCTCCATGACAGAAATATTGCAATTCCAGTATCAGACAAGAAGGTGCGGGAGCTGCAGATGTGCAGAAAGCATAAAGAAAACTGAACAAGTCATCTTGAAGGGCAGCAGCCTCAGCTGTCAGGTGCTAATACTCTTTTTGTAAGCTTCTTGGGAAAACAGAATATTAGAACTGATACTTAAAATTCATCTGCATGTAAAGCAAGTGTTGGTCTCTCCTCCCAAATAAAACAACAAGAAAAATTCTTGAGTTTATGCCTTCCAGCTAATTCAGCTAAAGAGCTAGAGGGAGCATCCATTGCATCTCATTTTAGCAGTACAGAATCAATGTTCTTGAAACTTTATACCACCAAATGATGAAGCTAAAAGTCCCTGGTAGCCATTGAGCCTGAGGTCAGATATTCCACAGCTGCACTCCAAACACAAGAAGAACTTCTATCTTAAGCCTCCCATGATAGTTCAGATGCCTTAAGCAAAAGTCTCCCTTTTCACATGCACACTGGGTTTCATCTCTACCGGTATTTGCTCTCCTTCCATGGGCAGTTAGTGGGATTCCCACTCGAGCAGATCAGGCAGAATAGCACAGACAAGAGCTCTTGTTTCCTCAGGGAAATAAGTTTTATTTTAATAAGGCTGCCCAGGAAGATCAGAAGGGATATTATTATTGTTATTATTACTAATGATTATTATTGACACATTCAGCTCCTTCCAACATCAAGAATGCATGTACCCATTCCTGTTACATACATGGAAGAATGGGAAGATTGTGAAAAAATTATGTGGCTTCATTCCCCTACCTCCGCAAGTTTTTGTCTCTTCATTGCACCATTAACAAACAAACACACCACACTTTTGCTGGATAAGGAAAGATACTGCCCTGTATGTTAACACATACCTGAGTGTAACAGCTCAGGGATGGGTTAAGAACAACACCCAAAAACACCTAAGAATGCCTTTACTTCCAGTGATGAAGGCTACTTGCAGGTACTGAAGAGAATAAATACAGGGACAACATGCTACTTGCTGAGCAGCTGTAGTTTGTATAAGTAGAAAGAAGCCACGTGTCAAGGGAGGGGAGAGAAGAGGGAGTCACTAGTTGGCCAAACTAAGGCAATTTTGCATCTGTAGGGGTTGCAGATATATATACATATGGGTAAAACAAAGAAAACCCCAGAGCCCACTTTTTCTTCCACTAACTATCTGGCCTCTGAACTCTGATCATCTGCTCCCCCTACAGCTATAGTTCTCCTGGCTTGTTTGAGGATTTAATTTCAAATTATACATGTACAAAACCAGACTGAAATCCCATTTTACCACTGGTTTGATCACTACTGTCTGAACTACAATTCTAAAATATAGTGACTGTAATGTAGTTATGCTTCTTGTTTGCTCTTTGTAGTATAATAAGATACAGAAGCCAGGAACCCACTGCGTCAAGCACTATGCAAACATATCCCTGTATAATTCTTCCTCCATGAATTTACAATTTAAATACACAAGGGTTGAACTATGTTAACACTGCTGCTACTTCCCCCTTTTTAACTAGGCTCTGAAAGATCTAAACACCAAGATGACTGCATATGTTATAAATATTTTCTAAACATTATTTACCCAAAAGGCAGGATAGCAGCTCTGAAAGTGTAAGTACAATGTAGAGTCACTTAAAACACACACAACTTTCCCATGCCTCTCCCTTGCAATCCATTTCACACAAACACCCACTACTGTTTTCTCCTAACACCTTTATGTTAAGTATTTCCACCTAAAACAGAGCTTCCCTTTACCTTCAAGGCATCACTTGACAATCACCTCATTTCTTGGCCCAGACAGCAGTATCTTTTAACTGCCCCAATTCTGACTGTGGCTTTTTTCCACACTGTCATAAATTTAGCTGAACTTCCATCTAGACATGGCAGAATCTGCTTAAAAATATTTCTGTTGTAAACTAATTTCTCCTTGCTACATTTAATAGAGAGCAGTTTCTGTACTGTGCTAAATTACCTTTTTTCGTCTTAGATGATGCCCAAAGACAGCAGGTCCTGTAGGGCCTACAACTGAAATGGCTCCAATGGACAGCTTGACACACGCTCTAAGATGGAAACAAAGCTGAAGTTTACATAAATATAATGCCACCTTCAATTCTGAATTAATTACTTCTTCCCAAATATGTAACTTGAAAATAAATCCTTCCACTGTGATTTCCACCTTAAAGCACAAACTGAATGAGCAGGGGACCAGTTCTGTTTTGTATCTCACACAGAACTGAGCAGTTCTGTAATTTATGATGAATATGTGAAAGGGAATATACCACCTGAAGTTTCCACTGCAGACCACTGACTAAATTTGTACCTAGACCTTAAATATTGACTTCCAGAACAGATTGGAATCTTTTCTCCTTCATGACCTACTAACAAACCTCTTGTAATTTAGCTTTTTTCTTTCAGGAATCATATTTAGACTTAAGGTTTGACTAGTTGATTGAAACTGCATAAATTTATGATCTTGATGGAGATTCTCACTTATAGTAAAAATATATCTTTTCTTGCTTTATTAGAGAAGCTATTGCAGTCACAAATTGTTTAGAAGTCGTTATAATGACAGAATACCTCTGAATCATCTTTCTGTAACACGCGCATTGCTCAGGAAAACTTTCCACATTTTAAGCAATTTACCCTTATTGCCATCAGTGGCTTCTTCGTCGTATATTGAATTTTAAATAACTGATTCTGGTAATTAAAAAGATCCAGAAATTGATTTAATGGACATATATTTGCTGAAGAGGCTACCATTTTAAAGCTATTCATCATGTTTTAAGTAGTTTATTACATGTAACTAGCCCATTCAAATTTCAAGGAGCTTTGATTTCACTAATATTAATATTTGTCCTAAGTTACTACTAATGATGGATACCAGTTTGAAACAATCTCTTTTCCTTTATATATATGACCTGCAACCACCCAAGCTGTGAGCCCGCTGCAGATGCACCAAAGTATCCATCTTCTAGTTACAATCATGTCTAGGTTTTCCTCTTTGCTCTATAAATTACAGCTGTAGGAGTTTGGCAAGAAACGAGCAATCTGATTTTATTGTGTATTCTAAATAGTTGACTACTCAGCCAAAATAAACTTTGGCCTTCTAGTAGCTTAAAGGCAGTATTGGCACATGTAAAACAAAGCATACAACAATACATACCACGATGAGTGCCAGATGTTCATGGCCGAAAACACACAGCTGTTGGGCTTAGATCACCTGAACTCATTTTAAAGCCAAAGACACCAGTCACCTTTGTTGAGCTGTCAGATTAACAGAGGGACTGCAAAGACTGGAAGCAAGGGTGAGTTGTCTCAGTTACACTGAAGAATGCCAATTTATGCCTCATCAGCTAGCTGTCATGTAAAATTCCTTATGATAGACAGAACTAAAAATAACCCATTTGTCTAAATGCACTGTTATGTACTTTGAAATAATTTAGTTATAGTTACTCTTCTGTCAGAAGTTGACTGTTTCTCAAGTTAACTGCGAAACCCAGTTAACCACAATTCTTCTGTTCTATCCAGAAATATCATTGAGCAGTTCAGAGACAACCTATTCAGGAAGACTAAATATCACCATGCCATGAATTACAAGCAAATGGACTGCCAACCCCTGAATTCTATATAATAATACAATAATAGCTAGGAATTATTATTATCCTGCATATTCAAGCACAAGATAAATATTAGGTGGTATATATCCCTGATATGTATTGAGCTTCAATAAAGATTAATAGATTACAACAAACAATAAAAATTTTAAAGGTGAAGTTACCCTATTGCTAAAAGAAACTCTGGCAAAACAAGTCCCCAGAAGAGCACTTCCCTTAAAAGGATATAGCTACATGATTTTAAGTCATTTTGATGAAAACTAGTTTTAAGAACTAAACACAATATTCCATTCCCAGGGCTGAATTACAGTAAAAGTAATAAATATTTTCCTCAGTTTTCTGAGCATTCAAACAGCAGGATCATGTATTCTATAAGGATTCAGGAGTTACAGTGTTTGGATCAGTGATCTAAAATTCTGCTAGTTTGCACAGACACAAACATAAACTATTTGTAAATCACAACAACCAAGAGAATAATCTATTTTTAAACATATTTTTGCTGATATTTATTCTACGAATGTATCCTGCAGAAGACACTTAACAATCTGTTGTGTTTACACTTGTCGTTTCACTTCTTTCTCTGAAATTCAGTTGGAGCCAATTCCACAAGTATGTTTATCTGTGTGTTTTATTTTCTCATCTTCTTACTATTTGATAAAGTCATCTTTTGCCCTTTTTAGTTATATTAATACATAAAATAAAACTCCTTTTGGTAAGATATTCTTGTCCATAGTAAATAATTATAAAGATGTACTTCTGATAGCATAAAGAAGCAAAGCTTGAACAAAAGCAATCCTAACTGGCAGCCATTTTCCTACTTAAGACATGAGAGCACATCTGGGATATTTTCTCTTACTGAAAACAAAAGTAAAATTCACATGGTGCTAGCTCACTAAAGATTTGGCTCCCAGAGTCCACATGTTAAGTTCCTTCCTCTCGGTGTCCACATGCACATCTGTGCTGAATTTCCCTAGGACAACTCTGTAAATGGTAAAATTATACACCTAAGTTTTTAAACGATGTATCTCTTACTTAAGAGAACTTACTCTGGCCCCACCTAGAATCAATATGCTCTAATATTTGTCTGATATGCAAATTAGGTCATGGTAGAAAATTCAGAATGTATTAAACATTTTCTGAGAAATTTGAATCAGCCTTTATGGAAAGACTTTATGCAAAGAATCTATGTGCCCCATCTGCTTTCCATAGGGTATGAGAGCCCATGAGATTCTTATAGTTTCATATTCAGCTATTAGCTAAGGACTTTATTGCTTCCTAAATAAATACAGCAATTCAATCCATAAACTTACTACTGTATAACATATTTGGTACGACAGGCCTGACATTACCCATCTGAACATGTGATTACCAAAAACAGGTGAACAAGTCTTTCTTCTAAACACTGTGTTTCTACATGCACTGAAAGAAACATCGAGAAAAAAAATGAAACTACCGTGAGGAAACATAACAAATATCTTAAATATTTTCAGTGCTGTAAAATCTCACGGGTGGTTTCATGGAAATACTCCCTTTTTATTAAGTCTAATAAATTCAATGCTTCCTAAAGTTGTAGCCTCAACTGAAGAATTTAATTGCTATAATAGCACAAAACATTTATTCACACATCTGGTTGGAATTCCTTTTCTGTGACAAATTTAATTAGTGTAATTATCTATTTGACAGACACATAGACAAGGAGAAACCTCAACAAGACACATGCTTCAATTAATATTTCCAAAAATTTGTATAATCTAACAGATGGATCAAACTTTATGCAAGTATTTGACCAAAGGCTATAAATCAAAAGTGACATGTTTTCTTTCAGGCAAAGAAATTAATATTGTTTCACAAAGTTAGACAAAGGTACTGTTAATCTTACAATAGTCCCCGTCCTCATAAAACTATCTACTACATGAGAATATTAATGATACAGCTTTCTTAACTGTGGCAAAGAAAGGATAGGTTTAATATATGTTATTCTTGTTAAATCATTTTCTTTTATTAATGTGAAGAATGTCAGAGCTTTGCACTACAGCAAATTCACAGTAACAGTGATGAACAAACAGTAAGACTCCCCAAAAGGCAGACCCCACATCTACCATCTAATCTCACAGCACTCTGTCAAAGCAGAAACACTGTCCTGGTTTCATATTTTTCATTACATTTTAAAAAATGCATAAAATTGTGATGTGAAAATAAAATTTGACAGGGGAGGCATCAATATTCCAGGAAAAGCTGCAAAAGATGATTTGTGCTGTATAGGAGAGAGGCCTATGTCACTGCTGACCTCCCTGTCACAGATATCACCACAGTACTGCCTGTCCCTGTCCCTGGGGGCTTCTGCTGTTCCAGCGCCGGGAACATCGGCACCGCTGGGGCTCAGCACACCTGCAGTGTGAGAGCTGCGCTGGGTGTACGGGCTGAAAGCCTCTCACTTTAGACCAGTCTGGACCTCCCAAGCTGCCCTCAGACGGAAAAGTAAACTCACAGCTTCCCCCCCACCAACCAAAACACACAGGAGCTGAAGAGCCACGGTCTGCAGCAGGTCACCGTGTCACCACCCTCTCACTCTCCGTGCCCCCTACGCCCCCCTGGCCACGCTGACAGCGGCACTTGAAGCCTCAGCACCCACAGGAGCTCCTGCCATCCCCTCTGAGGAGTGACACACCAGACATACAGCAGATCTCATCTTCTTGCAGCTGAGTGCCTGCAGGCCCTCTGAAGATGATCAGGACTGCTGCTGCCTTGTACACAGTTGCTAATCAGCTGGGTACTGGCACCTTCCTACAGACCAGCTCAAGCAGCTTCAAAGAGCAGAACTAAACTTGCAACTCTCTCCTGATATGAGAGTGAGCACCACAGCTAAGAGGAATGCTAAATTCATTCGTTATTTAGGCAACCTTCAAAACAAAGCCTTGTTCAGCAGCAGAGCATGCTACCGTGCCACTGTTGCAGCGTGCCTTAAGATTGGTATCTTGGAGGGGCAATAATTCTAACTCTTTGAAGCACAAGTGAGAAGCCATGGGAAGAAAGTTTGTCTGGTATAAAAACATAGTCTCTTGGTTATGACCTTCAGCATTCTGCTCTGTGAGCAGTAACAGGAGCTTTGACAGCTATTAAGGAGCTGGCAACATGCAGAGCAATCCAGACAGTGTAGTGTAGAATTGTGTGGGAGCAAGAATTTCATTTAAAGCTTACACTTGTTAAATACATCTTTCCATCTGTCTCTGAGTCAGCAGCATCCCCCTCAAGGCTGACATAAAGCTCAAGAGGAAACAAAACTGCTCCAAAACATTTTTGAACTTAACCTATCAAGCCAAAAATTTAAAACCATCTGAGGTTCACTCACTCTTAAAAGAGAGGGTGGGGGTATTCCTTTCTGAACCATGAGTGGACTTCAAAGGTATACTCTTTTCACTTCAATGTGAAAAGCAGACCTAGTCCTCTAAAGCTACAAAGCCCTAATGCCCTTGATGTCTTAAAGATTATTTCAAATCAAATCAAAATTAATACCAGATGGGGAGGGGCAAGAAGGCCAGAAGAAGTGAAAAAAAATTAACTTTCTGTTTTATCTGCAGTTATTTTTGGCATTTCATAGAAGTACTTTAATTTCTTTACCCTTCAGTCTGCTATGACTAACTAATTCCACGCTAAACTGGTAGTGACTATTGGCAATTTTGCTCACTTGTCAGATAATCACAGCAGTTAATTTTTCCAGATTTTTTTTATTTAATAGTGCTAGGCAAATACATAAAAATTTATTTGCAAATACTATTCCCTTGTTGATTATGTCTTCTGCATTTTCATTGCACTGGTATTTGCAACCTGCTTCTTTACTTAGGCCCTGGATCCTGCTGGAGCTTGTGGACAGACCTTGCTGTTCACACGGAGCCAGACAGTGGGATTGTGCATGAATCAAAAGCTAGCTCATGCAAACCATGAATACGTGTGGTCAAACTTTGCATTTGGGGGGAAAAAAAAAACCCAAAAAACCAAAACTCTTACTTCACAGTGTAGAAATAGCTATTACAATTCAACTTGGAAACAGAGAACAAGATAGCACTTTTTCCAGTCTTATGCTTTCCATAAGGAAACAAAAAGAATAATGTGCAAAACCAACAAATGATCCCATGGCACGAAAAACTTGCAGTAACCAGCGTAAGAAAAAACCCATAGGCTAAAATTAATTTGCACAGATTACTGATGGAACTTTAAGAATATGAACTCGTTCCCAACACAACCTGTTTGTGGTAACTTGGAATAATCTTGAGGGATATATTTTAAGAAGATGAAAAGGTCCCTTTTTACAATGTTGCTAGTTCAATCTAACTGAAAACCCAACAAAAATGTAAGATAATTTGCTTTAAAGTCTACTAAACTTCTCTTGGCAGCCTTGGCTTCACCATAGCTTATTTATTTATGCATGTATATTATATCCAACATATATATTATACTATATTATATTTATTATATAATATTATAATCAAGAAAGCCATATGGAAAAACATTAGGGCTCCAAAACCAGAAACAGGAAAATTAGCAAAAAAATGCAGAGTTGCCCGTTCCACCCTAGTGCTGTCTGCTCATGCCTATACATTTTGATACCATCTCCCATTACACAATCGCTTACTCTTTCCCCTAAAGAAACTCTCACCCAGATATTGGATGAGATATTTTCTCCCTCCCTCATTCAGAAAGGTGTGGCACATTCTGTTATTTACTGCCTGAAAGCCTTGCTGAGAGGGCAGGATTAATTTCCTCAGTGGTGGATGTGGTGTTGCACATCCCCATAGTAACTGACTGCTTCAACCACGTGTGTATTTTCACAACACCCCTGTCTCCATCCTCCATCACTCTGCTTGGTCCCAATCCCTTTGGCAGCCAGTTGCCTTCCACAGTTTCATGCCCCAGTCACCCAATTCCTCATACAATCTTGGTCTCAGCCACACCTAGAGAATCAGGTTTCCACCCAGGTCATTATTCCAGCAAAAATGAAATTTAGAAAACGTGGGGTTTAACCCTGACTTCCTTGAATTCCTTCTGATGAGCTCCTCTCCAACTCCTGCAGACACACTCAAGAGGAGAAACTACCCCAACAGCCAAAATCTAGCAAAAATTTTAAAAACCTGTGCAGAGAATTGGAAGGGATAATTTAATGTGGTGAATCATTACAGAAGAAGTTGCAGAAACTCTGCCTTAACTTTTATTCAAGACACCAGTTGCTAGGAAAAATGAACTTGAACTGAGGAAAAAAATAAAGGAGCACATAGTTTAAAAACACCTCCTGGAGCAGAGGGAAGCACTCACAAAGATCACTTTCAAGGTTAGGTATACTTTACTCTGCACCACTTTAAGGGCCAGTTCTCAGCAAAACATGCCAAGGAGAGAAAGGTAATTTTGCAGAAAGCAGACAACATTAACAGTTGAAGTGAGAAGTGTTGTTTATGTGTATTTTCTAGTTCAAAGAGCAAAATATATTACATATTCTGAATTGACTCCTGCTATCTTTCCAGATTTGAGTTTGTTTGGTGTTATTTTTTAATAACATTAATATGAAATTACACTTCATTACTGGATTTGTTGGGGGACAGGAGTTACGTTTGAACACAATGTTAAAACTTCTTGTTTCTACGGTAACTGGAAATAATATTCTTGGAAACTTTCTCCCATTAAGACACATTTTGGCAGTTAAATTGACACACTTGAGCATGTTGAGGAACAACCTCTGTTGATGAGCTGGTCACTCACAAACAGAAATTCACATTCTCATTACTAAGGGTGTGTTCCTCTGCATCCCTGCCTGCAGGCAGGCTCTCCTGGAACTGACAAAGCTGCATTACAGGATGTGATCTGGATGATTCAGGCAAACCAAACGTGGGTGCACACCTGGGACCAAATATATCTCTTCTGCACTATTCCAAGGTTGAACTCAATGATCTTGAAGGTCTTTTCTAACCTTAATGATTCTATGATCTCTGAGCACCAACTCCTAAGAGACCATAGAGTCACATGGGGAATACTGCGCTAATTTAAAAATTTACTGTCCTAAAACCTAACAGTCTGTCCTCTGTTGGCCTCTGAACAGATGCCTCTCCAGCCCTCAGAGTATGACTCGGGCACTGTCTCTGCATCTCAGAGTTCACAGTCTGTGTGCAGATGGTCGGGGCCAAGACTGGTGGCCTTGGATCCAAGTGCTTGAGGCTGGAGGCTTGTCTGCACTCCATGGGTCACCGCTGTCCCCTGGAGCTCCCCTGCTGAGGGCAGCACTGCAGCTGAGCTCCCGGAACGCGCTCCCACGGCCAACACCAAAACATTTTCCTTTATGCGGACTGAAAAACGCCAAGGCAGCATGGACACACTGGCCTTTCACTGTGCAGTTTCAGCTGTGGCAGCAAACCTCAACCTTTTCTTTTATCAATTTATACAAGAATTGCACCTGCAATGTCAGCTTCCAGAGAACTCTCAGCAAACAGGAGCATTCATACTCAACAGGAAACCTCCTCACCTCCAAACATCATAGAACAAGGCAGATCAATCTCTTCTACTTGCAGCTTTAAGAGCAAGTACAATATGTCAAGTGAAAAAATAAAAAATTAGCAGCATGCTGAAAAAAATGGATTGGGGATTGTTTCAGTTTTATCAAATCCCAGTAAATTTCTGGAACGTTTATTCAGCTGTTCTGGATAAAAAGTAATATCTTAAACATTTTGAAGTATTATCAGATGTAAGATTCTCTCATAAATTACAAACTGAAAGGTCAATGACTCTGTGAATGTAAATGGTAACCAATTAGAAATCAAAGGCAGCAGTCCAACTGTTATGAAATTCATCTCCTGACTCTATCAAGTAGGAGATTAAGTACTTTGTAGTTCCATGGATAAACTCTTAGTCCTTTATGCATCTACTATTTATTAACATTTAATAAAAGTTTTGAAGGCCACATGACGTTAGTATAGAAACAACCTTGAATCACAGAGCATCTGCTTTTTGTCCATAATTACTTTATAATTAATACTTTATAATTGCTTGTAGTTTTAACACTTTCTAAAAGAGGCACTCTGCAGGTGAGGGACATAAACCC
Organism: Donacobius atricapilla; assembly: GCA_013397315.1. Classification (NCBI taxonomy): domain Eukaryota; kingdom Metazoa; phylum Chordata; class Aves; order Passeriformes; family Mimidae; genus Donacobius; species Donacobius atricapilla. Next base: position 33,181 of record WBMY01011159.1, read on the forward strand.
TCCTTAGGGTGGTGCTAGCCATCTCCTTGGGTTGTGATGTATTGATCTGAAGGAAGAGAAAACTTGTAATCTCACTACACAACATGTATGGATTTCTTGAGCTGTTGCTGCATGTCTGTAACAGAATCAGGGAGAAGTCCAGACCTCCTAGCCCTCATCTGAGAGCTCTGTCCATGGCTCTCTTAAGTGCCTGATGAACAGCATTTAACCAGAATTTCTTTCTGATGGGGATCTGCCTAGGTGTCACCATTTAGCAAGTAGGGATTTTTTAGTCAATAACACGGGCAATGTCACCAAACAGGACAGTCACGTCCCTAGCTCTTGCCTCCTACTCAGAAAGTGTTGCAACGCCACCATGTAACTTCTTCACATTGAATACATATTGTGAGTATTACTATTCACGCTACACAAGAATGTACCATTTTGAAGAGCAAGAATTTATGGACAGACTCCCTTTGCTTTCCCTGGGAATCCAGGAGGCCTTGTTCGGCCTCCACCTAGAGAACTGGAAACAGAAGGGCTACTCAGCCTTTACCATCTGAATAAGTAATTTTAATGAACAAATTCAATGTCAACAAGCATCACAGATCACGGAAGAGTGGGTTGCCTTTGTCAAAATCCAACCTACAGAGATTTTCATTTCCACCTCTAAAGGGTGCATCTGAACCTCTATTCACCCTTATCCTTCTGCATCCATGTTTGGCTCCTGAGTCCTACTTACAGTGTGAACTCTTTGTGACAAGGCCATTATTTGTTTCTGCATTTGAACACCATCAAAAGTTTTGCTAATTCCAGGACAATGTTGGTGTTTTAGCACTTTTTGATAAAGATAACAAATAGCTATTTTTTCTGTTTCCCCTAGCAAAGAAACAAAACTCTCCAAATCTCAAAAAAGAATGTCTAGATTTGATTGATTTGATCAAATGTATATTGTTTACATGACATCTTCACTTATGTGGCATAAACATTTACATACATGACACACTCACGTGGCAAATACAAATTAACAGGTTGTTCCTAAGGACTGTAATTTCCATGCAAGTGGGCAACTTCAGCTTTGGTGCATGTGGGCATAATGACATTAGTCAGTGACAGCCATATGCTAAACATGTGATTCTCCCATATGGTTGTTCTTGATCCAAGAACAAAACTATACAAGAAAGGTCCTAACCAGTATGGAGTCATATACGCCATAAAGTTACACGCCCTTTCTCAAGTCACTTACATTCACATGGAAGAAGAGAATAGAAAGGAACATGGAAAACTGTAACTGTTCCTTTTGTGAAAAAAAGTGCCAGAAAACCCAGGGAGGAAATGTGTTTCTTTGCAATAGATTTCAGATAGGCTGAAAGGGGCTCTGTGCATTTCCTCTCTTTCTTCTCTGCTATTTCAAGACACCACTAAAGAGGTACTGAAAAAAGGTAGGTCATTTTGTGCTTAAGGTAATCAATCATCTTCCTTAATTAAAATTTGTATTTCAAAATAAAACACAAATGATTTTATATAGAAAGAAGTTAAAGATATCAATATTCAAAACTTGAGGTAATCCTAGCCCTGCAATCAGATGTTCAGGAACTCATCTCATTGTAGGCATCTGAAATATCTCCTGTATGGAACACAGTCTGACCTGTCTTTTGGTGCCAGATATTCTTTGATTGATGAGGCAGCTGATTCAGGAAAAAAAAATCTTGAAAATCAACATCTGTTGTGTTTATGCCATTAACAGCAACAGGAAAGGGATTAAAAATGATGGTTTGAATATCTAGGGGGCCAGGAAAGGATGTGTTTGCAGACTGGCTTTCTGCAGGTGGAACTGGTGTCAAGAGAAGGTCAGAAAGTGCTGAGCAGGATGAGAAAAAGGTCACTTGTCTTTGCAACTTTTGGATGGCCTGAGGATTGCAGGTCATAAAAAGGTATACATTTTCCCAGGTCTCTGATTCCAGGAGTTGTCTTCACCTGAACACTGATCAATGGTGCTTCTGTGCTCCCACTCACTGTCACCTCAGCCATGCTTAAAGAATGCCAGGCCACATTGATCCTGTTTTCTAATGCTCCTCTTCCACATTTTTTAAGCTGGATCATTTTCCCAGTCTAGATTATAACATAAATAACTGTGCTGCCTTAATGACAGTGAAGTGGAAGGAGGATTTGAAATACTGTAGTCTGATACTGCTGGGAACATCCAAGTGCTTCGGTGAAATGACAGTGCGAGTTCGTTTGCATTCCTATTCTCCAACCATCTTCCCATTGCCCTACTTCCCACTGCAGCTTTTATTGCACCATGTAAATAAAAGAAGAAGGTGAGTTCTGGTCAGGCATGCCATTTTTGTTCCACAGCAAGCAACAACATTCCAGTGCTCTACAAGGCTCCTTAGACCTGCTTTATTTACTGTATCAATTTAGTCAACATAGGTTAGAGAAAGATAAATCTAATATCTACCACTAAATACTGCAGGTATTTGCAAGTTTTAGACACGTAGTCTAATACCTGCTTTAAGCAGTACTGAAACACTTGGCTTAAAACAGTAAATAGAGAGAGGTCAGGAGAGAATCCAACATCTAAAACTTTGCTAGCATCAGCTACCAAGACACTCATTATGTGCTAAAGTGCATGGAGGCTCACATATATTTATATGCATACAGACTTAGGTGTGTGTGTGTGTGAGCAATACAATGTCCTGCTAACTTATGAAGGGATAAAAGAAACAGCTCAAAATGATTGCTGCTGAGATGGCTGCAGATGTGAAGGGCACAACACAAACCACTGCTCCAGTGAGTGGAACAGTAAGAGAAAAAAATATTTTGAAAAAGTGGTTTCAGTAACTTTTTGGGTTTTACAAAAATAATTAGGGAAAGAAACAGACCAGAAAAAGATTGATTTTTTTCATTAGTTTAAAAGAATCCCAAGATTGACTAAAGTGATTAAGACACACTTAGGCATAGCATTCATCTATCCCCAGGCTTTGCCAAAATGCCTCAGAGATCACTTGCATTAGCCTTCAGCTGCCAGTTGTGTCTTCTGAGCAGAAACAGACAATATCTTTTAATGTTTATGGCTTGCATGATGTAAACGGTCAACTACCCTTGCTGGGCTAACTTTTATAAACTTGGGCCTATTTGTTACCTGAAATACACCTTGTCCAGGTCCATCCCAAATATTTGGCTATATGAGGGATACCATCAGACTGTATACTTGCACAATGGAAGCATTGACAAGAATCCTAGAAAATATTGCTTGATGCCTCCCATGTCTAAACAAGGAACCAGTCAAAGCTACCACTCCACCACAGTACACAAGCACAGGACATTCCCACAAATGTCCACGGCAACCCTGCTGGATGGAGTACTGTGGTCAGCCTGCAAAGAGTTCCAAGACATAGACAGCTTAAGTGGTTTGTACAAACACACACAGGGAGCATTCGCAGCTCCTCCAACTCAGAGCCAAAAATTCTGCCAATTGAAAATGCTGGTCTGCAATGCCCAGTTCCAAATAAATTCAAAGACATTGTAATCTGAATATCTTGGTGAATAGGTGCCAATTAGACTATGAAAATCCTATAAACAGGCAAAAAAAAAATCATGAATTTTTATTGCCTAGCACTTCTACCACACTAGGGGGTTAGGAGTAGGGCAACAATCACAAAGACTAGACTGGGTGCTTATAGCATCCCCTTCAAATGGATACTACAGCACCACACTGAATGCTCCTCAGAGTCAGCTAATGAAGTGCCTGCACAAGGATCTGGATTCAGACTTGCCCAAAGCTGCATCAAAAACTATGTCCAACTTGAATCAGTATGGTTAGTGAGTCTGCACTGCAACAAGCTTAACCAAAGAGGAAAAGAGTGCCCACAGCAGCAGGATGCAGAAACACTTAACCTGTTGTCACTAGAACAACTACAGTAAGCTTACACTCACCTGAAAAAAGTAATAGTCATTAAAAAAAAAAAAAAAAAGTAATTTGGTGTCTTATCCAAAAGACGGTGGAAGACATTCAACTGCTGCTGACACGTACAAATCAAACTAATTTTATCTCAATCAATTAACTTACACTTCCCTGATTGCAGTATCTGGCTGAAGCTTCTCCAAGCCTGCTCAGCTGCACTTCAGTACCACCACTACCTGTCACCTCAGTCTCTGCTGCTGGGGACCTGGCTGGTACCAGGTGCCTCTGATAGAGGAGACTGGGAAGCCACCTCATCAGTTCAGCAGCTGACCATAGGGAAACAGTTAAAACTCTGAACTTTCAAAGGTTGGTCATTTAGTCAGAAAGATAAGCAGAACTACAGTGAAAATAAAAAAGACAGAGAGCACCTTCTGTAAGATTCCTAATTACATTCAAGCTTAATTGGCACAAGTTGCACTTTTGAGCATGCATAACCTGTCGAGTACAGACTTATTTGCATCTCTGAATTTCTGGGTGATAAAACCAGTAAAGAGGTTCAACTGAAAAACTTCCATTTCCTTTCTTAGATCAGTGTGTGATTCCTGGGGGATATGATTCGTTTTCTTGTAGTTTATGCTAGGTTGTGAGCTCACTCCCTGTAATAAATGGGTTGTCTGTATAATTGTTACCAATTACATGCAAATTGCTCCTAAATGGCACAGACAGCCCATTTGTGCCAAATGTTGGTTTACACTTTGCTCTCTTTCCAAGACAGTGGAGAGATAAAAAAGCAATTGGATTGATGAGTGGGATGTCAACATTTCTCTCCAGTTTCCATTATGCAGTTAAACATTGCCTCACCATTCTTTGACAAATACTGGAATATTTCCAGAAATCACACTTCATTTTTTCCAACATGGCGATCATATACCTCCCCAAATCTGAGTAAGAAGTACCAGCTCTTGTTTATCCTCCGTGTCAGATCTGCAATTCAGACACTACAAATGGGAACTTGATATGTTTTCCTGCACTATCAGTTGGAATTCAGTTTGCAATGAGACTTGTCAAGTGCCTCCAGATTCTTTTGTTTCTGATTCATTATGGACCTGAGAAGCATTTGTTCCAAAAACAGCAACTTGCCCAATGTCAAGTAAATGTTCTGCTCACAAAACTGAACCACATTTCAACTTCTATTTTTTCAATTTCCAAATCATTCATGCTAGAGAAAATATCAGTAAAAACAACTGATTGTATGAGAAACTTTTTTTTTCTTCTTTTTAACGTGTGAGTGGCTTTAGTTTATACCCTTCACAATGGGTAGAAAATTTAAGAAACAACACTGAAATTCCTGAAAGAACTTTAGCCTCAAAGGCATTTATTTCAATGGAGCCAGAATTTCTGTGTCAGCAAAGTATGACAGTATGTATTTAGCTTCAAGTGTGTACTTAAACAGCATAGACTTCAAGGGAACTTAAATACACGCTTAATTTTGAGCATATGCTTAAGTGTTTTTCATGAATAGTATTGAACCACAGCATTCACCTCTTTTTTAAAGGAGAGAATGCTTTCCAAAGCAACATTTACTTTTCAGGGCATAGTGTGTGTCTTTTAAATCCTCCTTTGATTTTTCTTGGTCTACTTTGTTTTTAAAAGCTCACCAGAAATCAAAAAGGATTAGTAGGTCATGATCCCCCAAGCTACCTGGTACGAATCAGCCCAGGAAAGGACAGAAGTGGAGTTCAGCTAGCAAAGAAAAAATGTTTGCCTGAAGCGATTTGAAGGACTTTTTCTGAGGCATGAATTATTTAAAACTGCTTTGGTATTTTGTTTTCTATTTATAATCATTATCATTTTAAAGAATACTTTAAATAAGAAAAGTAGAAAGCAGAATGTAGGATATTTAACAGGTCATAACAACCAAATATTATTAATGTGTATTAAATATTTTCAACTATGCCAGTGGTATTTCATACAAGTTTTTTCCACTCACCCTTAAAAGAAAAACTTATCTGAACCAAAGTATACTTACCACATTTTGTTTTTAAAATGAGGACTTGAATTAATATTTTTTTAAAAGCATTGATTGCTAGTATGACATTACAGAGTAGAAGTAGAGGAAGTCTTGAAAGTGATATTAAAAAAAGACCTGGATTCCTACTTCTTCCAGAATTCAGTGCTCTAAATGTGGTATCTGAGCAAACACAAGCTCTTGACCTCAAATCTATATTCTTCTCTGAGGTTTGTCCACTAGGATAAGGACTGCTGTGTAGCAGTTAGATACAAAACAAACCTGAAATTGGTACCTTCTGAGGTTTGGTTCGGACCAGCCTTTGAAACAAGATTGCTTTGAGTCAATCGGTTATTTCAGCACTTGACATCACCCCCACATAAAACAAGGCAAATGGCCAATTAGCTAACTGGAAGTTTTCCAGTTCAAAATAGAGCCAAAATGAATGAAGATGAAGTGGAGGAATAAAAAAAGAGTTTAAATTGGCTGAACAGTCAGCTCTCTACGGGAAGCCGAAAATAGAAATCAGTTCATGGAACTCAGGAGCTTCACTATCTTCTATTTGGGGAAGATCAAACTTCGGCATTTGCAAGTTAAACAGGGATCCCCAAGGCTTCTAGAGAGTCCTTTATAAAAAGAGGTTTTATATGGGACCTGTGTATTTTGCAAATAAAACTGCAGCATGTTAAATTCTAATCACATTCTATTCATAGCATCTGAAATCAGAGTATAAATTTGCTTCCTACAGATAATTATCTGGACTGGACTTTTAATCTTATACATATGCCATTACCCCTATGCAAACATGGATAACTTTTGGCTTTTTCTTTTCAGCAACATTCAGCTATTTTGACATTTTAAGTGGTTATGAGTTGGTTTTAAATAAAGACAGCCTAAAGAAATCAGATTATATGTTAAGCAGTAGTATTTGAACTGAAAAAGAAAAGAATAGAGCACTGTAGAATAACATCTTTGCTTGGGAAATAATGTGCAAATTCCAGAAAGAAAAGTAGTCAATCATGCCAGTTTTGTAAATACAACTTCCATAAAAGTCAGTGCTGCTTTAAATACATCTATCAGGCCCCTCATACAAATGATTAAGCTACATCAGAAATTCATGTAAGTATTCTAAATAGGAAAAATTCCCCTGCAGAAAATTTCCTATTATAATAAACTTGTTCGTTATGTTACAGAACAGCACTTTAATCTTCTGTCAAAACATTAGCAGCACAGTACAGTCCAAGTTGGATACACCAATGTTTACCTGCTAAACAGTACTCTCTACTACGACTTTGTAAAAATGTCAAGAATATCACGAAACAAAGATTATAAATTTTTTGTGAAAAAGTAACCATACTCCTGATATAAAATAAATGTAAAAAGGAAAAATACAACTGCAATTTATCTAAATTGCCATTCTCAAAAACAAAACAGAATAACCAACTTGAAATATTACTGTAATATTTTTCTTTACAAAATTATTATAAAATTTTGGATATTAGGCTATCAGGTGCACCTGCTGACAAGCAAATTAGCATTTAAAAGAAGATGCCTGATGCAAAAGTCCTTTTCTTCCAGTGAAAATCAAGCAATGATTTAAAGAAAAGGGGGTTTTCAGATGCCGAATGATGCAGATAGATAGCACTGACAATTATCAAATTCCTCAAACAGGCACATTTCACATAATTTTGTAATGACCTTGTATGTGTCTAAAACTTAAAAAAAACAAGGACAGTTAAAAAAAAGCTTTATGTGTTTTTATGACTTTTATGAACTGTCAAAAGAACAATGTATTCAGAGAGATCGTGAACTCATCACAGGTTCTGGCACTCCCAGCATCTGGTTGCAAGGGGAAATTAACTTCACGCTGTTCTTTGTGACAAAGATTCCATTTGACTCCACCAAACTTAAGAACCACAAAAGACAAGAAGTTGTATGAGTCTAATAAGGTTTCCGATCCACGTTTTAAAAGCACTAATACTCTACCATGCACCCAGACACAATGAACCTACTGGTATCCACCACATCACAGAGACTGACCTTAGCAAGGAGCTGAACTTAGCAACAACCTTTAACCGCCGAGCTGTTACTGAAATGATTAGTTACAACAGCTCTGAGCAGGCAGATCACTTCACCAGTGTGCATCTGTGTAAGATCAGGGTCTGAACAGGTTTCTTCCCTTGATCTGGCCTCAGCTTCAGGAAAAAACATATTTCGCTTGTCCCAGCCCACTCCCCATGTCAGTGGACATTAAGCACATGTCGCCTCACTTTTGAAGAGCATTGCATTTTTTTTTTTACTTTGTTTGCTGAATTGCCTTCCACCAGTTCTCACTTTGGAAAAAACTTTTTAAGTGCATTAACAGGGCACAATTCAACTCTACTACAAATGAATCACGTGAATCAGTAGCGGTGGGAGATTACCTACAGAAGGCAACAGGACCCAGAGTCCTTACACAGTCCTTCTCTAACTAGATTTGTGTCTATCCTTCCAGTCACCAGAGTCCTTGCCTTCCCTGCAGAACACTGTCTACTCCCTTTCTCCATACTGCTTAATCCTCCAGAATCATCTCTGACCTTTCTGCTCTGCCTGGAGGAACTTGTGCTGTAGCACCAGGAAGAGCAGTGCTGAATCTTCAACCACAGCTGCTGCAGCACTTCAAAGGCAGCTACCACAGCCAAGGATTTAGACTGCAGCTGGAATTTGAAGGCTCAAGGTGGGGTCCCCAAGGCTGAGCAAAAAGAGCAAAGCTCATTTGTAAGGATTAAAAGGTGGACAGGTAATGGATCTCAGTGGGGCAGGAAGGGGAGGGAAAAGCAGAGAGAGTGGAAGTCAGTGTACAATACAAAAAGCTGAGGAGGTTAAGAGGGGCAGCAAAAGGAGGGGCTGAGGGCATGGAAGAGAGGAGATTCCTAGTTAGTGTAAATAATATACATGTATGTTAGGAAGGAAGAATGAGGGCAGTCTGGAAACATAAACAAAAATATCTTCAGAGGAGGTAGGCCTTTAACATAGCAGTTGGTGAAAAGATCAAGAGGCATAAAAAAGAAAAGGATGTACAAGTCAAAAACAGCTAGAAAAATAGGCACTGAGAATAAAAAAACGTGATGAGACTAAGACATAAAACCCATCTGTAAGACAGCTTGGACTGGGACATATAACATATACGCTATATGTATAATATCCTTCATACTGCAGGATACCCAAAACATAAAAGCAAAAATTTTTTATTATTCAAGATAATAATGGAATCTGCATACGAAGTTATGAAAAAGCATTTTCTTTCGAAATGTAAAATTACGGAAGTTTTTAAAAGGAAAAAACTTGAACAACGCAAGAAGTGTTTAAAACCATGCTACTTATTACTTGGGAAGCAGGACCATGAAGATGATACACATGGACTAGAGAAAAACCACAGCCACCTACCTGAGCCACATTGTGCTCAGCTTCTCAGAGGGGGCAGTCTTGTCAATATCTGAACATACAAGCAGAGCTGAGGGCACAAACACACCAAGAAATGTAAGGATTTAAAAAAACCTTTCCACCTGCCTTGGAGGCCATAAACTTGTAAACTGAATTATTATTTAAGAAAAACTCTTAAGAGAAGTTCTCAGCTGGTGGTAGTGGAAGAGAGCTGTCCTTACAGTTGCAGTTAACTATACAGTGAAGCAATGCAGTGGGACATGAACGCCATGGGAAGGAGTAAAAACACAGACTAAATCATTTACTGCAGATCACACCTACCTTAGTGTAGCATAATTTCTCAATATCTCAGCTTCTTAGAATTTCCCACATCTGAATGCTAAACAATACACACTGAGTCATATCAGTTATATAATTGTTAAGCTAATAAGTAGGATTTTTTGCCATCGGCAATCGTTTTTAACATAGTTAAAATAGTTTAGCTATTTTGTTAAACTACTAATTGTTTAATTGTTCCAAATAATAAGCACTTGCTTGAACAGCTTAATAGTAATGTTCACTTGAAGAACCTCATAATTTTCACATGTGACATAGAAGTGTCATAGCCTCATAACTTTCTCCCTCTGCAAAAACTTCCTTGTAGGTATTAGAAAGCATATTCTAGAGTTTAAACAGGAAAAGATTGCTAGTTTGGGAATTAAGATGGCTTAATTTTTTTTCTCTCCTAAGCTTTCTGCTCAGATGTGTCAGCAGAGAACTGTGCACTGCTAGAAAAGCAACAGGGGAGAAGTGTGACGATCACAAAGCACACAGCTTTCTATTTGTCATTTACACTAAATTCAAAAGAAAAGAGTACCAGGCCAAAGGTAATTCTGTTAGGTATTTAAAGTGACTAATGTTAATTGATCTATCAACAGTTTCTAATGCATGTTGAATATATCACTCATCATTTACAAACCAAACTGTTGACTGAGATTCATCCATATTCATAAAGACATATAAGCCCAGCTATTACTGCAAAAAGTAGTGCCGATGTGGTAATAAAAATACACAAAAACACTAGCATTTTTCAGAGCATCCACGGAGACAATTTGAGACTTCAGAAAAGTAACTAATTTTTTAATAACAGCTTTATTTCAAGCACTGTTTCTCACTGGATACAATGTATATATTTTGTGCTAAATGTATATATATTAATGGAACACTTTCAAAATTATCCCTAGATAAAATATATATTAGGTGTTTAAAATTATTCCAGCTTTTCCAAGTACCATTTTGCCTAGTGTTAGTTCAAATAACTGAAGAAAAAAAATTAAAAATGCTTTGGCAAAATACCCTTCCGTGGTGATGTCTTTAAAAGCATTTTTGAATGCAGGGCTTCCTCATCAATTTTTATTCTGGTATCAGTCAAATAGAGAGGAGGAAACACAACGCAGTTTCATTTAAATATAAATTAAAAGAATATAGACCTTAAATTTTCAAGTGTGTGTTCTCATGTTTGAATTTCAGCCAGACAAAAAACTGCCTACTGCTTCTGAATGGACAATGGTGCAACATGTTTCTGAAACCTCTAATTGCATTGTTGCGCTGGTCTCTGTTAAAACAAAGTTCCTGGTAATCCCAGAGCCTGTGTCAAGGCAGAGGGACTGCAAAGGTATCAGACCAGAGAAGAACAGCGTGGTCACTGAACTGCACACATTGAGCTTCGGGGAGGGTTAACGGCTCTTGCCACAGGCTCCTGACTGTAGTTGACAATGTCTGCCTTCACCACCCTCTGTCATAAAAGAAAACACAGTAACAATCAGAAAATACAAACTTCATGCTGGCAAAACATTCAACAGATTTTTATGAAATACAAACGGAAAAGTAACAAAAAAACCAATGTATTTTCACTACTTTACAGGAAGCCTTATCAGGTGCTAATTCCCATTATAATTCTAGGTTTATTCATGCTAAGCCGAAGCAAGTGCTTTGGTAGGTTATCACAACATTACAAAAGGAATGCAATTTTTTTGCTAAAGCAGAATACAGTTTTACTTCCATGAAAACTGTTCTGTATGAGAGTAATAAAACAGAATTTATTTGCAAAAGTTGTGCCATTCATTCTTTAATAATAACTGCCTGAATTGTAACTGGAAATTGTACCTAAGTTTGTCTTTTTGTCTTTCTCCAAGCATTTCATCAGAAAATATGGACAGAATTCAAAGCAAATTTTAAATACAGTGATATTTTTAAAAAGCTTTGACAGGTATACTTGCTAAAGATTATATTACTATATTTATTCTCTAATACAGATCTAACAGATCCTCGCATTCTATTTACAAAGCATTTGAAAGGACTGATGTTCTCTCCTACATGAGGAGACAGAAATGTATAATTTTGCATCCATTTCCATCTGAGACAGTTATGTAATATTTTGAATGTACAGCACTGCATACAGTAATATGAAGCATTTCAAAGTTTCTACAAACTATCTGATTATTAGAAACACAATGTAGTTAATTGTACACAGAGTTCCAAAATAATATGTTGAGTATTACAAGTACTTACACATACAAAGCATAATCTTCCAAAAGAACTTATTTTAACAGTTGCTACTTCATGTAAAAGCAATGCAGCTTATAAAAAAGAAACAAACCAAGTTTTCCATCAATACCTGAACTACTGCATTGAGCAGACTTTGCTCTGACAGTTGGAAGTATGATGTTGGTTATCTTCTTCGGGATATTTCACTAGTTCTGCCCTGACAACATTCTGTTAACCATGTATCAACATGATGGATAGAGGGCAAGGAGAAGAATGTAAAAAGAAAAGAGAAGGAAAACAATGGAGAGATTAATCAGTAGTTGAAAAGAATGAATGGATAACACAAGATTATGCAGAAGCAAAATGAAAGTGCATTTTCAGGCCTTAGGCAGATATAAGAGCAACACATCTGGTTGAAAGCGGCACTCTCAGCACCACAACTGCTTCTCAAGCTTTTTCTAGGACATGCCCTTTCAAAGCAGCTACGTGAAAGGCTCATACATGCAATCAACAAAAGTGTATTAAAGCTAGAGAAGGGACAGAATAAAAAGGCAGGGAATTCAGTGGAAGAAAAGATGACAATGGCCTATTCCTCCTTTAAGTCAAAGATACTTAAATATTAAATACTACATTATCAGTTTGTAACAAGTACATTAGCCGTACACAAGCACCTTTTCCATTACACAACAATCACATTACAACTAAATATATAATCCAAAAGCAGCAATCAAATTAACAACCTCATATCAAAATGCTTTAAGTTTTGATTTTTCTTTGCTTCATTTAAAAATAAAAGGTTCCCATTTTTCCCCTTAAAGACAAACAAACAAAACTTTTTTCTTATTATTAATACAGGTAATGGATACAGAGTTCTCATTATTAATACAGGATCAATACAGGGTTCGTGCAAAGAGAAGTAAAATTCATGGAACAATTTCAGCAAAGAAGTGGCAAAGGAGGTAAATCTGCTTTGAAAGATACCCTAAACCAGTTTAATATTTTTTCTTAAACACTTCTACTTTCCTAAAATATATTTTCAAGGTTAAAATTAATTAATAAATAATTAAATTCTATTATTTTAAAGAAAACAATATATAAACTGGATAGGGAATATATAAACAATATACATTTAATATCACCGCTGTAAATAAAACCTATATGTCAAACAAGCTACAATAATTGAATAGGCTGGTAAATGACCTGGATTTATTAGCTGCTGAAGTACTCTTTGTGAGCTTAATTGATCACATTCATATTATCTTATCTAGTGGACAACACTCATGATTTACTGGACTCCTGGCCTGATGTTATCAAAAGAAAGGTTGCCAAATCCTATGTAGGGCAGTAGTAGGAGTTTTAGCATTAAACAGTGTTATCTGACCTCACAGGATCTAGTTTCTTCATACCAATCTTTTGACTAGAGCTGAGGGGCAAAAGAAAAAAAAAAAAAACTCCTGCAATCAGTAGGCAATTAATTGTTCCTCAAACATTGGTCTAAATCCCATCCTGTAAACACAGGCAGGTTAGTGACCTACCCTTAGGTACACTGTAGCAAAAAACTGATGATCATAAATGACCTGGATTGTCTAATGGAATTTCATCCAAATAAGAGTTAAAAAAATATCATTGCTACGTTTCTTTTATTAACTTCATGGTAATTAAAACTTTGGGCCTCTTTGCATGAGATTCTACATCAAGCGTATCACTGTCACGGTTCAAATCACTGTCAATAACGAGAAATAACCTTTCTTGGTCCAGGCGCTCTGTATTCCAGATCTCACTTAGCTGCCAAACATTTTATTGTACAAAGCTGGCACACACACACTGGTCTCCTGAACTAGCATTTAGTTAGAGAGAAAACTACACATCACTTACAAAAATGCTAGCTCTGGCCAATGCCAAGGAACAAAGCTGCACTCAATGCAGTTTTTACACTATGGTAGAGAGTAAAAAATACAGAAAGAAAAACATTTGATTAATAAAGGAGCTATTTCCTCGAATTTCATCAGACCCTTGCAATTTAAAATGGAGAGTATTTTGAGGACTGAAAATAACTCAAAATCTGCAATTTTCTTATTTTGGAACTGTTCCATTTGAAAAAACATGCTCTACTTTCCAGTCACGCATGAAGAGTAATCTAGTTCTTTGTTTTATCACAGTTTTGTCCAAATAAAGGTTTGATTAACAGTCATCTCAGTATGTTAACAGACAAGGTTTAGTAGTTCTAGCTGAGATAGTTTAGAATTTACCACCCCCAAATGTCTGTCCTACTCCTCTGCAGGAGATCATTGCTGCCAAAGGAGAGCTGGTGGAATGTAACATGTACTTGCACCTTATCCACTTCAGCACAAAGTCTGGCAGCTTCTCTTTCAAACAACTTTCAGCAGCAGTTTAAGCTAAACTGCTCAACTTCACCCTGATGTGGCCAAAGCACATGATCACCTTCCATTTTCTGATTCTGATGTGGGAGCAATACATTCCAACAAAACGGCAGTAGCAAATAGCTTGGGCTGCAATAATATCTTTAACTGCTGCAGCTGTTTTCTGAAACAATGCAGAGTAAATATAATTCAATCTCTAAAAGGCTTGTTCTTGCACTTAATTAACAGAAGTTGTGTTGCTAATTTGAAGGTGACCAAGAACCTCACATACTTTTCACAAGACCTTCTGCAGTTCTGCCAGTCATCAAAGCTCACAGGTCATGAGCCAAACCCCACAAATTCATTCAAGTTAAGATAATGCGTTTGGGATTCCTATTACTTATTTCCATCCACCTATGAGTCACATCTAAGATCTTAGACTGTGACAATCATAACTTACTCTAAACACAAGAAATAAGATCTTCAGGCACAAAATCAAGTGCTAGAAATAATTTTAATGCATATTCTCAATACTAGACAATAAAAAATACACATATAGCATTTGACTGTTGGCATTTTACACAAATTCAGTATTTAATCTTATATTTTGTTACAGCCTAGATTGAATGAACATATCTGATGTTCTCTGACAAATGGATTCAAACAAGAACCATCTCAGTTTTCAAAATGAGGAAATCTCACATTACACAAAATACGGAAAACTCAAATATATAATCATGTGTGTAAATAGTGCATATTTGTAAAAACTACAATGGCTTTTACTCCTTATTAAAACATTAAATCCAGGTCAACACTTGTATACGGATGAGTCACATTTACTGTTATATTGTATTTATTGGATTCTTTATAGGATTCATCTAGCATCCATCTACTGATCTAATTTAATAGCCCAGTAGACACAATATTCGATGCCTAAAAATTTTAAGGAACACACATCATATAATTGTCCCACAAGTTAAGGAAGACGTGTGCCCATTTTAGAGACGGAAGAGGGAAACACTCCCACCACCACTACACTAAAGGGACCTGCACCTGTCATACAAGAGTCTGTGGTAAAACAGAAACCTAATAATGGCATCATCCTCTAACATCACATCCTTCCAGCCAGGAGACCAGCTCCATGCTTTTGGGAAGCAGCATCTACACATCACTTCTGCAGACAAATGAATTTCTCTCAAAAGAATTTATCTTTCTGAGGATATGAAGGTACAAGTTTTCACTCTCCAGATTAGGTAGAGACTTTTCCTTTTCTATTCTTATGAAGTGATAGGGGTATTTGGTTCCATACAACAATGAGCCTTAAAATACAGCTCACAGACATTCCAATGCAATTCTCATTGGTTTCCAATTTATATTGGGGAAACTCCTACAGCCCCTCCAAAATAACACTCTCAAAAGAAGCTAAGATTTTGCTGATAACAAAGAGCTATTGCTTGTTTGTAGTAGATTGAAATTAAGCTCCATTAACAGAACTCTGCAAATTAAGCAGCTCACACTCTTTAGCTACATGCACAGTGTTACACCATGTAGAGACTTCTGCTGTGCCGGAAAGGCAACAGTGAAGTTTCTTTTCTGTCCAAATTCATGTACTGGTTTTGTTGTTTCTTTTGTTGGTTTTTTGTCAGCGGTGGTGGTTTTTCAGAGATATTTTTACTTTTTTTTTTTATAATTACAGCCTGGATTCACATCAACAATAGTGTATGCCACAGTATTTAATTTACGCAAATTAACTATTTACAGGCTATTGCTAATGCAACTTGTGTAATATCAACTTTGTCTGAGCCATATATTGCCCCTTCCATTGATCTATTCAACAAAATTAAAAGCTAATTACAATAGTGAAGTAGAAGCCTACTTAAATCTGATACCAATTTGACATAGAAAGTTATGTACTCTTGAATTGGGGCTATATGGAGCTTTTACTTTAAAAACAACCTAAAAACAGAGCCTTTCTTTAGAATGATACAATTTTCTGTATAATCCTATTAACAGTCTCCTTTAAATTCACGGTATTTGCACACCTTTCTACAGTCTTACACCTGAATTACACCACACAGCACACAGAGGCCTAGGACTGATATTCCAGTGCTAGCTAAACAACCAGAGAAAAATGGAAGAACTCTATATGCTCAATTATTTATAGGCAAATAACCACAGTGCTCAAAATAATAGATGGATGGTACCTTAGTAGTAAAAGAACATTTAAAAGGCACACTTAGTATTTCTCTGCCCATAAATTACAGCTTTTTAAAACTAATCTGCTTGTTAAGCACACTCTGTAAGTATATTTTACAATTTTACTGTTTGCAATACAGTTTTCTAGCTAACTACTTCAACACAGATTCCAAACACTGCTGTGGCAAAGCACTTTCAGAAATTATATATTTATTGTATATTTCACAAAGAAGGGGATGACCAAGCTGTACCTAAGAAATGCTTTGCTATTTATTTTAAATAAACTTACTGACTTATTTTGTGGTACTTGTTTAACACTGGTACTGAAAGCAGTTCCAGGGTATTACACCAGTAGAATAAAAACATTTGGGTTAACCAAGTAAATTTAAATAATTGCAATCTCATACGTCATTACACAGTGTTGCCTCAGTAGTATAATATTTCTTTTTGAGGTTTCTGAAACTGGGTTGTAGAAAAATTTTTCTGTTTAAACTCATGCATATAATATCATTAGTATCTTCCATGCTACCTGTATATGCATATATATTTAATTTCTAAACTAATCTTAAGCACCATTTTGAAACAAACTTCCTTAAAACTAAAGTTTTTTCTTAATTTTTTAATGTTTTTTCTTGTTTCAGAGAGTTGATCATGATGGATAAATAAGGAATTATCGTATTTCAAAATAGTTGTTGTGAAATTGAATAATTATCTTCAGAACAACAGATGAAGATTGATTTAAAGAACAGTTATAAATCCACAATGGTATCACTTTTAATACTAAAAAATTCCATGCATTTGTGGAAAATCACCTGTGATTGTTCCAATTCTGCTTTGTTTAATTTGATACCGAGTATGTCAGCAGCAATTCTCTGAAAACACAGGAAGACCTATGGAAAAATAATAAATTGCATTTAAATGATTTAAAACAGACATCGTTGAGGTTCTTTCAAATATCAAACCATTCTTGAACAGTAAACAATGATATACAAAATTATGACCTGTGCAAAACAGATCTGAAAATAACCTCATCTGGTACTTTCAATTTTGTTTAAAAATTTGAGAAAATAACTCAACAATAGTACAAGGAATGAACAGTATGCTGGATTGTTAAGCAACACTTCTACTCTGCCTCCAGGGACCTAAGTTTAAACAAGCTTTTACACAACCCACCTCTCAAATACTACTCTCGGTGCTATAAAATATGAATAAGGGTATTCACTAATGTTTAACAGAAAAATGTATTATCAGCGTATTGTGAAATAAGAGAAGTAGGTTTCTGAAACTGACAGTAACAGAACTGTGCATCAACATCACCAAAATCTCTACTACATGTGTCCAAAAAATAGCAGTATGAAAGGGTTCTGAAGAATCTTACAAAACATACACTGAACAGAAGTATCTAGGAACAAGCAGGATGTTGTACAGCCTGCAGCAGCAGCCTGGCAGAGTTAGACTTTGGACATGGTTTAACACATAATACTGGGTGGCAATGCTGTCTTAAGTAATTCCTTTAATTCATCTAAAGACAGTCCACCTATCTGACTGTTTAGGTAAAACTGCATTTTAAATGTGATTAAAGAATATGTCGTGTTCAAGAGGAACAGTTTAAGTGTGCACTGACGCTGAACACTATATTGCCAAGCTACATGCTGTATTTTATCTGCAGGGCTGCTCATCTGAGCTCACCATCTAAATTCCTAACAAACATTGGTTTGCATCATGCAGCTGCCAAACACACACACACAAAGAAAAGATCTATATACATGCTCCCAGTCATTTTCAGTGAAAATTAAGAAAAATACTATTTACACAATCTCTTCTAACATCCAAGATGGAAACCAGAAATAAATTAGTGGCACAACCAACAAAGTGTGGTAGCTTCCAGAACAACTGCTCTTTCTCTCAATTCCTTGGGGTTCTGTTCTACCAACATCTACACAACAAGAAAGGGCATACTGAACAGAGATTCTGAGGCTCAGAGACCTAGTTTAACCCACACTAAGCTATCAGGTGCTCTGAGCTACATCACCCACCACAAGGACACTCTGTGCAAAAAACATCAACCACAAGTACAATGCTTCAGCCATGGGATTTGATGGACAGTGACACAGTTAGTTCTACTAAACCTTTCATGATTTTTTTTTGCTCCTGAGCTGACTTTCAGAATTTTCTATGTACACAAAATCATCTTTTGCAAACAAGTCTGTTGAAAAGATCTGACGTCAACAAAACAAATCATTTAACTGCATAAGACTCCTCTAGTCTATACTCACAGTAGCAATGGATGGCCTCTTCTTAAATCACTGTCTAGGATAAACACTCCATCTTCTGAATGATCAGTGTGCAGTAACAGAGAAATGGCTACTTCAAATTTATATTGAAACTAAAAATGAATTATTGAAACTACTTCTTTTGTTAGTAAATATTTAGGCAGAGATTTCCTGTTAATGTTTTCTAGGCACATTCAGATGTACTTTTATTTTAAACGTAAGCTGTGAAAAGTACAATCAGTACATATAGCAGAATGCTGATGAAATTAATGACTTAGCTGCAATAAAGATTCTGTCATAATTAACAATGATAAATGCATCAATTATAAAAGGAGTTAATTTTGGGGGTCTCCTTGAGAAAAGAATACATTTTATCAGATGCACATTTTACTAAGTGTAGTATTCTAATTTTCTTCCTGTTTTTAGCATAAGAAGCCTGTATTATCACACTTTAAACAAAAAATATGCCAAGGACTTAACACAAACTATAAAGAGAATCAGGACCCACTGCATTTGTAACTGCAGTATTGTTAGATTTTACAGAAAAACTATTATCTTACAAAATTAGGCAGCTCACTGCACAAGATTCATCGAAGACCTTAACAAGTAATTCCATTTGTGGACTCTAATTCCATGTATTTGAACATGGTCTTACTATTCAATAACATTAAAATAAAGTAAACTTTGTTGTCATCAGTAATATTAAGGAGACAGATACAAGACTATTTTATGGGAACGACAAACTCATTAGGTATGAGATAGAAATCAAGCAAAACAATACAATATGATTTAATTTGACTGATAGTGTCAACTGAAAAAGAGCCTTTTCTTTCATATGCTTCCAAGTAAAACAAATAACCCAGTTAGCTCAGAGTCAAAAGATTGTTCAAAAATGTACTCTGCAAAGCATCTGGTACAAATGCTAGAATTTCGAATTTCAATGGACCTGCAAAGGGAAAGTCTCTCATGGCTCAGGACTCAAAATAAAATCTTTTATTGCACAAGATCTTGTCACATTATTTACCAATCATTGGAAATTTCTATATTGATGGTCTACGGATGAGACTCCACCTGGAATGAAGAAATATATTTAACTACAAGCTGACAGCAAACAGCGATTTAGCTGATGTCAGTTCTCATGCTGATGTATAAGCCAGACCATTTCCATTAAAATCTGTACCTCAAACTGAAAATCAGATGAGAAACCACTGTAATTTAATAATAATATGCACTCATACAAAGATCAACTTTTCATGCAACTAACGGAGGCAAAAAAGGGCCTGCAGCACCCTGAGTTCTCAACAGTTTGTTATGTGAAGTATAATAAAACAGCTGCATCTTGAAAAAAAAACAACAGACATCTAAAAGTTTGGGGTTTTTTTTTCTTACTTACAGAATCTCCTGTCTTGGCTGACACAAAATGGCTACTGAAATTGTTTTCCTGACAAAATCGCTGGTGCTTGTCAGCTTTCACTGTGCGCATATGCTCCAAGTCAACTAAAAATAAGTTTAAGAAATGAAAAATTATTACACTGGAGCCCATTTACTTACCCACCTTAGAAATTACTCATTGGAAACACATCAGATAGAATACTTTCCCTTTACAGGTGTATGCAAATGCAAGTTTCTTTTCTTTCTATAATCATTTGCTAAAATAAAAACAATTAATTACATCAGACAAATTTTATTTGCAAAACTAAAATAAAACCACAATTAAAATTTTATGGCCAAATGCAACAAATCCATATCTCAAAGTACAAATTTATTTCTGGATATACTCAAATACTTTGTAATAACTCTACTGCTAGCTACATACGAAAATAAGACAGAACTAATATTCCGTATTCTCTTTGCAAGTAAGATGCATATTGGGGTTTCCAGTGAAACTTGAAGAGTTTAAAAAATAAATTCACCAAGCACACCTAAATTGACATATTTTTCCAAAGTAAAAATGTAAATAAGTTATAAAGAATTTTATTGCAGAACATGGCAAAACAAAAACATTCACCATAATTAAAAAAATTTACTTAGTAAAAGCAGTGATGCTTAGTTACTTATATATGAAGCTTTCAATTCCACAAAGGTGTGGTTCAGAAAATATTAAAAAGTAAAATGCACATTTCAAGACACACATATATTTTCATTTTTATCACTTTACAACCATTCGAAGCAGAGTTTATGCTGAAAAGCACTAGTTGTTTCCAAAATCTCACAGAACTCAAGTCTTGTGCAGGTTTTATTGTGTACATTCCAGCTTCTCCGATCTGATCCTAAGGTAATTAGAAACTATATTGAACAGTTTCTCTTTTTCTTATTGCATTACAGTTCCTATAAGAGTGTTGACTCAATGTAGTCAAATTATAAGGCAAATATATTCAGAAGGATTTAAGGACAAGCAGGCTCTTTGAGTTAATACAGGAAAAAAAAACTTCAACTGATTTCCTGAGGAAGAGACCCAACTGACTTGTAAAAACTTGTAAATTTGCAAATCTAGTAAGCCTGTATAATAGCGTTATTTGATTATCAGCTGAAAAAATGCTCTCCTACTACATAAAAGGCTTTATTTTTAAATGATATTGGAGGTCTTTAGTTTGTAGGCTCTGGAGATTTTCTCTTGGAGATTTTTAGCCTAACAGGGGATTCCTACACCCCATTTATACTGCTTACCTTGGTTAATGTGGAGTTTTTGACACGTATTACTGTTCCTTGCACATCAGTAAGGCCTTGTTTGTAAGAACAGGCCTAAAATCATCCAGTTACCACAGGCATTAATATGTGAAGGACTAAAATGCTAAGCTATTAACACTAGTGTTTCTAGTATAGTTTTTCCATAATACTAAACATCCACTATATAATACAGTTTAATTCAAAAAGGGAAGAACAAATACATTTACTAAAATAAAGCCCAAAGTCAAATAATAATTTAGTTAAAATCTCATGCATTTAATTTTTTTCTCTGAAAAATAACTACCAAGATAAAAGATAGAATCTTTTGAAATGCCTTTAAGAATAAAACAGAGCATACTGCCTAAAACATTTCATTATTAACTATTATTTTTATGCTTTACATATTAGTTTTAAGTGCAGCTTGGAAAAAACAACAGTGAGATTACTCTTTTGGGAAAAATAAAAATGTATTTTCATTATTTTCATTTCATAAACTTTTAAATGAACTTTAATCCCACCTCCAGATCTCATGCATTGCATTTCTCTGATTATACTTGAACTCCAAAAACCTCCACACAATTACAATACAACTAAATAAATAGATAGCTAGACAGCATTTACACTATATTCCTTTAAAATACCACAACATGCTTACATAAATACATAAAAACAAGTTCATTAGTTGTAACCTCTCTCAAACTCTCTTTCCCGGGAAGGAAAGAATAGAGAGTGTACAAAGAAAACAACAGGCTAAAAGGTTGATGAATTTCCAGGAAGAAAATGCCACAGGGATATTGGAAATCATATCCTTAAATGCCTCTTACTTTCTATGAAGAAACATCAATAATAATATATGGTCAGTGGAGTATACACTCCATTACAGAAGAGAAATTAAAGCACACAAGATCATAGAAACAAACAGACTGAAAATGAAAAATCAAGGTGTAATTATGTTTTCAAACTTTGTGTAATTCTCATTCTCCCCAGTCACAAGTACTTTGCTTTCTGCCTCCTGAATTTTGAGCTGTCTGCTCTGACCTGTACAGGCACTGTCCTGCCAGGGAACTGCCAGGCGACTGTCCATGCATGCATTCAGAGCCCACAGAAAATGCTAGGTGATTCATGTTATGTTAGCTCTTGGTGAAAAGGGGCACATTTTTAGTACAAGAAGAGTTTCAAGTGTTAATAAACATTTAACTACCCAAAACTGCAGTTTGAAGTCAATGAAGGGCAATGATCCTAAGTCCAATTTCCTTTGCATTGCCCGCAGACCAAGGGCATAATCATAGAGTTACCTAAGATCAGCTGAAGACAGTGAACAGTTACCCTCCAGCCCTTTTTATTTAACATCTGACATCGGTCAGCTCAACAGCAGAATTCTTAGCACACTGGGAGGTAAGTCTTGCCCAGCTTTTATTTAGACATCACAGTAAAACGACTTGAAGGACAGTTTTGGAGGAGAAAAATTATTTTCTAAAAAAGATGTTTATAAGGAATGCAGGGACTTTATAGAAAGAAAACTAACAGCTGGCCAGTGTGGGCACATATGATGAGCCAATTAACAGCAGGAATAGGTATCTTGGGATGAAGAATGATATGAGAATGCACTTAAGCCATGAAAAGTTTAACAGCAAAGAAAAATAAGTTTTGGATAGAAAGAAAGCAAATAAGATACATAAATATAGTTTGATTTTATAAACCAGGAAAATGATCTTGCAGAATATTCTAAATGACTAGATAACATAGCAATGGCCAAGAAAAAGGAATTTAGATACAAAATGAGAACATTTTATCTCTGGTAATGGCTATGCTAGGCCACATCTAACAAAGGTCTCAGAGAAGGAATCTGCAAGATTTGGCCACACATCAAACACAAACATTTAGAGAAAGGCCCAAAGTGAAGTTTATGTGCCAGATGGTGCAGTCATCCTCCTCATCTTTAGGGAATGAGAAAGATGGTAACAGCAGGGCAAAAGTAATAGCTTGACTTTTACCAAGGAGAATATAAACTGATGGCTAGAGATTCACAAAGGGATGTACAAAGGAGGCAAAAGGATACAAGTTTGAAAAGTAAGAAGAGATTTAACTATTTGCAAATAGTGACTCTCTACAGCATAAAAATGTTACAAACCAGTATTTTTGGTTGAGGGCTTGAATACAAACTCTCCTATCTGCATTAAAGTATGCTTTCTGATCATGAAAAGCTAAGGCAAGCCCAAGATATGTAAACTTTGGAGAATGCAGCGAGAGTATTTCTTTGATCATTTCAAAAATTCTAAATGTCTTAAAAATGGGATCCACAGCCAGAAAGGGCAGTTAAAAGTATAAATTAACAAAGCAATAGTTAAAATGTCAAAGGAATACATTGCTAATTCCCTGGCTAGAATGGAACCACTTAATCTATTTGCATTAAATGGAATATTTGAATAAATTACTTGAAAACTTGTATCAGAAGCAGAGGGACATTATGAGCAATGCGGGAAAGAGAGGGACATACCAGTCATAGTCTTGTTCCACTGACTAGCCTGATGAGGACCAAAAAAGGGGGCTCATCGGCCTCCAAAGTATATTCAAAGTCCCTTTCAAAGAAAAGGCATCCAAAATATAGGCTGTTGCAGTTTTGCTTATTTTTATGCCTGAAATACACAGTAAAAGCCTCAAGTGACAACTACAAAAAATATATGGCTTCTAGATATTCTCCCAAATTTACCTCCATTGCCTTGCTTATCTTCTGAACAGCCCATCTTGTTCATTCTCTAAAATGAGACTGAACATTCACCTTTAAGCTTTTCTAGTATAAAGAGTTATTTCAATTACACTAGCAAGATAAACTGCTGTTCCATAACAGGTCAATACACATCTGTATGTACAAGAATCCCATAAAGATACAAGAACAACAAAAACAGATTAGAAACTTTGGGAATTCAGACACAGCTCTCAGCAAGGCAAACAGATGCAAGTGAAAATCTCCTCTTAAAGACTGAGCAAGCATAAATCAACATCTGCTGTAGCAAAAGCAGGTAAGACTTACTAAAATGCTTGCTTCTCATGAATTCCAGGGAGTTCCATTTTGATTTACAGGTGAGATTAAACAGAGATCTAGTGAGGTGAAAAGAGAAAACAGAATCTAGGAGAAAAGTATTGAACTCCCACACAAATCCCAAGGATACTCCCTCTAAGGCATTCCTGAAGACTTCTTGGAAGAAAAACCAGCCCTATCCCAGCCAAAACCAGCACAGGATAAAAAAAAAAAAAATACAGAACAGGTAAGAACAACACTGCAGAATTTAGGTAAGGGAAAAGATGTAAACGCTACCATGGCCATCTCTGTAGAGAACTAGCAACATTTCAAAGATAAGGAGAAAATAGTCATTTTAAGTTATAACCAGAGACGTTTGATTAGGTTACATCTTCAGGTGATCTATAAAAGGATTTTCAATAACGGCCCTTCAAATTGCTATTATACATCAATTATTTGCAGTGAAAATCTCATGGTCAGTGCTAAATCAAAATGGAAAAGGAAACCATACTTTACTGCAAGGCAAGATATCAATAGTATGATTAAAAATTCTGAGGAAACACTCGAGACAGCATAAATTGATCTTCGAAGTCCAAAGTCTATATGAATTTACTTGGGAAATTAAGAGTAAGTCGCTGAAACTTTAGTTTATTGGGCTGTGGCAAGGGAATGGAAAAACCTTAAAAAGTACTAGATAAAACACAAATGAGTCCTTTACAATCTACCCAGCCATTCAACAGCAATTCCATCTTGATTGAATAGTTTTGCTGCTTTTGACTCTAAAACCACTAATGGTAAATAAATTAATGTCAAAATTTTTTCTCTTCCACTATTTAGCTGTTTGCATCATTCCGTAAGTTAAAAATGGCCTGCTGCAATGAACCACACAGCACTACCACGTACAGACTATCAGCTCCTTTCCCCTACACCATATCTGGTGTGGCAGCTTAAACACTACTTTAACTCAACTGCTTCTCTAAAATCCAGGATCTAGGACCAATGTAATAAGCTCACCAGAGATTGCTGCAAGGAATAAAGTGTGATATCAAATCCCAGAACTCTATTGTCTCAAAATAAAGGCAATAATAAAATACATGTAACAATTTACCCAATACAACTGGTACAAAGAGAAAGCCACAAAGTACTTTAAAATATGTATTATCAGTCAGAAAAATTATGAATATTCTGGTTTTATAATCTTTCAAAACCATATAAGCAAATAACTGCACATACTCTAAAAAGACAACAGAGCATCATTTGTGCAGAATGTAGAGGCTGCTACTCATTTTATTTATCTCTCTTCCCCCCAGGAAAAGTTCCTGGGGGAAAGGAACTGCCAGTTTCTTTTTTCATAACATCACTGGAGAAGAGCTCCATGTAAAATTACAGGGTTTTTTTAAGTAGGAAAACATCCATTTTGCATGAATCTTCCTTCCAAGTAATTCTGGAAGAAACGCGAAAAGGTAACTTGTACAGGTACTTCCAAGCAGCTGAGAAACTAGGGACAGTACTTAGGATAGTATGGACAACTGAGTACAATGCACGTGAATCAAGTCTGAGTGTTCAACTGTTTGTTGGCACTTCCCCTGGATCGTGAGATTACACTTACAAACTGTAAGCTGTTTCCAAAGATTATACCAGTGAAAACCTATCAACTTGCTAAACCATATATATGGAAAGAAATATGAGAGACAATTTAGAGCTGCAGTTGGGATGCCTCTCCACCCAAATCTAACAACCTTTCGCTTTCAGACCCTGAACTGTGAAAACTGAAAGGGATTCCATTGTAAAGGGGCAGTTTTCTTTAACATGAACTTTTTTTTAATTGATAACAGTATTTTCCATTAAAACTGGTAGTAACACATAAATGAAGTTACAACTCTCCAGTTTTTTAATTATCTTACATATTATAACTATCTCATATTTCAATATAACTAAGAGTAGTTTTAAAGTTATGAGTAAACATCTTTATTAAAGGAACCACACAAAAATATATTCTTTTATAGTATGCTGTGAAAAATGAAATATAAATCTTTCTGCAAAGTATTTGCAGCTGTGCACACAAGGTATACAATTACATAATGTTTAAATAATGAGCTATCACGATTAGCCCACACAGACATGACAAGTAAAATGCTTTAATAATTTATTAATTTGATTTACATGTGCTTAAAATTATGTACACATTTTCTCTTCTAAAAATACTCCAGGGTCATTAAAAAAGGGGTCCGTATACAACAGTGTCTTTTCCATCCTATTTTTTGGTATAATTTCTGACTGATTTCTTAAGAACAAAGCTAGCTTGGGCACCTGAAAACCCAGCAGACTGAGGACAATATTTTATACAGCACTGTCCTCATCCCGTGCATGCTGCTCAACAAGTACAGTCAGTTTAATCCTACAATGTGACAATTCTGCTTCCTTCATGCATAAGCAAACCTGTATGAAGAGAACTGAAAGAGGGATTTGTCCAAGAGGTGCCAAATACCTACTGTTTTAAAACACAAACCAGAAATCAAGCTGAACACTGACAACAACATTCTAGGCTACATGATTTACTTTCCAGTTTATCAGATCTCTGTCACGTAGCATGCCAACAGAGACTAGCTTAGCATGGCCCACTGCTCTGGTCAGAAGGAACCCCCTTTCAAGACTCTTCTTCCATAAGCAATATTACCTGGTTTTAATCCTAATTTTACCATCAATCCAAAGAAAAAAGTGAAATAAAAAAAGGGCAACAAAAAAAAAAGCCCTCCCTAGTTTTTTATTGCACAGCTTACCAGCAACCTACTGCTTTCCCACCAAACATGGAGTTATTTTATTATGTCTTAGGTTTTAAAGAGTATTTCAAGAGGTTACTTAGAACTTCAAGCATAAAGGTTCTTACTGTGTAAATAAAAAAAAATCTAATATCTAATTATTATTATCCAATATAACCAGACTTATACAGAAATATCAATAACTTAATTTGCCAATGAACTGTACCAGGTCTGCAGCACTACCAGACTTTGTGTATCAGCTAGCTTTTTGAAAATTTATTTTGATTTGGTACTTCTAAATTACTACAGCACACATTCTCGAATATTCAATCCCAAATGTCAGAGTGCAAACTGCAGCTTTTCATAGTTAATTTTCTGTTACTACTTTCAATCTTTTTCTCACTCTAAAATTGTATAACGGCCAAGAAAAGAAAACTCTTTCATGGAAGTCCTGAAAACTATGCCCCTACTCTGATTTAAGGAAGCTCAAAACGAAATATAAATATAGTTCCAGTACAGATTTTCTCAGTAATTTTTTTAGGTTATCAAGAAAACATCTAGTGTTGATCTGGTTATACTCATGTCAGACAAACTACATGTCACATTAACTACCTCCAGGAAGTTATTCCAAACACAAAATAAACTGTTTATGCCACTTCTCAGATAGATAGCATGACAGATTGTTATTAATTGAAGACAGATGAAATACATTAATTTGATTGCAAGCATGTGTTTACTTTTTCACAGTCATGTACACTCTATTGCTGATGCTTTCCTATGAGGACATAGTAACAAATCAAATGTTGTATTAGAAGACTTGCTAAGGCAGAATAATAGCTGGTGCTGCACTTTAATACTCAAAAAACTGTGCTTAACATTTCCAGCTACAACAGGAAATCACTGGTTTCAGAAACCAAAAAAAATGATAGCTTAAAAACTCCTGTAATTTACACAAAACACTGTAACACTTCCTCCTCTAAAAATTGTAACTAACGCAAATATGCTTCTCAATTACAATAAAGAAAATTACAGCTTTCTAAATGACAAATCTATGATCTAAGTGCCTTCCAAAAGACAAATTCCTCCAGATACAAGACATGAAAATGTATGCCTAATATGGGAAAGGAAAGGTGAACAAATCCTAGGTCTTCTGGTTAAAAACAGAAAGACATCGTGCCTCATGTGAATGAGGTTTGCCTAGTTTTATGCACACCTCTCATATAGGCCTCCACTTATTTGTACAAAGCTTATGTGGAATTATCTTTCTTGTCCAAAAAATGTCATACAAAGACACAAAATCTGAGCTTCTTGGAATAAGAATACTTCTCACATTAAAATCAAATTGATGAGGCTGACAGTTTGTTCTACCACAGGAAATAATAAAAAGAATGTGTTTACAATGACAAGTTCTCTGATGGGCATTTATGAAAGTAGCTCCAGTTATTTCATTAACTTATTTTTACAAAAAGTATTCCATATTAAATGAGACTTTCAAATTCTTTTAAACAATTACAGCACTTCTGCTAAAGCTCTAAAACACACTGGTTCTTGAGCATCTTAGGTTAATGAGGGTAACACCTCCACGATTTAAACAAGGTTTCAACAGAAATCAAGAAGAGCAGCCAGAAGTAAATGTCTCCATCTCAGCATACCAAGTGCAGCTAACTAAAGAGGACACAGGACAGGACTCTTGCCTAATAACAAGCATGTTTAATGTCTGGTAGACGGCAGGTCATTTTTAAGATGATGTTAACCTTTGCAAATACAAACAGCAGGCGTTTTTTCATACAAAAGTAGAATTTCTTATACAGGAGAAAAACAATACACTCAAGTTTCTTTTCAAAACTAGGTTGACAGATGAGTGGCTTACACAGCTTGAAGAGACAATTAAAGAGAAAATAAGGATTTTTTTTTTGCCCAGTTAGACATTTCCCACTTTCATTTTTAATAAATTCTTGGCAGAAATTCTTGCAAGCATTTCTCATTTGACTGAACAGACTAAGACTACACTGACAGCTGGAATCTGATCCCTTCTGTTAGGTACCTGTACCACTTCATTCCTACCCCTAATGCCAACATTTTTGGAAACAAGTGTTCAGAAATTATTTTATTATTAAACTAATACAAATTTGAGTCACCTTATTTTAGGATTAAAACATAAGTGGAACTATTCTACTTTTTTTTTTTCTTTTTGAAAGGGTATCATAAGGCCACAGAAAGCAAGAGAGGTGGATGAAAGGCACTGTTGACTGTCTTCTCTCCACCCTGCAACTCAAGGGGCTGAGTACACTGAAGATCTAACGAGATGCCTGACAGTGAACCCTGAAGGCATGAATCAAGGAACAAGGAGTTTAGACATGGTGCACACACCTCTGTGCAGATGATTTTATGACAAATCTCTGTTTACTGCAGAGTACAGACCTAAACAAACATGTACTTAGGGTAAGCTTAAAAAATCAAGCGGGGCTGTCAATGAAAGAACATGAAACACTTTTGTGCATTCTGGTACAGAGAATGAACAGCCTGGCTTCAGCAAACTCATGCTACTCTCTCAAAAGTATAATCTCACAAGACTTTAATGTTCTCTAATTTCACCCCTTTGGTTAATTACTTTTTACTTTCCACAGAGAAACATATCCTAAGATTACAAGCTCCTCCTGGAGAAAAGACAATTTGTTCACTATTGCTTTTTATCCAGTCTGTCAGATTCTTACATGGCCCTAGTGGCAATTTACAAACCCTTTACAACTAGTAGTAGATCATTTGCTGACTAATTTGCTTCCCAGTAATACCATTCTTGTTTTTACAACGGGAAAATGAAGCACATATGAAAAGATAAATGAAAGCCTTGCTAAGATCACAGGAAATTTCATTGAACCATCAATTTACTTCTTTGTGCACTAAATCATCTTTCGTCTTCTTATACACTTGTGTTCAGGCTTCCTAATCTTTGTGCCAATGAGAAATTTAAATTATTAATTTAAGTTAAAGGTGTTAATCTAGACTCAAACGTCTTTATGAGTAGCTATTTCCTAGAGACAAGCAGAAATGAGAAAAAGCCTAAGTCAGGAGAACACATCCCAGCTGAATTTTTCTTGCTATATTAGTTCAATTATAAAAATCACAGTGCAGGCACAATGACCAGCACAGGACAGGAACACAGTTAAAAATGTTTATTGAATGATGCTGAGAAAGCAAAGCAAAGAAAAATAAGCTGTGTTCACACAAACCATAATCCCCAATGCCCAACACCATGGAGATAAATTCCAGTCCTCACAGGCACACTAAAACACCAGCATTAGACAAGGAAAAGTTTAATGAAATTATAAATTACACAGCAAGAGCATTAGTGTGACCATCTCTGAGAAACAGAAGTTCTTTAATGAAGAACCATAACTCAAATACAGTAGAGGATGAAAATATGTAATAATTCTTTTATATCTCTGAAACTCTAGTTGCAACATTTCTTCTCACATTCTCAAAACTTTCCGTAAGTAATACATATGGTATTTCACTTTTTGGATCCAGTATCCTTCATAAATACAGTAATCAAGCATACACATAGAAAAAATCAAATTTCAAGCGAGACATCATTTTCTAATTGCCAACATTTTAGCAATACCAACAAGAAAAACATTATACCACTTAGAATGAAGATTTTCGCTCACCAGTGTAAGACTGTCCTTTATAAAGCAACATGTAACAAACACAGAAATATTTGATTCATAATCTTTTAAGAGAATTTTTAACACTGCAATGGCTCCAATATATTTTTTAAATATTCATATGCACTCCTACGGACAAATTCATTTCTATGTGCCTACCTTCAGAAACCACGTTTCTCTTTAGATTAGACATCACTGCGTTTGATGGTAGTTTCCAAAGTTCCCTGTAATGAACTTCAATGACTGCTCCAGCACTTTAAAACAAAACTTGCTAACGGAAAAAAAAAGAAACCCTTCTCTGATTCAACATAAAACTATTTTTATCAGGATTACTGAAAGTTAAAAAAAATGCTTAGATTGATTTATCTGAACTACTAGAGACAAACTGCTGGGCCCAATGGTTTTCTTCAAAAATAAATTTCCTCCCCATATTATTAAAAGTATGTTTTAGGACAGAGGTTAAAAAGGGGTAAAAAACAAAAAGCCAATTTTCCTACTAATCCAAATAGAGATATCATTGTTTTGGTTGAATTTAAAATTCCATAAGGTCAACAGCCAACAGAGTGTAAAAAAAGATATTATAACAATGTAATTTCTGAAATTCTAAGTTGAATGAATATTATTTTGTGTTCTTTAGTGCATTATTGAAGACATGAAGTTGCAATGTGCTAAACATTCAGAAGATGGTGCTAGTCCGATATATCCACAAGCCATGGGTGGATCAACTTTTCTTCATCTGTTTAAAATATTTTCTCTAATTTTCAAGTTTCTACTATATCATCACTGAATTTATCAATACCAGAACAAGATACAGTCATCATCAGTTAAGTACAATGAGGACTACTAAATGATATCATTCTAAAATTCACAAAGATTTACAGGACAGGCATAAAATATAAAGCTCACTATAATTTCATAAACTCTGGATCTAGGGATCTTTATGAAAACTTATACAACATTTCTTACATCCTGCCTTCAGTCACTCACATCTGTCTCCTTCTACAGTCACAGTTTCAAGACCCACTGATGCCAGCACCAAAACCTGGGGAGTCTCACCTTGTTCCACTCCTGGCTCTTCATCCCCGCCTTCAAGCCACAGTGTAACTATTCTCTCCTCACCTACTTAGGAGGCCAGGCAACTCCTGTGAGCTTAGGAAGCTCAGTGAGCTGATCCATGTTAAAAATAGCCACTTCTTTTTGACTGCTCTGTTTAACCCAGCTCAAGTCTCAGATCTGATTTCCCATGGAGCAGTGGTAGTAACTTCAAGCTGCAAATGGGCTTCACCACAAGGCCAACCAACTGTAGAACTGCAGCCTCCTTGAGCTTGCAAGGGCTCAATTCCTTCTCAGCATGGAAAAGGGCTGGCAAGTTAACAAAGTCAGTCACATTACTGCATATGGAAAACTAATTTTTTCATATTATTATTAAAGGCAGATATCAGTTTATTAAGACGTAAGATGCAGTCTGTAGCTATAGACAGAAATCAAAACTAATTCCATCTGCCCTCCTCCCAAGAAACACCTACAAAATCTTGGAACCAATTTCCAGTTCTGCTTATAATTCAAACAATATACAGCCCCTTCCAGACTAAGTACAGTTGAACAAGTACTTTCTTCCAAAAAATAGTAAATTTGGACATATTAAGACATCAAGCAAAAAGTCTTATCCTTACCTAGCAGTTCCTAAAACAGTGTTTTCCAAATAACAGGAACATATCTCAGAGTAATATATTTCATGAAGTCATGGAAATGAACTATTAATATCAAACTTACTTCTATAAAAAGCATTTACCTAATAAATAACAACTCCTCATGCCAGCTTGACCCATTCTTGATGGCTACTGCTACATCCATCTACAGAGTCTCTTTCCACAGGTATGCTTCTGTTGACTTCAGGCCAACAGCTACGTTTGGCTGTCCTCTCCGGGGTGATGCTTTTATCCAATACTCTGAATTACTTGTCCCTACCAGAGCCAACCAGGTCAGCTCCAGGGCCCTTCCATGCCTGACTACTCTGTGGTTCCAGCAGATGTAATAAGGAGTTGGAGACAGTGCTTCTTCTACATACCCCTCTGGGAACTCTCCCACAACAAAAATAATAAATGAATGTGAAATCATTCCCTGGGATATAAAAGCAAGCCTTAAATGTTCAAATATCAGGCCAAGTTGGTATTACTGTTATTACAATAAACCTCCAGCATTAAGCAATTTCAAACATCAGTTCTTCTTCCAAAATTTTTCAATGTAAAGACAAGATTGGCACATATCTGAAAGAAATTACTCAGTTACTAGGCAATTTATTACTGCTTAACTGTTCCATGTGTATCAAATCCTGTTTAACAGCAGCCCAGTTTTTCTTCCATTTGGAAGTTTTTGTAACTAATTATTACTAAGCCAAACTGATTTTAACTGGCAGTTAAAAAATTAATAGTGCAACTGAACTTTATATTAAATGACTTTTTATAAGAAAAAAAAGTGAGATTGCTTAGTAAATAAATACAATATACTTCAATTAACTACAAAAGGAGAAATTAAACCCAAGCATATTCAGATCAATGATAGTAAATTTATCAGCCAATTCTTAAACTAAGCCACAGCATTTCAAAGAGTACAAAGAATTGAATTTCAACTATTTATTCTTAACAGTATGATGATTTCAGAGCAGACAGTAGAAATGGAACAGTACAAACCTCTTACGCATTTGACAACTCACATATTTAATTATCACAATCTAGTCATCCAGGCAAAAAAAAATGCCTGAATTTTAATCAACACATCACTGTTGGTTCATCACTGTCTTGGAGAACTGTTCTTGCCTCCAAGCAGAGTGAGCATACAGCTCATTTCTCCCTGACATAGATTTCTATCATGATGTGAACATGTGGTCCAGAACTTCATTAGCTTAACAGAAAGCTATTATTGACTCAGATATTGAGAAAAAGCTACAAAAGCCTTTTTCCAAACAAATTTAAAACATCAAACAGTGAACACACTGAAACGGATTATACTAATATCGCAACCTTATTGTATCAATCAGTCTCAGATGAGCAGAAGGAACCAAGTCATCAGGCTAGCTAGCTATAAGGGACTGAATAAAAATCATTAACAACCTTGTCCAAGACTTTAAAAGCTATATAATGCATAAAGGAACCAAGGGAATAAGAAAAGTACTTTATACACAATTTGTTACAAATCAGTGCCCATATTCTTCTCAGAGCTAACCTAGCCATCTGCCTATGAAAGCAATCCAATTCCATCTTTTTGTTTCTCTCTCACACACAAACAGAAAAAAAAATTAACCAAACCAACCTCACACCAAAAAGACTTTCATCAAGAATGCAGATGGTTCTGCAGAAGAGGCAGGCCTGAAATCAGTTAGAAAAATGATCATTTCTTCAGCAGTTTAAGCTACCATAACTGCAAACCAAATGGATGGTCCTGGCTTTTCCTGGGCTACTGGCTGAGCACTTCCAAAGCTTCTCGTGTGATAGCACCACTTCAGAAGAAAAGGAACCCACATGTTCATTCAAAGAATAACTCCTCTTTGTTCTGTTCATTTGAGGCTGGATTAGGGAACAGAACTCAGTGCAGTTCTGCCATGACTGCAGATGACAAAAGCAGGTGAAGTCAATCACAAAACTACCTCAGACCAGGCTGTGCTGTGGGAAATACATCACTGAGAACAGCTAAATTTGAACACATGTAAGCACTCCCATAAGTTTTTGTCACGATTCATTTTGTTTTGAAAATATTAAGCAAGTAAGTTGGGGTTCAGCTGGAACTTCTTTGTGTAAAGTTTTTAACACTTATTTTCTAAAACTTCCTAAAACCAAAGGTGATTTTAAGAGTTTCTGCTCCATTCCACTTTTGTTTGACTTAGAGAAATCAGCTACATCGGACTTAAAGTAGAACTTAGTTGCTGAATGTGTATTTTCCCAGACTATTTGGTCAGTCATGACCTTGAACAGTGAAAGAAACCCAATTTACTTTTTATAGTTTGGAGTGCTCAAGGATCAGTAGTACTTCCTTTGCTAGGTTTGGAAAAGAAAAGAAGAATTTGCATCAAGTTAACAGGTCCCTTGTAAATAACCCCAAGATATTATTATGTACTAAAATTTTAGCACAGCCCTGCCAATGACCTAATTTCTTTGTGACTTAGAATACTCCTCCTCTTCTAATATACATAAAGAGTCTCCACAGGCACAATTTCCATGGGTGATATGTTCTAAATTAGGATAGTAAAGAAACTTCTTTAGTTAAACATTTGTTTAGGCCATCACTGACCACTCTTTGACAAATTTATGTAAACATCAAAACTCAATTTTAAACATATTAATATGTTTTTAATAATATTAAACAACACTTTAGATTCTTAGAACTTTTCAGTATCACAAATTTTAACATAGTATAGGCAAGAAACAGGGTTTTCAGAAGAGTCTGTGAGATTCACACAGTTGAACTGGTTAAGAGCAGATAGTTTAAGAAAGATCTTGAAGACCCAAAATGAATCACTAGGGTCTAGTGAATACTCAGTACTTCCCCTTGTGCCCCAGACTTCTTAATTACTTTATCCAAAGACAAACTGTATTGAAAAATAAATAAGATTGTGGAGCGACCACCAGAATCCAGATCACATTCTCTCACCTGCATTGTTTCAACCAACCATCTACAAAGTAAGATACATAAATATAACTACACAACCCAAGGCACTGAGGTCAAAATTGCAAGGATGTGTGGAGGCGTTTTGTTCACTGTCCTAGAAGATTTTATGGAGCTTGAGGCTGGGGAGAAGGAGTTGTAACAGCTCGAGAGAGTGAATTTGAGGTTTTTTTTTAATCCAGTAGTTCAAGGTCTGGCATAGTCCACACCAGCAACTTCCCTTAAAGAGCATTCAGCAGCAGGTACAGAGGCAGGAAAATAAGAAACAGTATACTACAGTGATCGCTCCTTGATACACACCCCACTTTGAGGTGGCCTGAGTTCCTCAGCCTGACACTCCATCTCCAGATTCCCAGGAACACAGATGAAATGTTTTATACCCACTGGTGGGCCAGCCCTTCACAAGTCTCTGTGGTTCCTTTCTGAAGCCATGTGCACTTCTGGCTTCTACGATGAATAGGACTTCCACAATTTAGTTGTTCAGAATGTGAAGAAGTAATTTAATCTGTTTATTTTAAGCATGCTGCTTAATAAAAAGCCATGAGATTTCCTCGAGTTTGTATTGAAAAGATGCCATGTAATTGTTCTCTACCCTCTTTTCATGGTTTTATACACCTGCTTGTCTTTTTATGACTTCTAGGAAACTCAATCTATTTTGTCCCGCCTCATGTAAAAGCTTTTTCAGTCCTCTGGTCATTATTGCTCTCCTGTGTAAACTGGGATCACCTAAATTTCTCTCAGTTCTCAAGGATACTTCTGAGATTCATATCCAAAATTCTAATCCCAGTCTTATCAGAGCTTTGCAGTTTGGCACCAGGGATACACATTGTGTTAGAAGGAAATTATGCTCTTGGCATTTTGCTTGTCCTACTTGTTTCTTCTTTTCATTTCAGAAATGACAGTAGGAAATTTGTAGGCAATCCAAACTAAACGTAAAAATGGGACACCCAACAAACTGGATGCGATAAACAAGCTTTTTGGGTTCTTGCTTTCTATTAATATGAAGTCACAACATACTCAGACATATAAGGAAAAACAATGACCAGGTAACTTTAAAAGAATTTACATTGCAACCCAACTCATCTTCATCAGCTGCCCCTGCAAAGCAAACATGGGCATATCGCAGAGACAGATGTGTTAAATGAATGCCATACCAGACCTCTGAACATGAGATATTTAGCTGCACACCATAGACCAGACTGTTGGGAGCAAAAGTGATACTGAAAGTATCTCCACAAGTGTGGAAACCCCAGCACAGCAAAACAACAAGTACCAAGACCAGTGATGGAATCAGTTATGACAGGCTGTAATCTGCTAAGATTAAAAGCCAAGAGACACCCCAACAACCTCAATTTAAAAAAAAAAAAAAANCATACCAGACCTCTGAACATGAGATATTTAGCTGCACACCATAGACCAGACTGT
Source organism: Donacobius atricapilla (assembly GCA_013397315.1). Lineage (NCBI taxonomy): Eukaryota > Metazoa > Chordata > Aves > Passeriformes > Mimidae > Donacobius > Donacobius atricapilla. The sequence continues at coordinate 70,047 of WBMY01011159.1, forward strand.
TGGGAGCAAAAGTGATACTGAAAGTATCTCCACAAGTGTGGAAACCCCAGCACAGCAAAACAACAAGTACCAAGACCAGTGATGGAATCAGTTATGACAGGCTGTAATCTGCTAAGATTAAAAGCCAAGAGACACCCCAACAACCTCNAAAAAAGAAGAAAAAAAAGAAAACTGCAGCTTTGAAGAAACTTCAGTAGCATCTCTGCTGCCACACAAAACATTCAGTGACTACAGTCATGTACCTGACATGCTTTCCAACTGTCTGCATACAATTCCACATCCAGACTCATACTCTGAATGAGCACTGACACAATAAGCTTGAGCTAAGTGAACTCAGTACGGCCATACCACAGGGTAGCCTGGAGGGACAAGGCACACCTGCTCCAAGTGCCACCAGATATCTGGGAAGGCCTTGCAGCAACCATGTATCGCTTATGGAATGGAACAGCCAGGTCAGGATCAAAAAAAATTGCTCAAACAAATTCCAGACAAATGTATACATGAATATTAGGTCACAGCATTTTACACTCTAGCCCTACCACCCCCAATATCAGTAAAGACAAAATGTTCTTGAAGGAATTACTTTTTGTTTTTTCTCTTTCAGAAGGTGGATTGAACAAGGGGTAGTCTAAATCATGACTCTTTCTTTTAAATATTCAACATCTGATAAACTCTACACCTGTTTCTGTCCAACTGATTTTAATCAGATTTAGTAACCTGGCCTAAAAAAGAGAAATCCTGTGAGTACCTCAAGATACTTAAATCATGAGCAGAACTATAATGCCTGCAAAATATGGCACAAGGGAAGTATTATGCTTAGTCTTGGAACATGGGAATTTCAATGAACAAGATCCCTCATTAGAATCAAATGGGGACAGATGTACTTACATGTGGGTGGGCATGGGTGGATATCAGCCCCTCCAACCTCTCTAATGAGCAATTTCCTCAGATTCAAAGAAAAATTTCATAAAAAGTTAAAGAGAAATGGCAACTTGCCTCCCATTACCACTGGCCTAACTGCTTGGGCTGCTGGTTCTATAAAAAAGGTTTTTTTCAAAGAAAATTATTGTTAAAACCATTTGGCTGAAAGTGAAGAGCTATTGAAAGGTACAGTCAAACTGGCAGCTTGCTCTTAAAATTTCCCCCACCACTTTTATAAGTATCGTTTTGCTTGTGGCTTTTAACAGCTGTTCACACACGTCTAAGCTAGATGTGAACTTCTATTTTCCCAAAACTAAATGGGAAGCTTTAAGCAGCGTCTGATTTAACTTTTTTTTAATTAAAAGTGGAGGTTAAAAGGACTGTGGAAATGGATGATGCAGCTGTGCTGATGCTAGGGAAAAGAATTCCAGAACAAGAAGTGAGGTAGAGTAAACACACAAAATAAGTTTCCCTACACTAAGTGCACACCACACTCATGTGATTTTATTAGCTAAAGAGAATTTAACTCTATGTTTCTTCAGAAACACTTCCCAAAATTGANACTTCCTGGTCATCTATGGATGAAAATAAAATCAACAACATTAAGAGCATTCCCTTTGCACTAAGCACAAGGGACAAGGTGTAAAGAATATGAAGAAGATGAAAAAGTGGAAGAGAAACAAGTGATCCAGCCTAGATAGCAGAGCCTAACAGAGAGAGGCAGATGGAAAATTACAGTGATGCAGTAATTTTTTTGCCTCCCTTGCCTACCCACATACAAGGGGGCTCACTATAAATATGAAAATCTGAGCTAATCAAAACCAAAAATCCAGAACATTCTAGTCAGGTCCAATAAAAGGTATTGCAACCTGGATCCCTTCCTGGGTTTCCTCTGGGACAATATCCTCTGGGATATTATCTTTGATGATACAAAGCCTTGATTTCTGTTGGCTTTGTTCTTTGCTAAATCCAGGGTACAAATCAAGTCAAGCAAATGAAACTCCAGTCACAGGTGAATCATTTTATGCAGGTGCATACAAATTACATTTGTGTCTTTTAACTAATCAAAAGCAGAAAATAACAATTCACCACAGGTAAACACAACTATATAGCAAATAGAGCATTAATGTTTTTGATTCTTCTATTAAAAAAAAAAAAANTGCAGCTTTGAAGAAACTTCAGTAGCATCTCTGCTGCCACACAAAACATTCAGTGACTACAGTCATGTACCTGACATGCTTTCCAACTGTCTGCATACAATTCCACATCCAGACTCATACTCTGAATGAGCACTGACACAATAAGCTTGAGCTAAGTGAACTCAGTACGGCCATACCACAGGGTAGCCTGGTGGGACAAGGCACACCTGCTCCAAGTGCCACCAGATATCTGGGAAGGCCTTGCAGCAACCATGTATCGCTTATGGAATGGAACAGCCAGGTCAGGATCAAAAAAAATTGCTCAAACAAATTCCAGACAAATGTATACATGAATATTAGGTCACAGCATTTTACACTCTAGCCCTACCACCCCCAATATCAGTAAAGACAAAATGTTCTTGAAGGAATTACTTTTTGTTTTTTCTCTTTCAGAAGGTGGATTGAACAAGGGGTAGTCTAAATCATGACTCTTTCTTTTAAATATTCAACATCTGATAAACTCTACACCTGTTTCTGTCCAACTGATTTTAATCAGATTTAGTAACCTGGCCTAAAAAAGAGAAATCCTGTGAGTACCTCAAGATACTTAAATCATGAGCAGAACTATAATGCCTGCAAAATATGGCACAAGGGAAGTATTATGCTTAGTCTTGGAACATGGGAATTTCAATGAACAAGATCCCTCATTAGAATCAAATGGGGACAGATGTACTTACATGTGGGTGGGCATGGGTGGATATCAGCCCCTCCAACCTCTCTAATGAGCAATTTCCTCAGATTCAAAGAAAAATTTCATAAAAAGTTAAAGAGAAATGGCAACTTGCCTCCCATTACCACTGGCCTAACTGCTTGGGCTGCTGGTTCTATAAAAAAGGTTTTTTTCAAAGAAAATTATTGTTAAAACCATTTGGCTGAAAGTGAAGAGCTATTGAAAGGTACAGTCAAACTGGCAGCTTGCTCTTAAAATTTCCCCCACCACTTTTATAAGTATCGTTTTGCTTGTGGCTTTTAACAGCTGTTCACACACGTCTAAGCTAGATGTGAACTTCTATTTTCCCAAAACTAAATGGGAAGCTTTAAGCAGCGTCTGATTTAACTTTTTTTTAATTAAAAGTGGAGGTTAAAAGGACTGTGGAAATGGATGATGCAGCTGTGCTGATGCTAGGGAAAAGAATTCCAGAACAAGAAGTGAGGTAGAGTAAACACACAAAATAAGTTTCCCTACACTAAGTGCACACCACACTCATGTGATTTTATTAGCTAAAGAGAATTTAACTCTATGTTTCTTCAGAAACACTTCCCAAAATTGAACTAAACTGCATTTTGAAAATACAATAGAATTGTGATGTCTACTATGATTTTCCCTCAGACCAATTCTAAAATTATTTCTAGAATGAAGTGGCTTCACAGGTTCCAATGTTATTCATAAATTCATTTAGAAATGCAGAAAACTCCGACACTCAGAACTAGCTCATTAGTTCTTAATATTACCATATATTTACTGGTTTGGTTATCAACAGAATTAAATTTCCCCTGCATTTAGATGTCTTATTGGAAGAATTAAACACTTAAAGTCACATTTGTAATGGTACTGAGAGACTGAAAGATGAAAGCAGGCATTCCTAGGGGCACTTTTTGAAGTACCAAACAAACTACTGGGCAACTAGGCAATGGTTTAAGCCCATTTGAAAACCCCACCAGACAGCAGTCTACATTTTTAAGCACCAGCATACTCAGAAATTCTGCCCTCTTGGCCTAATTACTTAATACACCACACTAAATAATAAATTCTAACAAAAAACCCACAGAAAGAATAAAAATGCCACAGCTTATTTCTACTTGTAAACATTAAGTATAAAAGCACACAATGACAATATAACACTTGTAGATATCAACACATATTTAAACACCCATTCTACTAAAGTTCTAACAAAAAAACATAAAAGCAGCTCCAAGGCAGAAAATTCACAGGATTATGAAGGAAATGCCACATTAATTCATGTGGATTATGTACACTGTAGACTGTAACAGCACGAAAAGAAATCTTCTTCAGTACACTAATAGAGCTACTACTTAAACCAAAAGAAATTAGTAGTTCATCCATCAAGTTTATGNAGTCACAGGTGAATCATTTTATGCAGGTGCATACAAATTACATTTGTGTCTTTTAACTAATCAAAAGCAGAAAATAACAATTCACCACAGGTAAACACAACTATATAGCAAATAGAGCATTAATGTTTTTGATTCTTCTATTAAAAAAAAAAAAACAAACACATGCTTTAAGAACTGACATTAATATACTGTACACCACTTGCAGATAAAATGATTCACAGTGCACCAATTTTGTATTAGACAGAGAAGAAAAGAAAATTTCCAGAACTGTGAAATGAATTGAAGTCACTTTTTATTTCCTAATAATACTGTCCTCAGCACTACAAAAAAACTAGTTATAAGACTATCACTCAATGGAAAGACAGAAGGAACTATCAGTGACCAATATACATTTTGCTGAAATATACAGTTTCTTAATATTCCACAAGTGAGCTAGAGAAAAAATTGGCCAAGCAACTTCAGAAATGGATACATACTACCAACATGACAGATTCATCCATGCTATAAAATGCTCCAAAACTGATGGCATAGAAACAGAAAATGCCTTGATACTTCAAGACACTTTGTTATCCAAAGAATATCAGATATCCTTTCTCTTCCCTACTGTCAGTTAGTATGTGCCTAAATGTATGAAAAGGTAGCTCCCAAAAGGTACACAGAAATTTTCCTGTCCTGAGAACTCTTAGCTGGAAGTGTTCTCCACAGATTGAACAACTACAAAAGCATGTGGCTTTGCAACCTAATAAATAAGGCACAACACAGTGAAAGTAATCAAATTCAAATTAAAAGAAAGCATTGAAATTAAAAGTAGCCATTTCCATCAATAAAGTAATATAATCTGTTGAGGACAAGGAAAGTGATTTTATTGCATGTTTGCTCAGTATTCCTTCTACACATTGGTTTCCTAATCACAGACTTCATCAAGAACCAGACTTTGTTTACTAAAAGCAGCAGGGCTTAGGATGTTAGCAGTCTGTACTGCTTTAGAGAAAAACTGATGGCCTTTCAAAATGATCTGTAATCAGTAATTCAGTCTAAATTACTGGACATGAAGGGAGGTAGAGAAAAAATATTATGACCTCTGCTGTGCAGACCAAGCCTGATTATGAAACAAGGCTTGTGGCTAAAATCTTTAAAACAAATCTTGGTCACACTGATGTCAAAAGCCAAACAATATCACCTAGACACTCAGTTTTAAACTTACAGATTTTCAGTTCCCTCTTGAAGCAGATTAGATCTTATAGGTTATCCTCACATATCTGTCAATATGACAAAAAGAATAGGGTACTATTCCCTGTAAACATCACAATCAAAATAATCTATGATCATTTATTTCAAAATTAAGAAATAAGGGGAGTTAGCAACTGTTTTGGTGACTGTGAAGGACCAAAACAGTGGATCTGTAAGTATGCTTCAACTTTGGAGAAACAATGTACAAGATATTTTTCCGTCCATATTGCTCTCTAGTGTCCTTCTTCCATTATTAGTTCGTTGCCATGCTCTAAGCTTAAAAATATGAAGGAAACTGAAGGCTTCTTTCAGTGCTTTTGAAGGCAATGAGACTGCTTGGAACAAGTGAGGGTAAGTGTATATGGTGGGATTGTGACGTTGCTATAGTACTCTTTCATGAATAGTAATTACTCTGCAAGTGTGTAAAGCAGACAGGCCCAGTTGCATAAGGCTCAATGGAAGTTTTATGAACTGCAGAAAAGCATGATTAGTATGGGGGAAAAACATGTTTCACACTTTTATTGTAAAGAACATGAGAATCTCACAGAAACTGCCAGAACAGATGTTCATAAATTGGGCTCTTAATCTGCAGCACTTTCCAGGTTTTAAGCTATATCCACTGGTCTGTAGAATATATTCCTCCCTTTTTAATATAATTCTTCTGTTTAGTTTTTTTAATAAATAAGTTTATGACTTTAGTAGTGTTGCCAGCTGTTCAATTTTGATTTACTGTCAGAGTCTGCTTTAATATATAGTGGCTTTTGTGGCTTACCCATATAGATTACATTTTAAGCTTCAAGATATCACCATAAAGCAGCTGGAAAAAGTGCTGGCAGTGCTCAGAAACCAGCATTATTGCCATAGTGATCAACCACTGAAACATACAACTAGACCAGTAACCATTCTCTAATAAACTTTTGTATACAGCATTCCCAAAATAAAACTGCAAAACTTAAAAAGCAGGTCATCTTAACACATGTTAAGAATATGTTAAGTTGGGCTTTAAGAAGCCAGCCCAATAAAATTGCTAAATTATTAATTAGGCAGTATATTAGCTGGCAATAGGGAGCTCTACAATGACTGCTCTTTATTCTTTCCTTATATTGTTTCCTTTACTTCTACTGTGCAGCTTAAGATAACTTAAAAAATAAAAGATTTTAGAACTGCTTTATATAGTGCTTTCTAAAAATTTTCTTTAAAGTAGTACTGAATATTACTGGGAAAGAACTGTCAGTACTCTTCACACCGAACTATTTTCAACATTGCAGAATTACAGTACAGTCAAACTAGGCTTCTTTTCTCCAGCATCTGCAAGTACAGAGGGTAACGTTGTTAAAATAAACTACCACAACAGTATACTTAGAATTAAACAATGAATTAAACTCAAAAACTCTGGAAATTGTCTACAGCTGAACTACTTCAGAACCATCAGTCAGAATTACTAGGGCTCTTTTACTACACGAAAAATTACTTCTTCTGCTCAAAAAGATCCATTTTTCCATACAAAACTCACTCCCTAAAAAAATTCCAACCAAGAGAACCAAACAGTTTGATTCAGAAAGATCAGTACGCTGCCTTGTGAGAGGGATTTTTTTGCTTGTCTTACACTGTTATTTTCTCCCACGTTTAGATTTGCCAGTTGGACAGTATCCATGGTATATTACGTTCATGAAGTTCTATCATACCTAAGGGGAAGGAAGACCTACATCATGGAAGATACAATGGGAAAAATAAAACAGAAAACTAAACCAGCCTTCCTACCCATAGCATCAGCAGCAGAGCCTGTAGGAGAATGAAGAAAGAAGAGAAGCATAAAAAATGCATATCCCATGAGACATTGCAGTGGCATCTCCAAAACAAAATATGTCAAGCTTTTCCATAATGCTTTGGAAGGGAGATTAAGAAGTAGACTCCATATTGCCACCATTTTCTATGTTATGAACAGAACATAAAAATATTTTTGAAACAGTTCAACTTAAAAGCATGGCCAACAACACCTATACACTGCTTTCTTCTGCAAGCCGAGACCAAATTACTTTCCAAAGTCTCCTGTAAATGTATAAAGTAGGATTTTAGGAACTGAGATCTTTCTCTCCACAATGTCAAAGGTGTGCTACCTGTACAAATCATGGTTTTTCCAGCCTTCATGTTAAATTATCTGCCACAAAAAAAAAGCTTGGCTGCAAAATCCAACAATTTAAAGTTGTTGTAAATACACATCATGATTCTATTCTTGGATATAATTTTTCTTCTTTGTTCTTAAAGCAATCCTTTCCCAAGACTTTTTACTGTTCTGTGTGTTCCATTCAACTATTTAGGCGGTAGCTTTTTTTAAATTACCTTTTGTTTAGCATATAAAACAAAAAACAATAGTCCTGATGGCAGTTTTTAAATGGTATGACCTAGGTATGACTGAGTTCTCCACTCAAAGTCAGAAAGAGTTGATGTTATTCCTCTTTCTGTACACATATTTCAAAACTTTAATGAATTCTACCATCACATACTAGTATTATACCAGTATGATATATTCCTGTAATCACACATAATTAGGTAAACATACTGGATAATATTTACAGCCAAAGAAAATCCTCATAGTATACAGATTACAAAAGGTAATTCATATGAATATTAAAAACTAGAAGCTAGCATGAAAACACCAGAGTAAACTTGGAGTAGCTGACTAAACATACTCTAAATTTATACCCATGTAAACTACATACAAAAATTTTTATCTTAAGCACTACTTCTGAAAAAAAACTAGAGTTAAAAAAGCAAAAATACGTCATGAAAATTTCATAGGGAGCTCAGGATTTTTGAAATAGAAACTATGCGCAATGTACATAAAGGCCTCATCTTTTACAACTTTATTTTAAATAAATAAATTAGATTACTAATCTACCATTCATCATCCCTGTACTCCACCCTCCTTAACCAACACCAAAAATCCAACCAAAAATCTTAACTGATTTTTAACTGAATTTAATGCTAAGTCTTAGATCTCTCCTTTGAAAATAAGTATATTTCAAAGTTATCCTCGGAACCACAATGGCTGGAAGCACAGACTGTAAACAACAATACTCTCTGCATTTAACTAACGGGCTTGTCTCAGTGACCTGTTTGATACTGGCTTAGTAGTTACATCCCTGGTAACATCTTCACAATCTCATATTACACACACATAAGTAATGGCATGTCTTTTTTTATTTTCTTTTCAATTACCATTTTTTCCATAAAAAAACATGATCTATAAAATACACCAAAGTAGAATGCAGAACAAAATTGCAGTACAATTGGTACCTCATCAAGACATACCTTCTCAAATCCTGGAACGATGAAGAACTCATAAGCATAAGTTTTTAATATGCTTAAAGCTCTACCAAAAAAGCCACACATTTAGCAGAGTACACATGTTCCGCTAGTGAAACAGGGAACATAAACCCACAATGTCTCAGGAATGGAGCTGTAACTGTGGGCTAATCTCGAAATAGTACCATTAATTTCCACTTCTCTTGCAAAACCCCAATAAACATGATGATGTCTTGACAATTATTCAATTTAAAAATATACATACAGTGCATTCCCTGTAATTTTTCTTCTGTGTTCTTAAATCTGCGTGCAAGTCATTCATACTATACCACAAAGAGCGTGAAGGTTATGCATTATGATTATTCCTCATATTAGCATAGACTATCCTTCATTCTCTAAATTGAACTGGAATAATAACTGCTTACTTCCAATAAAAGTCTTTTTTTTGTTGTTTTTTTTTATTCATTGAAATCAGTGGAAAAAGCTGAAGTTTTCCATGCTGATTAGGAATAAATTTCTCTTCCACATTTTCTGCCCATACAGAGTATTAAATAAATTTAACTACTGCATGCATTTCAGTTGAAGTTGCAGAGTACACACAAACACAGTACAATTGTTACTATATTTATCAATCTGACTCTTAAACTCTGAAGTTTTAAAAAAAGATTAGTTTACTGACTTACCTAGCTTTTAAATAGAAAATAATGCTACAATAGCATTTGTATTTTCCTCCATTTTGTCCAAAATCCTAATACTAATGCCCTATTCACACTAGCAATTTGGTTATCCTCTCTCATCAACTTCCTTCAATAATAATATATGAGAATATATTTCCACAGTAGCTAATGGAGACATTCCTACAAATCAATGCACGGCAGTGATACAGAAATAAAAGCTTACTTCACTGTAATGATGCTTCCAGACGTCCCTCAAGTCAGGTGGTTACTTGCAGTTAATGATCTGTGACATACCACACAAGTAGTCCTAAAAAGACTTATTATCCACTGCATGTGCAACAATATTTGCTTTATGGATGGCTAAATGAATGAAGACATTCAATGTAACTGTAAAAGTAAAATCAAAAGAAAACTTACAAGTAACATGTTTTCTTTGAGTAAAAGAGCTGTGAACATTTTCCATTAATACTTAACCTTTTGCTGGAGCAGTGCAACCACATATAATGCTTGAATCCATAAAGCCCAAGAGCTGCTCAGGGTTAACACTGATTAACTACCCCAAATCAAATGTTATAACTTTTAAAAATTTCAGAGTGTTTCCCCCCACTAACAAAATCAAAATTGCATTTATGTGGCAAAGGTAGCAGTAGGACAACCAGCAAAGAAAAAAAAAATCTGCCCTGTTTTAAAAACAGGCATTTTTTTCAATCCAATAAAACAGACATGAATTTGACTGGGTTTAAAAACTATGCATATTATGCTCCACTTACTTCTATTAATATACTAATTGAAAAGAATAGCAAATTAACCTAAAATAAGCTCCAATCCAACAGCACAATATCTCCCATGACTCTCAGACTGTGCAGACATTCACACATTTTCTGTTTATAATTTTTTTCATTTACTAGACTCAGCTTTTGTCCACCATATGTCCACCGTAGATTAACTATTCCCTTAGGTACAATTAAGGGCTTTCCATTTGTTGTAAGAAGACCTAAGTATGAAGGACGCAGCCAGAAAAAACATTTCTACCTAAACCAAAAACAGAAGCACATTCAGCCTGAACTATAGTTTATGCAGCATCTTTTTTATTGGGCGTATGTCTGCATCGCTAAATAAACCACAGACAAAATCCCTGGAAACAGTAAGAGATCTCTCAGCATTTCATTTGTGTATTATTATAAAAATATGATACATATACTGTTCTAACCTTTGTATTTGAACAGTTTACTTCTATTTGCATTTTTCAATGACATCTCTACAGATTTTTCTCAATTTAACCATAACTGTCAGGGAATGAGAATATATTATTTACTGGCATTTCTGTAGCACTGGTGTTTGAGTTCCAACTACACTAACAACTGTCTACCAGGCCATTAAACTTGGTTGTGGTTCTTGGTTAGTCATAGCAGGCAAAACTTAAGCGCACAAAACAAAAACCTCAAGTGCAGCCTCAAGATTTTACATGTAGGAAGAAGAAACTAGTTTATTCATTGTCACTAATATAAAATAGTGTAGCATAAGAAGGGTTTATTAGTTGGAATAGTTCATAACTATTCTCACTTTCTTGTTAAAGCACTGTATGACCCAAAGGAGAAAACATTCTTTTCTGATAATAGTTTGCACAGATCTAAACTGTCCTGGTTGAAATGAATGCAAATTAATTGATTTCCACAGAACTACACCTGTTAATGGCAGGGCTCTCTCTAGCTGTACAAATGTCAAATTCAGCCAAGCGGTAAAACAGTCACATATCCTCTGTGTGCAAGCTGTGTATATTGTTCAGCTTCAGCCCTGTAATGAACCCCAGACTGCAGCAGAATACAAACGAAAAAGCAAGCTCACTCTGACTGATACTATCTGAACTTAATACAGGCATTTGATAAGGATTATTAATTACCTTTTGAGCAGCATGAGAGAAAAGATTCACCATCAAAAAATATACGGTATACATGCTTCAACAATGGCTGCAGCACTCTAAGAAAGTCCAGAAGCCTAAAAATTTGCCTTTAATCAGTTTACTTATCAGCTTCGTTGTCCACTGCCTTCTCATCCAAGAGATCATTTTGTGAAGGATTCTGAAAGATGGCTCAAAGTAAAACATGGGCTGATTTGCAACCCACTGCAACAGATACATTTACCACAGCAGGTCACATGAAGACTGGAGCCAGAATGGAATACATCTGCACAGATCCTTGTAATCATTCCTGCCAGGTGTTTTCCCTTTACAGACAACACAATATGGCAAGGTAAATACTACACAAGAGCAATAAACCTTCCTTCTTCTGTTCTGTATAATGTTCTGTGAGCTCAAATGCCTTCCAAAGAACAGCACTTGAGGCTCAAGCTCTGTCTGCTAATCACAGTTTAGCAGACTTGTCCACATGGCAGTTTAACAGATATAATTAAATAGATCTCTTCAGCATGGATGTTACCCAGCTCTATTAATGTTAAGCTAAGCATGATTCAGGATCAAAATCTTGAAAGATAGATGCTTTCTTAGACAAGCAAGGTAATTTTCTCACTCAAATATGTGTGTGCTTCTAGGTTGCTCCCACTGCTAAACTAATTCAGAGCATATTGAGGCACAGGGTTGGATATATAATATTACGGTGAACAAAAGATAATTTTCACCTGTGGTTTTCTCTTCCATTAATTTAAATTTCTTGCTAAAAGTAATTTTTAATAAAGTTACCTGACCACTGAAACAAATAAATCCATAAGACTGCTATTTTCTATTAATCGTACAAGCTGGTTGAGACAAACATTCTATACATATTTTTTAAAACAGGGTATTATTCTACATTTATTCAAATGTATTTTTATTCCTGCACAGGACAAAGTTTTCTTTTTAAGGGAGTCTCTCCATGTAAGTAGTTTACCCTCCAATCCCAAGAGCATGTCTAAAGCTCAGGTGACCTGCTGTCAAGCATACAGGAACTTTAATCAGGCATAAGACTCTAAAGAACAGGGGTCTTTGCATCAGCTGCTCAACACTTGTCTTAATTACAGGTGAAGGACCTTAAAAGGGGAAGCCCATGGGAAGAACAGAAAACTGGGGGAGATTGGGAGGGACAAGAGAATGAATGCATAGTTCTGAATTTAAATAAAACAGATTTTCAAAGTGAGCATTCTGAGTACAAGGGGGGAGACTAAGTATATAACACAGCAACAGAGTCAAAAAGCAGACTGGACCCAGCCCAGATTCACATTAGCACACAGTACACCAAATGTTAATTTGTATCTGGGCTGGAAAATGTTTCTTTCTGTGCTCAGATAAGATAGGTAAAAACACTTTATGTTGTATGTAAGGGGAAGTTAAAGGGTACACTAAAATGTAACCTTTAAACTTCACAATGTAACAGCATACCACTTCCTGTTCAGAGATAGCACTCCAAGACCAATTAATCATGGCTAAGACGAACAAACGGTCAACATTCTTAATTAGTGTTGATGCATTCTCCTCTGTGCCCTCATCTGTCACGAAGATTGTTTAAAAATCTGAGTTATTAGTCTTTATTGAGGAGTGGATCTGGTTAATATCTCTAAGGACAGAAATCATTCATCTAGCCACTATACACCGGTACCTGATAATTCCTACCCCCTATATAAGCTACAGATAACCACTGCCCTAAGACCATCTTGGTAGCTATAAATCAAAAGGAGTATAGCTCCCATGCAACCTGGGTTAATTTTTGTTTACAATATATCCAATGAAAATGCTGGTATGACACTTGAGGAGACTGCTCATAGATTAGTCCAGAAGAAAATATCTAAAGCAGTCGAGGTAGAAAGGAAGAAAACACATCAATCATACAAAACACGGGAAACTCTCTTGAATTCACACTTAATGACTAGAACATCCATTGTGATCACTGAACTTTATCAATACCTAATTTAAGCAAAGATCCTAAGTGCACAAAACACAATTCATTCACTTGATAACTCTAGTTTCATTTACACCATACAAATCAAAGTATTTGACAGCAACATACACAAAAGTTTTGAGTTATCGCATAGAAACTCTAAAACACAAGTTAAAATTACCAGTAAGGTTTACTCCCCAGATAGCAGTGCAAAGCAAGTGGTACTAGCAATACAAATATAAGCACACCTTAAATATACTTTGTATTTACTAAGAATAAAACAACACAAGTTACTAGGAAAGTCAAATTTAGAATTCAATAGCAGCTGTAAAGTTCAGGATTATTAAGATCTTATGACTGATAATAAATAGGCAGAAATAGTTCTACATAAAATTTTATAACTCCTTCTGCTGTTCAGCAAATGCACAGACAAAAATCTGTGGAACGACAATTGATAATTGAACATAGGTGCAGAAAGCAGGTCTGAACAACATCTTGATTCAAATCAGTTTTCTACTCTCAGACTAAATGTGTAGGACAGGCTATGGAAAAAAAAAAAAAAGGTACAGGAAGGAAAAAAGAACGAAAACTGAAACTAAGAACCCAGAAGGAACGCAGACAACCTAAACAAAGTACTGGTTTTACAACGGAGATCTGCATCTCTGAAGCTCTTGCTCTCCCAATTGTTTTTAATAAATTAGTGGGCAATGACAGTCCTCCATTTTTGCTACTACTGAATAACAAAAAAAAGAAAAAAGGGGGGAAAAAAAAAGAAAAAAAAGAAAACCCAAAACCAACCAACCAACCAAATAAAAAAAGAAAGGAAGAAAAAAAAAACCAAACCGAAGAAGAAAGAGAGGTGGGAGGGTCCAGAATTGCAGAATTTAAGTGTCAATTTGTACTGTTCTACTATTTTCAAATAAATCTCTGATGGATGAGATACCAGCAACTGACTGAACTGACTGGAGCTTTTTAAGTAGAAATTACCATTCCAATGTTTCATGAGTAAATCTTAACTTCTTATAAACACAACAGGACATTTTAATAGCTTGGCGCCATTCTGAAGTTAATTACTATGCTTTAAACAGAAGCAGCAGCTTACGGTGTTCATGCTGCTAATCTATTGCAATGCACAATAAACCAGAACAGTGAAAACAAGCACTGTTTAATTTAAATCAGCATTTAACAATTTCTTCAAGTTCTATGGAATACTACAGAAATCCCTGCAAATTTAACATTTAACAGAATGACTACATTTTGACACTAGAAACCACTAATAAATTAATTATAAAACCACATAACTTAACAGTAGTAAACAGTTATGCACCATATACTGCTATGTATCAAATAATTTGCTTTCAATGACACAGTTATCCAGGTAAATTATTTTCATTTAATAGAATTCAAGTGTACAGTTTTCTGTATCATATTGTGTAGAAAAGTATTTTTGTTTTCTTCCAAGCTATAGCTTTATTCCTAGAGAGAATCCAGGTATATCTCCCCCAAAATGGAAAAAAATATACATGTATTTCCAACAGTATTAGTGAGAGAAAACAGACAAGGGACAGCCCAAGTTAAGTAATTAACTTCAAGCCGAAGTTCCAAAACAGAGGCTGAGCTTCAAAACTCTTATCAAAGTATCTAAAGACTGGCCCAAAGATTTCCAGTTGCTATGAATGAAAATAACTGTATTCTTGACAAAATTTAAAGTTTTTATCAGAAAGAAAGTCAAGTGTTAGAATAACTTGCCTGTGGATATTGACATTTCTAGTCTCTCAGTGCGCTTACCTGGATATTTTCCTAGAAGACATATACAGCTCAAAAAACCCAAGTACAATCCTGAGACAGAAACCACTCACTGGAGTATTTCTCCTGAATGAGGCATGAGGTCAAGTAAGTTCATCAATTCATCAAATGGCTTTTCCTGGCTCTTAACCTATTATTGCTCTTGCATTGCATATGAGTGTCTTATCACTAAGTAAAGTTGAACAGAGTGATTCCACGTAAATAATGTTAGTACCAGTAGTTTTATCTCATCATAATATGTGACAGTCAACACCATGCTTCTGTGTAAACACCTTGTTTTCTATGCATGGAAAAACAGGAACCTGACTACAGTTTCCTCTCACAGACTATTAATTTTTTAGTATTGGGGTGGAAGCCCTCCTAGATATTCTTATCCCAATACAGAATTCAGAAAGGCAATATACTTTCAAAGTCTAATTTTTATCATGCTGAAATCAAAATAAAGAAAAAAAACCCTTCTGTAAACAGTATCTCCTGCATGCTCAACATGAGCAACAGCAACAAAAGGCATCACATGAAATCAATATTTTGCTGCTTTTCTTCACAAACAGCTTCTGAAGAAAAACAAGGCAACAGCACAGTTCCTTCAGCTGTTATTTTCATAAAATAAAAGCCCTTTCACTAATCAGCATCAGCCTTTATCTGAAAACTTGCCATGGAACCCAGATTCTATTTCCAGATGCTCCCGAGGAAACACTTGGATATTAAAGATTTGCGGGCATGTATATGTGAAAAAAAAAAAAAAAACCAAACCAGAAATAAAACGCCTCCAAATTGAAACAAACATATCATCTTCTACATCTATTGTGTCAGTTCAGCAAAGGAACGTTTTTTCTGCTATGTTACAGTTCATCTTACTGCAAAAAAGATGGTAAAATTTGAAGGACTCCAGCTAGGAAGTCCAATTTTGGGGCAAAATAGAAACCAGTGAAAAGAATTTTTCATTTGAATTTCAATAGAATCTGTATTTTTGACTCTGGTCTGCTAGAGTACAACACTGTCAGTGTTATACTTTCAGAAGTGCTATTTATATATTGTAACTCTAAGACCTTCTCTGTTTTCTTCACAGGAAGTTAGTCTTTCATAATTAATGTCATAAAATGTCACAGCATCACTGTAGCAATACTAAAATTAATGGTTCTGAATAAAAGTGTTGTCTTTACGTTGTTTTCAAATCATTGTAAACAATTCTAACTTCCTGGATAAGGTCCTTTTCTCAGGTTTGCTCATGACATGGTCACTGTAACAGAAACAAATTATTAGGGAAGTGAAAAAAAATCAAATATTTTTCTGTTGTTCAAATAAATGTATTTATACTGTCTAAAAATTATGTATCTGCTTCTACCATTTTGTTTCTAAAAATTTCATATTTAATCATCTTCAACAGAAAAAGGGGAAAGAAAGCCAGGATCAAGACATCAGATATGCTAATAAGGATGTTTGTGTAAGATATTTTTAGTTGGAAGCAGGGAAATTTGGAATCCATCTAATTAGGAAACTATCTAAGTGATGATTACATAAAGTGACATATTTTGGTGGTCAGAAGAAAACCATTATATCACACTTATGTGATCACAAAAAGGAGGTTAAAAAAATCCCAAAACAACACAAAGTCAGTCACCTGATGGGCACAACTATTGGTAAGATTAAAAACAGTCTGCTAAGCAACTCCTAAGTATTACGCCTAATACACAGTGTAATTTTTTAAACATATATCAGTAGTTAATCCAGCAGTCTCTTAACATACAGAACCATGAACTATACCTTTTACTACATCCAGAAATGCTCCGCAGCTCTCCATTGCAGACACATGCCATGCCTGTATCCTGGGGCCCTATCAAATTCAAACACGGGCGAGTGATCTCTCTACCCCTGTGCACTGCTCTCCCAGCAAAGAGGACAGGGAGAGAGGCTGCAGGCTAGGCAAAGCATGATGCAGCCAGTCCCATAATATAACCTATCTGCCCAGAGCCATAATCCTGAAGTATACTCAAATATGTCATCTCTACACAGCAAAAACACACAAGATGGTATTCAGCTGCATTTTGCTAAATATATATGCCTTATGTTGTTTCTTTAATAGCAAACTACATCCAGAGTATTTCAATTAATATGTAAATATGAATAACTTACTTTTATTTCCAACCAAAGCCACAAGTGGCTGTGTTTCTGACTCTTCATTCACTTTTTTTACCACATTATACCAGTCTTCCAAATTTTCAAAACTCTGGCCATTGGTAATATCATAAACCAAGAGAACACCCTAAATAAAAAGACATGTTTAAAATGTTACAGACTGTAGAAGAATTTAACATGGTACTATTAGCATCAGTCTAAATTATTATTGTCATAAAATAGAGCATTACCAAATAATGGCATCATTACTTTTTAGGGTCAGTTAAAAGAATTATAAATTTCTATACTCTACATGTCATTACAGTATTTCTCCTGCATTTCATGTGTTCCAAATTCACGTTTCAGAAAAAAATGGCATCACAGTCGAGAGCCCAATTAGTTATATCAGAAATGTTACAAACTGCATATGCTTTATGATAAACCCAAAACAGCACTTCGCACTAAAAATTACACTGGAGAAGAACTTTTATTTTAACTAATATTAGTTGCGGTTTCAATGTTCCCTTTTTCCAGGGGGGAAAAAAAAAAGGCAATTCACTTTTACATTCCTGCACGCTGCCTGTCAGGTTTCTGTTGTCTTTTGGGGATAGAGGCCAGATTCCGTTCCTTCAGTGTTGTAGAAGTAAGAAGCACTGATGAGCTTCAAACTTTCAAAAGAGAACCTAAAGACATGGTGAGAACTCAAAAAGGAGTCCCATATATTTCAGAGGGTTTGGGCTAAACTACAGGTGACTAATACTCAAAGCTGCTGATGATGCCATGGCAGAAAAATTCAATATTATAAAGCACAGCCTATTAACAGTCCAAATGACATCCCCATCCCCTCCACAATTCTAAGATCAGCTCTCACATCTTATTGAGTCTTCTGCCCCTGCTTTCCACTACACCCTCATAAAATCAGTATCCTGTAAATGAGGAAAAAAAAGCCAGAATTGGCTTCAGACACACTTGTTCTCGTGGAGTTCACACCTGGCAAAAAAAAACCCCCTACATCTGCACACTGTTTCTCACATGAAATTT
This sequence comes from Donacobius atricapilla, assembly GCA_013397315.1. Classification (NCBI taxonomy): domain Eukaryota; kingdom Metazoa; phylum Chordata; class Aves; order Passeriformes; family Mimidae; genus Donacobius; species Donacobius atricapilla. The sequence goes on from WBMY01011159.1 coordinate 88,284, forward strand.
TCACAAATACTCTAAAACAACAATATGACCCATACAAAAATAGCTGGGCCAATGACCTACTGTCAATAGAAAAAATATTTCAAGTTTTTTCAGGCATTTGTCTGGGCCTAGTTTTAACTGATCATAAAACAGAGTGTACACTTATTTAATAATTTAACATTTGACAACAAATTAGTACATACTGCACAACTATTTGAGTTAGATTTTATGATGACAGTGTAAAACTAATAGGATGCAATTCAATAAATACCATGACAAGTTCAAAGGAAGCAATAATCAAGTGCACAATTGGAAGCATTTGGCTTATAACAAGTTCCATATAATAGGACCAAGGAGGTACAGCTCACAGCTGAATATGTCAAGCTTATTTTGCAAATATGACACTGGCATAAAACATTCCAGGTGAAATAATGCATCGATGTTTGGACACTTGAAGTCAAAAAAAAGGGTACACTAGAAGAAACCAGTAACAGTACCATAACTTTAGAAATCAAGACTGATATGAAAAAAGTGGAAAAAAATACCTGACTGCTTCAATAAATACATTACTTATGGCAGGCATGATAATACTGGTACAGGTTCCAAGAAAAGGTAACAGGAGTTCTCTTTGTATATGCTTTTATACATAGTTTGCAGAAGCCACTAAATTGGGAAGACCAACCAATGTGCCCAAGGGCAGGGTTACCATGAAGGGGCATGCAGACACGCTTAAGGAATGGGTGAACAGGAACCTTTCAACATCCAACAAGGATAAATGCAAAGTCCTGCAGCTGGGAAGGAATCAAAAATATAGGCTGAGGGGAGTAATACATGACTGGCTGGGGAGCAACTGAAAATGACCTGCAGGTCTTGTCAGACAGCAGGCCAAATCTGAGCCAGCAACATTCCCTAGCAGCAAGGATGGCCAGCGTGATCCTGGGCTGCATTAGCAGAAGTACAGCCACCAGACCAGGGAACTTTTCTACTCAGCACTTGTTGGATCATATCAAAAAGAATACATCCAGTCAGAACACATCCTTGGGCCCCACTCAAGACACAAGAAAAGTGAAGTAACTTCAGCAGAGGGCCAGCAAGATGATCAGAGGCTGGAGCACTTGTTTTATGAGGAAGAGATGAACAAACCCAAATTCTTCAGCATGGAGAGGAAGTGGTCCTGGGAGGACCTAAGAGCAGCCTTCCCATACCCATGAGGAAGCAATGAAGAAGATGAGTCAGGGTCTTCACAGTAGTGCACGGCAGGATAAAACTCAGGGGGCATTAGGTGAAAAAAGAGAAATTCAAACAATATCTAACGAAAAGCTTTTTCACCATGAGGAAAATAAAGCAAGTTGACCAGAGGTTGCTCAGTCTCCATCCTTAGAAGTTTACAAGCAGGAACTCAGCAAATCCTTGAGCAGCCTAGTCCCACCTCTCAGTTGACCTACTTAGAGAGTTTCACTACTGACCTCCTGTAGTGATAGGTTTAACTCACACCATGATTATAGCAAAGGTACTTACTAAAAACAAGCAAATGAAGCAAAACAAAAAAAAACCCCTATGGAGACTGAAAGAATAGCAACGCTCTGAAATACACCACCTACAACAGTCACCAACATTGAAAAATTTTTGAAAAATTTTTGAAGGTTGCTAAAAGTCATTACACATGGATAGCTTTGTAGGAGGGCAACAGATCCTACTGAGATTCCTGTAACTCCTACTTTCTTATGACAGCAATACCAATCTATCTCATTTCCTTCAATGTTATCAACTCCTTGGCAAATCTGAGGTTTTGCTCCTTTTATTTATATAGTTTTGTTAATTTCTAAGGAACAGCTTTCATCAGTTCCTTCAAGGAAATTAAGAATTATGACACCCAACATTCCCCTTGCTATCTTTCCTTCTTTATCCATCAAATCTCATATTAAACATCTACTTCCCTCTTCTAATTTTGGTGCAATTTGTTCCTTAATATCTTGCATCTCTTAAGTTAATTTCAGCTAATTTCTCCTGACTATTTTTATAACTACCCAAATGTCTGGGCATGTATGTAATTGTCTCACAATCTAAGTTTTGCTCTAGGAAGGACATACTTGTGTTAATAAATGCTCAGTGGAAAAGAAACCCAATCTAAAGCATAGGTATGGTAAAGGTTAAAAAAAAATGCCAGCCATAAAGTTGAAAGTTGTAAATGAGAAAGAGCACACAGCGATGCTTCTTTCACCAGCTGTCAAGTTCTCCCACTAGCTTGCAGAAGAACAGATTATCTAAACCATCTTCAGCACTAATCAGAGCTAGATGGAGAAAAAATAAGTACGTGTGAGCATTTAAGGTTAGCCAACTCTTTCTAATAAATTCTTCATCAAAATTCTACTCTGCTTCACATCCTCTAGACAATTGTAGCGTATCTAACCCTTTGGATGAAAGGGTATTCACAGTGGATTTACCATGAAAAAATATGATTTAACAAAGTCTGCAGCTAGAGCTGACCTAACATCCTTTTCTCTATGATCTAAATAAAGCACATTCTTTTCTTAAACATTTTTTTTGTCTAGTCAATATCTACCACATTTAAGAAACAAAGATGGAAGGTATATATTTTTGCATCATAGAGATGCAAACAAAAGGCAGCATGGCATCCAGGACATAAAGAATACTTTCTGCTTAGATTTAGACCACAACGGCACTCTGCAAGCAATTTAGTATGATACGGATAATTAATGAAGAACTAGTCATAACTCCATGGCTAAAATTTATTTCACCTTTTTTTTTATTTAACAGAAAAATCCAGTAATTGCTTTCAAAAAAATACATCATATTTTACATAAACTTACAGTATATGGAGTAGAGACCAAGCAGACAGCATAAAAGCTGTTGTTTCCCTATTATGTGTGAGGAATTAAGGAGGAAAATTAACACTGGCGTTTTTACACAAATTTTTCCCTGTCATGAAAAAAGTTTGAAACACGTGGTAGATGACACGCCAAGAAAAGCACATTGATTCTCTAGTCTCCAGCAATGTGGCAAATAGTCCGTTTGCATAATTGCACTCTAGTAAGAGAGACATTTTGCCTACATTAGTGCATATGTGAGTGCTTTTTGTTTTGGAATTATAGAGAATTTTCAAAAATAGCTCACTGGAAACTGAGAATATTGCAGAAATTATTTGCTGCTCCCTGGAGAAGGTGGAGTCTGCAGTACTCCTATTAACAAGTCAATTTATGATGTAGTATATGCCAGATCTTAAAGATAATTTAAACTAGATATGTGGGTAGGGGCAGCAATTACAGGCAAGATATGGGAGTGGTTCAGAAAGATTTACCACGCAAACAGCAGCCATGTTATTTCAAAACTGAACTGCTAGTACAGAAATGTTATGACCAGGCAATATATTTGTACCGATAATCAAAATTTAGGAGGTGTCAAGTTTATGTCAAGATTTGTTGTAAGAAAAGAAAGCTAGAGAAAACAGTAATTAAAAATGTATGCTTTCTTCTTCATTTATGTGCAGCTACCCTCATCCTATGACTGACTTTTGCACCAAGGAACTAAATTAATTTTCATTATTTTTATTATTATT
>WBMY01011159.1:91936-108800 GCA_013397315.1 Donacobius atricapilla
AGTTCTAGAGTAGTTTTTCTAGTCACAGAATATTAATTTAGTAAAGAGCAACTTAATTGTTGCAGAAATGTGCAGATGAAAATGGAGTTTTCTGCCAACGAAAGCAGCTTACGGTCCACATATACTTAACTACTGCTGTCATTGCTGATGCTGAGGATGTGGGCACTCAGGTACATGTGATTAAGTTGCCATAACTGAATGATTTACTCTCTATCAAAACAGCTGTGGCAACTGACTACACAATTACTCTCAGCATCCCTCAATTCCAAGATAAATGTGGTAGTTTTGAAGAGCTTTCAGTCAGTGTTTATTAATACCTTTTATTTGTAGAGAACAAAGGGCTCTTTTTTCCTCACAGCCCGCAGAGTTCTTCTGCCTCACCACTGAACTTCAGCTACCAAGATGGGATGCGGCAATTACATTGCTCTAAATGAGCAACATCAGAGAAAAATGGGCAGGAGGAAAGCAACTGCTTCAAGACACCAAGTGAACTGCAATTTCTCCAACTGCAACCATGCTAGCAAATTATGCAAGTTCTCATGCTCATATCTGCCATTCTTATCCTAAAACGTGGCACAAGAAATAGGGGATCTCAATCAAAATATGGCATCCTAACAGTAACCTAACCATAAGATCTATCCTAGAGAGATCATTTAGCTGTCATTAGAGAGAAGGAAACCTCCTGTGGCAAGTTTTTGCAGTAAAGTATTGATGGATGTTCCACATACTCTCTTGATATCCTGATCAAGTTTCAACCCAGACCTGGTGAACTGTGAACCAAAATCTTTTCAGTTGCTGTAGACTCTCTAAACTTCTGTCTCCAGCTGGCCATACAATTTTAGAAGTGAGCCTACCATACACATATGTTTCTGAGCACAAAAATAAGAATTCAGACACTTATGATTTCTGAATCTCTCAATGATCAAATAGATGGAAATTGGGCTGTGGGCATCTGCAAATACTGGATAAATGCGTAACGCCTACTGTAGGTATGCTACAAACAATTCCACACATATAATTTAGATCTGAATTATTTACATTTGAAGAATACAAAAATGAACACAATTTCTGCAACAGAACCTAATCATCTGTACAGCTTGTGTACAAGACGTTTGAAATCCCAGTTGCACCATATACTCTGACCAAGTGCAACAAATCATTGGCATATATGGGGGGTTTTTTTAGCAACCTTTACTCAAGTTACTTCAGTATTTTAAAGGCTTTCTTGTACTGGGGAACCCAAACTGAACACAGTACTCCATATGTCACCTCAAAAATGTCAGACAGCATGATATTCACTTTTCTTGATTTAACTACTTCATTCTTACTAACACAGCTCAGTACTCAATTAGCTTTTACTGTTGCAAGAGTGCATTGCAAACTCTTATTTAACTGGGTTTTACCTCAGTAAGACATTCATCCAAGAGCTTTTTCCTCCAAAGCCATTTCACAGATGACTGAGGTTGGAAGGGACCTCTAGAAACATTTAGTTCAGTGTTCCTGTTCAAGCAGTGTCACCCAAAGCCAGCTGCCCAGGACCACGTCCAGATGGCTTTTGATTACCTCTGAGGATGGAGACTCTACAACCTCTCTGGTTAACTTGTGCCAGCTGTCGGTCATCCTCACAGAAGAAAACTTGTTTCCTGGTGTTCAGGACTCCCCTGTGTTTCAGTTTGTTCCCATTGCCCTGGTCCTTTCAATAGACAGTACAGAAAAAAGTCTGGTTCTCTCTTCCTTTGCATCCTTCCTTCATGGATGTATATATACTGATTAGCCTTCCATTCTCCAGCCTGAACAGTCAGAGCTCTCTCAGCCTTTCCTCATAGGAGAGATGCTCCAGACCATTAATCCATTAATCACCTTTGTGGTCCTTTACTGCACACTGTCCAGTTGATTCCCAGCCACATAAGATTATTCTGTACCAGGTGCAGGACTTGGCATCTGTCATCAGCCCAACATCACAAGGTTTCTGTTGGTCCCCTCCTTCAGCTGGTCATGATGTCTCTCAGTAGCAGCCCTACCCTCCAGCACAGAGACCATTCCTGCCCAATTTGGTGCTATTCATAAATGTTTCATTCCATTGTTAAAAGAACTATTGAAAGACACAACCCCAGCACCAACTCTTTAGAAATAAAATTTATAATCAGGCATCAGTAAGACATTGAGCTACAGACCTTTAAATCCAGCTGTCGATTCAGATTTTCAGTAAATTTATGGTCCACCCATTCCACCTGCATCTCTACATATTGTAATATTATTACAGGAGATTATGTCAAAGGCCCTGCTGAAGTGAAGATAAATTACAACCACTGCTCTCCTCTCCACAGAGCTAACCATTGAACCACAGACAGCAATCAAGTTGGCTGTGCACATTTTACCCTCACCAACTCCATGCTACCTCTTCCTAATTACTTTCTTGCTGTTTTGTCCATTCACAGGAACTTTTATCCATATTTTAAAGGATTTTCCTTTATAAATACTGCTACTTATTCCACTTTTCCTTTCCTCTTTTTCTTATAAAAAGCTACAGATGTTCAAAATGAAATAAGCTTACAGAAATAAACCTAAAAATAAGCTGAAAGCAGTGCCTTTCCAAACTATTCATGGCATTTCACGAACAGATGAAATTAGAGACAGTTTTATGCATCTTTAACAGGCACCGTTTCAAAGCTAATAGAAAAGTGTGTTAGAACTCAACTTTGATAATAAGAAGCCTCTTACAGACATTGGGAATACATGCCAACCCTGGGAAAGAAAAATCACTAGTACGTTAAAGAAATCAGGGTTAAAATGAGGACTCGCAGAAGATTAAAGACAAAGAGATTGGACACAGGGGTTTTTTGTTAATGTGTGCTGAATGATTAAAAAAACCGCAAACTTTAGTCTTATTGATGTCAACTGTTTATGCACTTTTGGGCACTGGTATTTACTTTTTGACCTGTTTTTGGTAAGAAACTCCTAAGTTTATCACCAAATTCAATACAGACAAAGCTAATAGCCTTTTATTTTTCTTCATTAAATTTACTTCAGACATATGGCAACAATTTGTGATTAATCAAATTCCCTGTCATGGAAGCCACTTTCTCCGATTGCTTGGTAGATCTGCAACAGGTCAGCAAATCAGTTTTTATTAAAAAAAAAAAAAGGAATATGTTACAAAACAGATGCAACAGCTAAAAACATGTACATTTTTATGAAAGTGACAAAATGTTACATTGACAAGTCTCTCTTATTCCAATTACCAATCTCTTTTATTAGCCATTCCTGTGTCATATAACATTATCTAATATCATATATTATGTCTATTGTTCTCATTACAAACTCCAAATAAAGGAACAGGGTACATTTTAGGATCACTCATGCTAGGAGGTTTGGCATTTATAATACGTCCTCCTCATGACTCAAGATACAGTTATAAAACTTAGCTCTTAATCCTACCATCCACTTTTAGTCGCTCAGTTAACCTGAAGATAAACTGAATTTTCATTGGACAGGAGTCCTGCAAAAATATTTAGCTACCTGGTTGTCTCCTTTTGTTTGCCCTCTTACAAATGCATGTATGAGTTAAATGGTGTAGGATTGCTCTTAATTTCCTCCTCCTACCTTGTCCCCCCAGGAGGCAGCTGTTCTGAAAGCAGCCACTCTATCTACCATGTGGATATCCAAATAGCCTTTACTATTTACTGTGATTGCTTTTCTTAACTCAAGGCACAAAGGCTGGAAACAACCATCTGTTCTTGGGAGTTATTCAGTTCTATAAATGCACACACTTGCTTTGCTTTTTATGTCAGCTCTAAAAAATTAGCTACACACTAAAATTAAAGTAGCTTATCAACATCAATTACATTTAGACTGAACAGACATTCAACATTTTTGAGACTTATGAAACAATCAACTAAAAGCTATATATAATGTATGTATGTAAAATTTTAAGAACAAAGTTTCAATTAATTTTATATCATTGCTATAGATACAATTATCAGCATTTATACTGTACCTGAGCTCCATAAATATATTTATCCAGCATTTTGCCTCCTATTGTTTGTCCCCCTACATCCCACACTTGAAGAGTAACATTCAAATTTCCTGGAAAAAAAAATTATACAGATATTGTGTAACCTGGAAAATTTAGATACAAATATATTCAACAACAATAGCTTTTAACAAGTATATGAGAAATAGTAATTAAATTTCAAAACAAAAATGATTGTATCAGCTGGGAAAAAAAGTCATTTGAGTCCAACTAAGTCATTAAGATACAGTAAAACTATAGCTAGTTACTAACATATCTAATATTAACAGGAAATAATTGGAACCGCATAAAGTATAACAGTCCTGACTAGAAATTATACAACATATTCCACTGATAAAACATGTAAAACATCCCAAAGAATGTTCTATAGCGTGGTACCTGGAACTGAAAGGTAACACAATTAATGCCAACTTATCCACATTATTTCATACTGTTTTCCTTCCTCACCCCCTTCTCCTAATCTTCCATACAGATCGAGAAGCAAGGAAAATCTTCATGATAATTTCATTTTGGTAATGATGCTGATAGTAGTATACAGTTACAGAATTATAACGCTGACAGAGTAAAAACACGGAAATACTGACACACATCTAAGTTGAGGATGCACACTGTGATTACTTCCTCCACTTCACCACCTTAAGGCATGAATCTTAACTGGACATGATTTACATAATTTCTCTTCAAAGAATCTACACCAAGAACAGACCTTCCTTTCTACCCTAAACCATTTTTAAGCTATGTTGAAATTGTTAACAGATTTTTAAAAACAAAACCAACAAAAAATGAGTGTAAATACAGAATATTTAATATCCTACAAATCATACATATTCTGCAAGACAACTCAGCAACTCACAGATAAAGATTACACACAGAAAGGTATGCTACCATATACATACAAACATATTAAAGTACAATTTCTCATATTTTGCATGGTAAGAACTGTTTTCAGAACTGTAATGATTATCTGAGAGCACCAAACTCTAACAGAGTAAGGACTGACAAAATTTTTTCTAATCCACTTACAGCTCACATGACACTTACATGTTAATATAAATTCTACGTACTCACAAATAATCACAACTGCCTATTAATTTTTATTCCTGGATTTAAAAATATGCAACAATTTCACATCACAACAATTGCAAATTTAGTGAAAATGAACACATTATTTTGGCTTGCTAAGGAAGATATATTCTTAATTCAACTGTTTTATTTAGTTGGCAATTTCATTTTACACCACATGATCCATTCAGCTGTAAATTTATAACGGACATGCTCACATTCGTTACACAAGGGAATGTGCTCCATGGAAATGTATCACAGCACCAGGTGAAAATAAACCAGCAAATTATAACTGTATAGCTGAATATATGCTACTCGTGGTATTACATATACCACTCTATATTTTTATAATGCACCTTGCTTTAATCTGGTTAAAAGAGCAGATTCCCATAACTACTACCTTGGTCTCAAAAACACAGAGATGAATGTGAAACAGTACTATTAAGCTAAGTGAGTTTTATGTAATACCAAGAGAATTTCTACATGGAGCTTAGAAAACAATCATAAACACCCCAGTTCAATAAAGGAACCTTTTATAATCAACAAAAAGCTTACTTGTTTTGACAGTTCATATATTATGTAATTAATTAATTTAAAAGCTTAGAAAATAAATGATCGCAAGCAATGCAGGAAAGTCTTCCACAAAGCATTTGGCATGGATAAACTAGTGCATCCACAGTCTGAAAAGACTATACATCCTCAGTGGGTAAACAATCTGTGCAGGCTCAAAGGCTCACCATGCTGCAGTATTCTACCCTATGTACTCTACTGGAAAGTCACCATGTCATCATTCGTGTCAGTTATTTTGAGAAAAAAAAAGAAAAATCTTTATAAATATTATCGCTTTCTAACTCAGTAATTTTCAGATGCCCAATTTTGTCTTCAAATGCTCAAAAAAGTTTCAACTTGATTTTTCCTCCTAAAGAAATAATTATGCACAGCATACTGGCCTTAGTATCTGGATAACTGTATGGAACGACCTGAGAAATTTTAGTGCAGTAAGTTATGTTAACTAGTCTAACTGCGACTGCCCAACTGAAAAATCTCCTATTACAAATTATTTACTCCAGTTCATTTACAATAGAAAAAAGAAACAGGGGGACAAAAAATTGGTATGTTCATTCAAGGTGAACTCCTCCTTAATTAGGATCTCAGTAATTATGAAATTCATGCTGATCGTCTCCTGTGCAAAATGCTTCATTTCCCTTTTTTTCAATTAGGCTCTGTAATATTTGCTTTGTATTCAGGTTGATTCTGGGGGAGAAAGACGGATGTTACGATTGTTCTGACAAACGGAAAAACTGCAGGCAATTTACCTAGCAAGTATTTCATTTACAACTGGGAGAGTTGCACACTAAGTTTTCTGCAAAAGGTTTGAAATCTTTTTATTTTTTCAATTTACAGAGACATAAAAACTAGAGACTTACAACAAAACAAAAAGAAACCATGCATAGTAAGACAGTTCTTAGAAACAGTCTTAACGCACTAATAAAAATAACTGAAGAATCCCATCAAAATAACATGTAATGCACTACTAAGGAACAAAGAAACCCTAGCACTTCTTGACTCCACAGAAAATGCACACAAGTGCAAAGCAGAAATACGTGAGGCAGCACAGGGCAGGTGTGTAGATTGCTTCTGGTATAAACTGGAGCCACTGGGCTGCTGCAGCAGTGACCCTGCAGGAGGACACTTGGTGTACGGGTAAACCTTACTTAAAGTGCTGCACAGTCAAGATGGAACTAAAAACACAAGTCTGACCACTTTTTACACCAATGACTTTAAAAAAGATCCTTTTAACAGAAGAATCCTGTTTACTGAACTGTACCCACAACCTCCCAAAAAGTATACAGCTACTGCTCTTAAGAGTCTCTATCAGCAGACCCTCTGACTAGCAGATACACTATTTAAGCACTAAAATCTACACCATGGCTGCATTCAGACTATACAAGATTCTGCATAAATAAATATAAATGAAACTGATTTGCACTTAAAAAAAGTATTTTGAATAAACTGCATGAAGTGAATTTGTCGTGTCGAACACTAGACACATGTTGAACAATGTTGAACACGTTCAAAATTTATCAAGGATTTCTGATTTGTATTAAGCTGTGTTGTTTTACCATGCGAAATATTGACTACTTTCACTGCAAAACTGCATTAGTTACTAAAACAACTAAAGACAAATGCCACTTTTATCTAAAAAAACAAAAACAAAAAAAACCCAGCACTTTATTTTATAAGTTGTAATGTATTACAATGTGGCCTTATGTAAACTTCCGTGCAATTCTAGAAATCCGTAATTTTAACTTCTGGAATCTTTGCTTACGTTGAAGAATTAAAAAGTCAACTACTAGCCCATAGTTGTTCAGCAATTTTCCTACTGAATAAGAGAAATTAAGTCTTTTTTCCTACTGATACACGCATAATTTCTGTGCAGTGGTATGAATTAACCTTTCAAGTAAACATAGCAGCTCTGCAAACCCAGAACCAATAAAGAAATTAGAACAATCCACTTACTAAGTAATGCTTCCCATTCCAGCATTTAGAAATGTTACCTCCCTCCCTTCTCACTGCCCACGACTAGCCCAGTTACCTATAAAATAGAGAGCCATACATACCTAAACACACATATAGGCATAGGCAAAACCAGAATGACAACCTACAGAAAAATGTTTCTTCCTGTATATGAATACAAATACTACTGTTTTGAGGAAAACAGATGTACAGACTTTTTGGTGCTATTTTTACCTGCATTCTGATTTTATTACAAAATAAACCATGAATGAATGAAATTCACACACAAAATAAACTATGAACAAAAATGAATGAAGCAATAGTTGATAATTTTCCAAATTTTCTACTCAACAAGAATATTTATAATCCCAGTAATACACTAATAGCATCTGTATGCTTAACAGCTGGGAAAAAAACTTGCAAAATACAAGTTCTCAGCATGCACACTGCATGATTTGTGTACACATTCCACTTGCAAGTACTGCTGTTAAGTATTATACACACTGGTATTTTAAGAGGCGGGAGCAGGACAATTAAAAAATTATTCTGTTGATTTTATGGAGAAATAAGCATTAGAATTTGGTACTTTATCTCTCTGCTAAAAAAAGAACATACTAAATGCTAAAGAAGTATATCAAAATGGCCAAACCAAAATAGTGAACACAGGAATAGTCTGAAAAGATTATTCTGTTTCACTTAAGAAAATATCTAAACATAATCAAAAAATTATTTGCAATATTAAAAAAAAAAAAAGTTCAAGAACTGCATATGTGTTCTTATAACTTCAGGTTTCAGATAAAATGCTTAATTTCTGGGTTTGCTTCCCTCCCCACCCTTCACAAGGAGAAGACACAACTACAGAACTTGCATCAACTTTAGCAGATCTCACTACACCTTTTAATAATTACACACACTTTTTCTAACTTCTTATTTCTGAGTCCAGAAATAAATTATTTTAATTAAATACTTGCATACTTAGACTATGAGCACACACAAATCAGTGAAAAGACATATTTTAAACCCCAATTGTTCAGAGACAAACTTAACCAGCAATTATTCTTTTTTAATTATTTCTCCACATTTTCCATGCAGTGTGCTGCAACTGGCATCTAAATAGTTTCTTTGCCATCGTGAAGTGAAACATCTTGAATGCTCAAACTGTATTTTTATGAGTGCCGAGGGACCCTAAATTTTAGTGGTCTATTAAATGCCAGCAATTTCATGCTGCCTTGCATAAAACAGCATTCACATATTAGAGCACCGCGAGTCCATAGCTGCATTATGCTGCTCTCACACAACTCAAATATGACTTGTGTATTTCATTAAAAGATATATATATTTCTTTCAAAACACATATACTTTTTCAATTAGTATGTTTAAGGTTCCATTTCATTGTTGTGTGTTACACAATCCACATGGAAAGTGACTGCACTCAAGCAGGGATAATAAAATTCATCAGTATAGATAGCATTCTTTTTATTTGAATTCCATGTTTTACTTAGAGATGTAAGTTGCAAATGCATAACTCTTTGACACCTGGCAAGAATGTCAAACAAAATATTCTCCGAACAACCTAATTTACTTTGCCATAAAAACCACTGCACTAAGCTAATTTAGTACACATTGCTCTGAAGAATCTGCTTCTGAAAGTCTTGCTGCCACCCAACCTTTCAGTGTTAGTTTTTATTCTCTTACCTGGCAATAATATTCTTTTCAAGAAGAAGTCCAATCCTATGGTTTGTTTGTACTGTTTTCCAAACGTTTCTTGAGCAAAACGTGTAGCTAAGGATGTCTAAAACAGAACAGTATCAAATTAAGTTGTCATTTTTAACAGCAACAAACTTTATGCTAACCCAGAGGTATGAAATACAGTTAAGCACTTTTTAAATCAATGAATGCTAACAGTGTTCATGGATTTGGATTGACAAGCACCCCAGTCACTTTCAACATAATAAGAGGAGGTGGCAAAGGCTACTAATCTATGCAAAAAAGAAGCAAGGTGCGTATTTGCTTTGATTTCCAAAAAAATAGAGTCCTATTTCAATAGGACTCTAACAGTCCTATTCCAAAATATTACACAGATTTGAAGGAAGTCTCATTAATTAGTATGCTCAAACTGACACAAATCTAGGCAACACTATCTGTACCTGAAGATCTTAGTATTTTTGAAAAGCATTCATTTCCAGAACAAGGGTCCTCCCCTGGTGAAGAACACCATGATCCCAGACCAACTTTCTGGGAGGGAATAGATCTGCACAGCACAGAATCCCACAGGGGGCTCCTAAGCGCGGCAAGATTTCTGCCACTGTTCATCAGGATCAGGGATTACAGGAACTCTAAGCTGGGAAGAGTACTTTCTTGCACACAGAAAAAAAAAGTTAAACTCATATTAAGACTGCACATGTACAGAATCATTCCTTTCAGCAGAACTTCGAAAATTTATTTCTTCAATTGGTATTCTGTGGATTTGTGAAAGCAAACCAATACACTGTTGACCTAATAATAAGCTTTTACTATATACGGCTGAAAGGATACACAACTAACCTAGGCAAACTCCTGAAGCAAGGCATTTATATTCTGTCAGTAGCAATTAACTAGCAATTTAAGGTCTCCTTTCAAGACAAAAAAAAAAGGTGGGGGTAGAAAGGGAAAGAAACAAAGAAAGAAGGCCCACAAAAAAAGTAAATGAGAAAACAGCGGTACAATCATAAATAATACAAAAGTTTGTATCGTGAAAAAAATACTAAATTTTAAAAACTACAAAACACAACAAACATCACATTAGTGTACACTTAAAAATCTCCTGTTGACATGACATTTGTAAATAAAAATACAAATTAACTACAGAAAAAATAATCTATATATTTATTTACCTACATGGAGAAGGAAAAATACTAAGAGGCTCACAAAACCCTTACACTGTCTGAGAAAACTCAAAACAGGCCAGAAGGGTTTTTTCTTGCCAAATTTCTGTTCATCAAGACCTGTAGAGATGTGTCAAACCAATCAGATACTGTTAAGAGCATATTTAGTCAAAAATGCAAGAGCAAAATAATGCCAATAGTTCTGAAATACAAGAATAGACAAGGTCCATGAATAGAAGGTTATAACAAAGATCTAAATTAGGTTAATGTCAAATGTTCACAGAAAAATAAAAACCTCTTTTTTACATTAAAACATGCTCACCAGAGCTCCAGCATTAACACTCTAGTATGAATAGGCAAACATTTATTCAACTGTTACATTTCCTATTAAGTAAATAAAACAAGATTTACTGGTTTCATGTTTCTATATCATATTTATATTCCTATTGCTGCCATATATATAATGAATGATATTTTGATATCAGAAGATATGTTTAGGAAACAATTCAATTAGTCAATATTAGCCTATGGCAACATTTTCATTTACTTCACTGAACTCAAGCCCCAAGAGGATTAAAAATAAAAACACAAATGGGGAAAACAAGAAGTAAACTAGAAATAGCACAAGTATATTTATATCCCTGTGGAAAGGGGGAAGATCACAGAGGATGAATCGTGAGAAGATTCTTCTGCCTTCAGCTATGTGACAGTAATACTAACAACACACACAAAATAAAATACAATACAGATTCAGATTACAGTATTGAAAGAGTCAGTAGAACTGATTCATTTAATCCCAATAGTTAGCATGTCAAGATTACAATGACATTAATCTGTCATGACCTTAAAGATGTAGATGAGAATAATACAACTTTAGGAATACACCATTCAGTCTTCTTGAAATTTTCCTTTTTGGAAAAGTAACAGGTGCCTAGAGTATAAATTCAAGTGTCATCTGACTATATCACAGTATTCTATATTCTCCAACACAATTGTTTAGATTCTCATTAAATTAGTAACCACTCCTTTTTTGGTTTAAATGCTCAGTAAATACTAGTTTATCATTCTGTGACAGTCAATATTCCCTGAGGACTCCTAGGGGTGTTAGTAAAAATAAACTACACACATTCAATTAACAGCCAACCTGTAAGAGCAGCAAGTAATCAACAGCACGGCAAAGTCCTCTTAAACAGTTTTTCTCCACTGTGCTCTTCAATGCAAAGGAATTTATAGCACAAAATCATGGACTAACTCCTTAAATTTTTTCCTAATAAATGTTAGAGCCCAAAAAAGGTGTTGGATTACCAGTCTAGGGTCCTCTATTTATTCACAAAACAAGCATTTATCCACCGAATGCTAAGAGCAACAGTTCAAACTTCTTTATAACAATAAACAAAAAAGTTGTGTCAATGCATATTCAAGTACCTCTACAATGGAAATACTCCCTTCAAATCCCAGAAGCGTTCACTGCTGTGCTTGCCAGAAAAGATTTTGCTCAAGAGTTTTACCTGAGGATATGCTGAATACTATCTATATAAGAATTAATGGAAGTTTAAAAATGGTTCAATAGAACTGTAGTTGTAAAAATAAATAAGTAATAAGTGACCATCTTTTAGAAAGGTGGCATTTCATACCATTCCACCCCTTCATGTCAGGGTCAGCGAACAGTAGGCAGCACGAAGGCCTTGTTTCTTTGTTCCTCTACTAAGACAACCAGGCCACCAGCCTGCAGGGCAGAATTTGAAGCATAAAATTCCATCCGTTTGGACGGTACACACACTTGCCTTAAATACTTCAAAGTGAATGTCGACATCCTATTCTAAATATCAATACTCTTCTGAAGGTTGATGATAAAAGCCCCCTGTTAAAAACAAAAAAATGTCTTTGGGCTCTAAAGTACACCAACCAAGACAGCAGTAAATTAAAAAAAAAAAAAAGAAAGAAAAAGTACAGCATTCGAAGTTCAAAATAAAATTGGATATTTGGGAAGTTTTTTTTGAGAGAAGCAAAGATGGAATGGAATTTAACCTTACATGAAAGGCATGACAGTTTCTTGCTTCTATTTTTCAATGTCATAAATTCAGTACAAACTGCTGACATGCTGTTCCTAAAGACCTACATAATGAGTAAAGAGGAAAAAAAGCAAACAGTATCTATGAAATAAACTAGAAAGACAATAACTTGAAAGTCAAACACAACAAGCAATGATAGCCAGCTCTGACAGTGACTACTTACCAGGGCAATCAGAAACTTGAAGGGAAAACCCCACCAAATGACAAATCTTTGAGTAAAATCCTACAGAATTAAGTTTTGAGAAAGCAGTGCCGAAGTGTCACATCAGTTTTAAGAAAGAAAACTAAACCCAAGTTTCAATTAGATGCAAGCACATAGTTCTGAAGCCATGAATTTCCATGGTGTCCTAGGTTACAATGTAAGATATGCCCAAGGTATGTATTCTATCACCATCTTCATGAGCTGTTGAAACCAGGTGGGGCAGTGCTTCCCTTGTCCCCTCCCTCCGGACTATCTTCTGTTAATGGGCCCATTCATGCTCTGCTGTGTGACTCATGGATAACTCCCTCTGGGAGTTATCTCCGTTTAATGGGCAATCAAGGACCCATTGCATGACTCATAAAATTACATCATTCCATTGTGGGATGCTCCGCCCATGGGGAGGAGCCAAGCATTCCCACCTGGATATAACCCGGGATAGCACAGGGGGGCCTTACCCACTGGATTCCCGGAGGACAAGAGGTACTGGACTTTTCCACAGGATCACTGCTTCAACAAGACCACTTCATCCGGACTGCTACCAGCGCCCTGACTAACAGGTTGTATTATTTAACTTATTTTATTTTACTTTTTTTTTCCCCCCTCCTATTAAATTGTATTTCTGACTTAGAGTCTTTCACTGGTTTTGCTTTCAAACCAGTACATATGGACACACAAACCTTGCCATTAACTGAAAATTAACTTTCCAAAAATTACATCTATCTCTTCCCTCACTCCCTTCTAGAACATCAATGCCATTATCCAAGCACAGCTACACTCATCCCTCAGGCATGTCCTATCCTATTGGCAAGAATTTTAGGACAAACAAAACACTAGGCTAAATAATGAACTGCTTTACCATAAAAACACGTAACTGTCCACACTGATATCCTTCCATCCCACTCCTAACTACTAATGAAAGAGAAAACTGAAAGAGAAAACATTCTTGACATTTGACATAGATCTATTTGATGCAGCTGGGCCAATCTGCACAGCACACTTCATTCAATTTTCCATTTGCAAGACTCAACAGTGACAACAATATTTTTGTCACCATCACTGAATTTTTGAGCCCAAGTGTAACAAGACAATTCAGAACTGGCACAATGCTTAAAAATCTGGTATCCTAAAAAATCCTGAAGTAAGCAAGACACTACTCTTTATGCCAGCCTAGGTTTTAGCTCCTGCAAACTCCCATACCATCTTGAGCATTCATTCTTTCATTTTCGTCATCCATTGTTACAGAAGGAAAAGGCAGGATGTTTCTGCTACCGTACTTTAGTCCCAGCTACAACAGATACAAATAAACAGAACCTCAGCACCCCTCTTTTTCACGACCTCCCTTCCCATTAACAGCTCTGAGACTTGCTTCCAGAGGCCCAAAACCTTTTTCAACAGTAGCAAATCGCAGTACACTCTCTTGAGTCAGCATCCTTGTGTATTTCAGTATTAAGCCAATCTATGCACAACAGGAGTAGAAATATCTGCATCACAACATCTTTTTTTCAATCCATACTAGTAATGCTGGTTTATTTTAATGAAAAATCATTTTGGCTCAGGAAGAGTGGGAGGATTTAAAACCTAGACACATAAGGCTGCTGTGTGTATATATGTCCTTCCTATATTTAAAATCAAAGAGCCAGATGCTATTAATAATTGCTGGGTTTTTTTCATCGCACACTGTCCCCCTTCTGATTGCTTTTTAGATTTTTTTCCTAGTTTGTCTAGTTCATTAAACTCATTCTCTGTTATCTTCTGACTAACCAGTCTTGCTTCCCTCAATTTTGCTTTTCCACAGTTCATCATTACCTTACCATCTATTTTACTCCAAGAGTTTTAGAGATTCTACTGTCTCACTTCTCTTACGCCTTCTTCCACTTTTACTCTTCCCCATTTGAGTTTGCTCCCGCAGTGCTTATTGCTACCCTTAAAATTCTAAGTATCCAATTATCCATTCAACCACCTCAAAACAAAATAATAGAAGCACAGTACCCCTCCCTTGCCTCATGGATAAAGTAGTTCCTAGCTAGTGCAAGTACAAACATTACCTTTAGCTTGAACTAACACTGATTTGTTTTTAAGCTGCTACCAATCCCTGCACAGAACCTGAGTCATATTGCTTCTAAACAATGGGTGAGGAAAACAGCAAGTTTCTACCTGACCCACAACGACTTTTTTTTAAAGAGGGGGCAAAATAAGCCAAATGTGAACACCTCACACTAAACACAAGATATATCCCATCATTTTCTACATGCCTCCTGTCTCATGATCCCAGAGTGACAGAGGAGGAGAAAAACCAACACCTTGCACAGTAAAAGAGAGTTAAGTATGCACGTGTGTAAAGACCAGCTGTGAACCAGATGTGAGAGCCAGGCAATTTAAAGTTGAAAACACATAGACATACACAGGTTTCAACAAGTAAGCAGAACGAGTAGACAACAAAAGAGAGGAACCTCAACAATTTAGTCTTCTGAGGTGCTTGAAATAGCACTTACATTTATCCTTTATATTCCATGAGCCAATTGCTTCTTTATTTCTACAAGACCTTACAATAATTCTGTGTGTGCTGCCAGGCCATTGGGATGGTGGGAAGGAGCCTCTATTACAGCATCATCTAGGGGGGACAGGAGGAAAAGCAGCCCACCAGAGTATTGCTGCTGCTTCTGCCCAATAACCTGCCATGGAAGAGTGAGATTCCCAGAGTCAGCAGGAGATGCAGTGAGTGGCAGCTCCTGTGAGAGAGGTAGGAACCAACAGAAACATACATCAAAACTTAAGAATTCTTAAAAGTCCATGTTTGGTGAGAGGTCTTGCCACAAGCTGCTCAACAGCAGTAGTGAAAGGATTCTTCAGTTTGAATGGAAAACTCCTGGGAAATGCTACCCATGAAGCAGCACTTCAGCTGTCAATGCTGTGCATTTATTATGCTCTCATCACACAGCTGGTTGGAATTGCCCATCTACTGACTCAAATGAACACAATACCACTTCAGACTGGGTTTAGAATTGCTGGAGACAAAAAAAAATGTTTTGTTTCTTTATAGAGCTCTGAATAAGTGAGCAAACCACATGTACTTTCACTAAGAGCATATTCCTATTAATGTAAGGTAGTTCATTTAAACCTAAGCTCTAAGAACATGACCACTTTTCATATGAACTGTGAAGCAAGCAGAATTTCTTCTCCCCATAGTTTCAAAAGTTAATGACAGAGGAAAGAACTGTATACTTCAAGCATATAATAAATTTACTATTTTCAGGCATAGCTCACAAAATTATTTCAGGCTGCATGTGACAGATATGTTGAAGTGTATAGTTAAGATCAGTGACTATTTCAAATGGTTAAGAAGGCAGTCTCTCTTTTGCCTCCTTTGGTTTCTCCTTGTCAAAATCTCTATTTTACAAAGAGAAAATGACTGGATTATTGTCTGCTTGTTTTGATTATTATTTAATTATTGTTGATAGATAAACCTTTATAAACAGGATCTCATTGTGATTATAGATAGGGGAAAAAAACCCAAAGACATAAAAGCTGCAAACGAAAATGAAACAGATCCAGCAGTGTCTTCCCAAGCTCTGGAACGGTAACTCCACCAGATACAAACTGTTCTATCCAGCTCG
Organism: Donacobius atricapilla; assembly: GCA_013397315.1. Taxonomy (NCBI): domain Eukaryota; kingdom Metazoa; phylum Chordata; class Aves; order Passeriformes; family Mimidae; genus Donacobius; species Donacobius atricapilla. Next base: position 108,301 of record WBMY01011159.1, read on the forward strand.
GGAGGTTGGGTACCCGAAGGGTGCCTGCAGACCCAGCTAAGCGACCTTCCCTGCTCGCCCCTTTCAGGGGAGCTGCGAACGCAGATGCTCGGCCCTGACCCCAGCCCTCCACACCCGGGGCACTGCAGCCACCGAGAACGCCTTTGGGCTATTCCAGCGACTCCAGCCAGGCAGCTCCTGCCTCCAGCGCGCCATCGGCAGCGCACGGCCATCAGTGGGAAACTCCGTCAGCACCACAGGAATTACGTTACTCGCCACTCCCTTTCTTACGGCTCAAGAAAATGGGATTACAGTCGTGTACGTCTGTTTGTTGACGATACCTCCTCGGGTGCGGAGGCCCCAGGGTCAGAGGGTTTGGCTGCCGGGCACGGCGCGGGCACCGGCGGGAAGAGCCCAGCACTCCCGCGCAGGGCCCGGAGCCGGGCGGGGGCAGCCAGCCAGGTATCGCGACAGCCTGGGAGCCGCCGCGGGCTGCTCGCTCCTCAGCAGCAGAGCCAGGG
>WBMY01011159.1:109567-135136 GCA_013397315.1 Donacobius atricapilla
GCCGGGAGGAGCCGGGTGCAGGAGCGAGGACGGGACAGGGGGAAGAGCGAGCGCCGCGCTCACGGAGGCGGGAGCAACTGAGGAACCAGCACCGCCATCTTCCTTCGGAGCGCCCTCCGTCGCTATGGNGCCATCCTCCCTTGTTCTATCCCTGCATGCCCTTGCATGAAGTCCCTTTCTGGCTCTCGTACCCCCTGTAGGGGGGTACATAAAGGCCTGTACAGTAAGGTCACTCTGGAGCCGTCTTGTCTGCAGATTGAAAAATCCCAGTTCTAGGGATTCCACCACGTACACAGTCTCAGAGCTTTTCTGTCCATATAGGCAATCAGTAAGAAAACTTGACAAAGTAGCCCTAGCTGAATTTTAGGTCATTACTCTGTCACATAGCGTGGCCAGGGAGAACAGGCTATAACCTCCTCTTTTGCATCAGCCTTCCCTGAGTTTGAAAACAGCCAGTGTCCCTTCAGGCTGTAATCTTTCCCATAGACTAAACAACTCCTCTTCAGTCAGTCTTTCCCTCGGTTGTCTTTTTTAGACTTCTGAATATTCTTGTTGCTTTCCTTTGGCACCTCTCCACTTTTTTGCAGTAAGTACTGTGCCAAAAACTGGATACAGTACTTCTGTTGAGGCCCTGGGAATACTGAGTGGAGTGGAAGTATTACTTCATGTGTCTTGCATACGAGACTTCTGTTTATATATCCCAGCATGATGTTTGTTTTCTTGACGGTATGACATTGCTGACTCATACCAATCCTGATTTACTAAAAAATCCTCTGGATGCTCTCCTCTTATTGGCATTTCACACATTGAAGCTTTATTTCTGTTTAACTGTAGTGCTTTCTGCTTTTCCCCCTTGAATTTAATCCTATGTTTCAGGCTACTTGCAACATTTGTCAATATAATTTTATTTATAATGTTGTCCTCTGAAATGCATGCCAAGCGTCCCAACTTGCTTTTATCTGGAAGTTTAAGATACTCTCTATTCAAAAGTCGTTAATAATGATATCCAATAGTACCAAATCTCTTCAAGCCTCTATTTGACATATTTTTCTAGTATGAGTGAAAACAATTCTTTGGGCATTGTTTATATGACAATTTGAACAGAGACATCTGTAACTCTTTAAAGTATAGATGTATTTTAATGCATTCAATTACAAGCTAAGATTTTTAAAACAACTTTGTATGATGCTTGAATAACAATCTTACGTGTTTCAGTCTCTTTCAGGTTTTGTTTACGAAATGTATGTCTGAAATTTCCAATGTTACAAGTACACTGTTTTACTCCATTCTCAGCAAGATCAAGAAGGTTCCTTACTGATTGTGTATTAATGTGTTTGCACAATTGAGGCTAAATGCTTTTCCAATGACATCCTGGAAAAAAAAATAAAGGAGGGGGCAGATACACCATAAAGTACATTAAATTCTAATGGAAGACACACACCTTTGTCACTCCATACTTTGAATCAAAAGAAACATCTTGTTTATTATTTTCTACTTCAGATCATCTTTTAGCCAAATTGTTCTGGAAGTTCTTTTAACTTGGCACTTCAGCAAGATCAGCATCAGGGCTCAGCTGAACAGCATTTCTTGGAAGGAAGAGCAATAGGGACAAACATGGCTCTTTCCTTTATGATTTCTGGCATACTGAATAGTTGTACAATTGGCATTAGACATTTTAAAGCACCACATCTCAGTCCACGGCAGAAATGAGATTGATAAACCACTGTTGGTGGAAATGCTCATATTTCTGAAATTCTCCCTCAGTCACATTAAGAAAAAAAATATAAAAAGTTAATTTAAAACTTTCTGAGACTTTTGAGGAGAAGCAGGTTCTATTTAACCAACGAGATGAGAAGCTGTGTGTGCAAAAGCAGGATGATGAGAGAACAAGGTGCTCCAGGTGTCCAGACTACATGTAATTTCATTTGAAATACCACAATGCATGTGTTATTATAAACACCCCAAAATTTAATTTACTTCTTCTCTTTCATCTTCAATGTGGTATTCATGGGCTTAAATTTATCTTGAGCCTGTGTATCCGATCTGCTCAAATAAGCACTTATATATAAAAGCATAATTTTGGAAATACAATGAATAATGGGTGTGGATAAACATGCATGCTTTCTATTGACTACTAAGAGAAATGAATGGAAACTACCCCAGAAGATGCCATAGTAAAGCAATTGGACAGCTCAGCTCCCAAAAACCTCCTTGCTTAAGGCTATGAATGACAGGGATGTACTAAAATCATTTTTTACTATATAAAAGATCAGTATACAATAAAAAAGCTGCCTCATGGAGTTAATGTTTTAACAATAATACTACCAAAGAGTGTTGTTTACCATTATTGAACTTCAGTAGCATAACAGGGCCAACAATCTCACTGCAAATCTTTACACGTCTTGCCTGTGATGTTCAACAAGCACATTAACAGCATGGTGTGGTAATTTTACACAGAGCAGTACAAATTTTTGCTACCAACACGTCCCCTCTGGGAGGCTTTCAAATTTAACTATTTTTGTCACTGCCATCTTTACTAAATATGGATAGCACATTATAGATGAAAAGAAGCTAGTCTCAAAGTGTTTGATATTTCACAGTTAAAGGAAATACATGAAGTGTGTTGAAAAGCACTGGAATTAACAAACAGAACACTGCAGTAAAGGAAACAAATAATTGATGACAGTATAGAAATAATTTGAAACTCTTATGCATTTTTAAAATACTAAATAAATCCTTGAGCGGTTACTTTGAATGAAGTTTTTAGTGAAAAATACCTAGGTAGCCCAGAGACACAGAAAACAACTATATATTGTTTTAAAAAATTATATTGTTAAATAAATATATATAATTAGACTTTCTGTCTGTATTTTGATGTTTGCTCTTTTGGTTTTTTATCATAATTTTGATATACTTTATGTTATTTCTTTATGATGAAAATTCACTGTTAATCCACTGGTAATTGAAAATATTGTGAATAACTGAGATGACAACAATTTTAAAGTTCTAAAATTCAAAATTTAAAATTTTGAAATTCCTGTTTCATCAAGGCTACGTACAAGAAAGTAATTGCATCCTCATTCTCTGTCAAGTTTTGCCCTATTTACTTCACCATTTTCTACCGAGTTTAAATTGACTTCTTAATATGTGAAAAAAATGGTATAGATAGTTTTCTATGTCTGTACTTCAAAAAAAGTGAGAGAAGAGCTACGTGACTTTGTTTCAATTCCCTTCATTTCAATAGTTCTTGATCAGTGGAGCTGTGTTTGAAAACATCTCTCAGGAGTTCATGAAAGGTTGCTGAGAAAATAAACCCAGAAGACTTGGATTTAACCTACACAGATGTTCACTTTCATTTGAGGACTTTGAAGAGTCTGTAAGATCAATTGTTGCTGCTGCTCAATGCCATTACTAGATCTTCCACCTTTATCAGTTGGGCAGTGAGTTTAATAAATGTTTTCACTTGGTTTGGTTCTTCAGAGTATCACTGAAGTTGTTTCAGTTCAGCTTTAGTTGCAAAGGCTCAACTATTTAAAGGCTTGGTTACTCTCCCTAAGTAGAATCACTGCAACTGCTGAAAGAGTTTTTGGGAGACAGAGGTAATAGAGTGTGACAGGAGGTACCAGAGATGTTTAGGAGAGGAGACAGGCAGCAGTGGAGGAGTCAGAGCTTTTATGTAGGTGAGGAAGGAGGCCTGGAAGGGTAAATCTGTGGGAATTTCCGAGGGTCAGAGACAAGTGTGAGAGTTTTTAGTATTCACTCTTCACAGTCCACAACTTTTATGCAACATCTTTGTCCATCTCGAGAGACAAAGCTAGGTACCCAGCTCACCTCATCTGAGTCTAAAGGAACTTTCCTTCCTGGCCCCTATGAATTTTTGTGCTGTTCTTGGATACCACTTGTTCCCTTCTTCACCTTTTCCCCTACAAACCCTGGTTAAATTTATTAGCACAAGCCACTGATTTTCATTTCTGCTTGTGTTTTGAGCTGGCAGTCAGCAATACTCTCTTTTTTTCTCCTGTCATTTTGTTACAGTTTAATTAGAAAACCATTTTTGGTAATAAGTTTCAATTTGAAGAAATAGCACAGTTCCAGTTTTGGTTCCTCTTTCTTAAATTACCTTGACTAGGCAATTGTGGCATACACAATCAACCCTGTTTGCAAATGCAAACTGTACTAATGCAAACTAGACCTCTGAATGTGGGAGGGTTTTTTTTCTAATATAGTATAAGGTTGTATTCCCTCATGCAAGTATCTACAAAAGCACCAAAAATCATTACCTACATCGGAAATAGAAGTATGCTTCTCACAGGCTCTGAGAAAAGGCGTGAATCAAGCTGAATGAGGTGGAATGTGCACTGAGAGAAAAAGGGATAGCATGTATGAGAGCCTTCAACCTTTTTGCCATCCTCTTCAGGAATGCAGGGTCATTAGCTACCAAGTCATCTGTGCTGTCCTTACAGCACTTGATGGAAACAACACATTTCTCAGAGTGATTTACACAAACTGTGTCCTCTGTTACCAATACGAGACATTCTTTTAACTTTTGTTCTGCTTTTTCTGCCCATGCTTACACAACAATGCTTATTCTCTTGAATTTCATTCATACCATTTTTTTCTATTTCTAGTCTCTGTAGCTGGGATCTGAAGATGCTCCTCTTCTTCAAGGTGTAAATTGACATTACATTTGTTTCGTTGAGGAGAGTGTCCTTGAAAAGAAAAGCAAAATTGCTGCCACAAAAGTGGAATGCGCATTTAAAAAGAAAATATATTTACTTCCATTATAATGATGGGTTTGCCACTCATCTCTAGAACAGAGTAGAGAGTGGCTGTTGGTTTTAATTGTGTTACAGATTTGCAAATAAAACCCAATTCATTTCTACATCATCAGTGTCATCTCTAATGTCTTTACCAGACCGTGTTTTCCTCTGCACTGCTTGATGACTATGCCTTGAATGGAACTCAGTGATTAATGTGCCTGACTAGATGGACAACTGAGTGGAAATGGTAAATAATGACTTGTTTTTATACACGTAAAAAACAGTTCCTACTCAAGTTGGAAATCCTTGCTTTTGGAAGGGCATTCTTCCATCTTGCTTCCTGCTAACCTTAGGTCACTTAAGGAGTAACTGTTTTTAATGCTGTTGATTACAGTGATGTAAACGTCTCTGGCCCAGACACTGCAGTGAACAAGACTTTCCACATAGGAGTATGGTTAAGCTGAAGGCCGCAACTTTTATGAACTACATTGCCTAATAAAACAGGGAAGAACCACTAGCCAGCTGTTCCCCACAAACTACCCAGTAAAACAGGACCAGTGAGGTTCACCAAGCATAAGACTGTGGAGGCCAAGCTAAATGTTTAAGAGAAAGCTGACCGCATTCTCCCTCTGGCAAAAGTGACCATGGTATGTGGTCCAACTGAAACTATCTCCTCCTACATTGTCTGTGCTGGGGAGAGGAGAGAAATGTCAGCAGTAACTTTTTAATTTGTGTAAGACACTATCTTTTTCCCTGTATTGTGGAAAGAGAAATAGCTCACTGACACCTGGCTAGTCATTTAAGACATGAGGAGTAATTCTAGCCACAGCTAACATGAAAAACCCGCATTGGAAACCTGCTCTCCAGTTGTGTGAATGGACAAACAAGTTCTCTTGTCTTTCCACTAGCTGAATTTACTAATAAAGCCACATCACATTTTCAGTGTGGTAAACACTTTTTCTCACTAAAGCACACTATCTAACTCAGACTATAAAGTCCAGCAACACCTAGGCTAACAAAAACAACAGTTACAGAAAGAGAAGGGGTCAAAAAACCCCCTTCAGAATAAGAACTAATTTATAAAGGAAGTACATCTAACTTCTACTGACATAGTCATGCAAATTTGGAATTTCTCACATGAACACGCAGGATCACTGGGAACTCCTGTTTTTTGTCTCCAAACCCCAATGCTTGTTGGAATAATGGAGAAAGTGGTCTTTCTTACAGTCTCTACCTGTTACCAGTTAAAAAAAAAAAGCCTTTTTTTCCTTTCATAACAACGTGGAAAACCTAGAATTATTTTCTAGCCTGTACTGCAGCTTTAGAAGGACCCACCTAAATCACTGGTGTCCTGTTGTTGAATTCCTGAAGGAAAACATCAAATTCCATCAGAAAAGCAGGAAAGCTATTTGCCCTCACCACTCTTCCAGGAAGTTTTTTTAGGCCTGGTGGTTTAATTCCATGTTATGGGTTTACCCTTCCAATTCTCTCCCCAGTTCTGCTGATGGTGGAGCATGCAAGCAGCTGCATGGGGCTTGGTTGCCAGTGGGGGTGAAACCACAACGCCCACCTGACAGAGAAGCTTCCACTCAATCACTTGTTCACTGTCCCTCAGCAGGAGCAGGGAGAGAATCAGAATTAGAAGGACAAAAGCAAGAGACAAAGCTTGAGGTAATGACAGTTTAATAAGTGAAACAAAGCTACACACTTAAGAAAATAGATTTTTTTTAAGGGAATTGATTCTTCACTTCCCATCAGCAGGCAGATGTTTATGTGTTTCCTGGAAGGCAGAGCCTCAGCATGCTTCTTTGGGAAGACAAGTGCAATAATCTCAAATGTCCGTTTTGCTTCTCCTTCTCCCCATTTTTTTTAGTGAGCACAACAATTACATTTGCTTTTTTCACACAGAAATAACATTTCCAGTAGATCTAGTGGCCATCTTATTCTTCTCTTAATCTGTTAGCTGTTATATCTCATCTTCTCCTGAAGATTTACCTTCTAGTTTCCAAGGGTATGACTGCACTTAATATGGCTAAATCTTATCCCACATCAAGAGTTTTGGGCCACAATAATCCAGTTCTCTTGGCCCAGTATCTTGAGCCTCTGCTGTAGCTTCCCAAAATCCTCTTACCAGTAAATCAGTCTGATCCTGCATTTTGTGGGCAGCCCTTTAAAAAATGCATTACACAGTGTTGCACCTGAAACTTTTTTCTCAGGTAGCCCATACCCTGCAACCTGATACTTCTTTCAGTAACATCCATCATAATTTTCTCTTTATCTAATTCTCCCATCATCACCTTATCTACTGATTTCCACTTTTATGCCTTAATGTGGAGCTGCTCTCTGTGAAAATCTACCCAGATGATACCTTCCCGAGGTGGATTGACCTTGGCTGAGTACCAGGTACCCACCAAAGCCACCCTATCATTCCCTTCCTCAGCTGCACAGGGGAGAGAAAATACTATGTAAGGTTCATGTGTTGAGATAAGGGCAGGGAGAGATCTCTCACCAACTACTGTCATGGGCAAAACCAGCTTGACTTGGGAAAATTAGTCTTATTTATAACCAATCAAATCAGAGTAGAAGAAAAGAGAAATAAACCCAAAACTTAAAACACCTTTCTGTCACCCCTACATTTTTCCCAGGCTCATCTTCACTCTGAAATTCTCTAGCTCCTTCCCTCAAGAGATGCAGGAGGATAAGGAATGGGGGCTGTGGTCACGTCATCACACATTGTCTCTACCTCTCCTTCCTCTGCAGGGGAGAACTTCTCACACTTTTTTCCTTCTTCACTACGGGTTTCCCAAGGGTCACAGCCTCCTTCAGGGATTTGCCTGTTCCTGCATGGGGTCCTCTAGGGGCTGCTGGTGGATCTCTGCTCCACCATGGGCTCAACAGAGCACCTGCCTCTCCAAGGTCTGCACTACAGGCTGCAACGGGATAAACTTCTGCTCTGGTGCCTGAAGCACCTCCTTCACCTCCTTCACCTCCTTCTTCACTGACCTTGGTGTCTGCATGTTTGTTCTTCTCACATATTCTCACTTCTCTCTTCAGATGCACTTGTGCAGGTTTCTTTCCTGTCTCCTTAACTCCTAGAGGCACTGCCACTGTTGCTATCAGCTTGACCTTGGTCAATGGCAGGTCCATTTTGGACCCAGCTGGTATTGGCTCTGTCTGACATGAGGGAAGCTTCTGGCAGCTTCTCACAGATCCATCCCTGTATGTCCACCCCCAACCCCTGCTACCAAAACCTGGACACACAAACCCAATACATTATCATGTCTAAATTTCCCATGTCCAAAAAGTCTTTCAGCAAATCAACCGTCACATAAATATGACACATGAAGTAAACCTGTGTTGCAATGTAGCCTATTTTTCACTAACCTAGAGGTCCTTATTAACATTCTTTTTCACTCTGAACTAGATGCCAAAAGAAATCCCTTGGAAATATGTCAATTAAAGCTTTTATATAATCTATCATTCTGTGAAGACTGCATGAACAATTCAGAAGAAGACAAACCCAATTTTCTGAATAAATTATTAATTGCAAATGATTTTAATATCATTTGATATTAATATGACAGTGACTATATCCCTTTCAGCATTTTTATTATCAGGTTTCATAGCAATAATCATTCACTATTGATCATCTTCCAAGGAACCGCGCACATGTGAGTTAAATGAATCTTGACATTGGAAACCCTCTACAATCCCCTTCCTGCCGAGTCTAGGTAACCTGCTCAAAGTCATGTATGTTGTCAGCCTCAAAGACAAGAAAAGAGCTCAGGGCTTCCTACTTTAACATCTCCAAATTCACATTTATCTCCAACATTAAAGTGCAGATGTCATAGTCATGACAGTGCAGCTCCGTGTTCACTGCAGCACATACCAACCATGCTTTCAGAGTGCTCAAAGCTAATTAGTTCCCCAGACTCCTAGATTTTATTATACTGGTCGCTGTAGAGGCTCTATTCCTCTGCTCCTTCACAGTGCAACCTCATCTATAAGTACTTGGCGGCTGGAAGGTACTGATGATCCAGTACAGTTGTCTGTCATATTGTATAAAATTGTCTCATTGTCCTTTGATTGTCCCCCATGACTGTGGCAATTTTTTTTTTCTTTTTCCTTAGATTGCAATTTGCAGTTTATAAGGAACAAATATGACCTATCAGCTATACCTGTGAACATCACCTAGTGAACTGAGATCCTCATGTCTGACTACAGATTTTAGCTGCTGTGAATATTCAAGCAATGCAGTCAGGTGTGTAGTTTAGTCTGGAGTTACTGGATGCACACTCTTCTGAGAAACTTCCGTGGGAGAGGTAGGTTTGTACTGATTGCAGACACTCAACACTGATTTTCTTGAGCAGACAACTATTCCAGTCCAAAATTTGAAATATCTGTGAAGTGTCATTTAGTATCTTCTAACTCAGCTATGTCCTGTTGTTAAAGTCTATATAGGATTCCGTACTCCCGAGGACGAAGCCTAGAGTTTCCTCCACTAACCAGCCATCCAGCCATCAGCTGTGCCATTCCATTGCCACGTCAGCAAATGAAGGCAAAGCACGAACTACCCCAGTGTGCTTTGCCAGAAAAATGATCTCCCTCTGAATAGCTTAATGTAATATCTTAGTCAGCTTTGAAAAATCTTCTGTGCCCAATAGGCATGTGTGTCACTACCCGCTGTGGCAGAGGGCTCTGTGTTCAGGAGCCAACAGCTGCAGCAGTTCAAGATGTCACTGTCCACACCCTTTCCATGGTTTGCTAACACCACTGGCAGCAATGAACGTGCACCTCACCCATACCACAGCCTCACCTGAGCTCATCTTTGTCAGCAACCTAAGCCATAACATGAGCAAACAGGCTGGGCACGAGTCCCTCCAGCTGCTTCAGCTGCTGTGACATCCAGCAAACTGGAGAGCTGACATCCTGGCTGGGAGCTGGGTATCAATTTGTTAGCTGGCCTGTCATAGCTCTAATAAACATGCTTTCTTAGACATTATTTATATCATTTAGCACAGGAAAGTTCACAGCTCAGTGTCAATGTGCCTCATCTGGAATGACAAAGAACGAATATTTCTGATAGTTTTTTTCTGTTTGACTTTCTTATTGCACATGACAAACTAAAATCAGAACTATCTCCCAATTTTCCATAAGGGGCTATGACCAGCACAATTACATTGCCGGGATAACTGGTTTTCAAACCCCCACTTTGTATAAATTTTCTTCTGATGTGGTATCAAAAGTTGTGACTCATTCAAAGTGTTTTTCCTCAACACTAGCTTATATGCTTCCAAACTAATTTCTTCCCAGTAAACTTTACATCTTGAGGGGAATTCTATTATTGCTGCCAAAACTGTAGGTGTTTCTGATGGAGATGAAGTGCTTTATGGCATGATTATCTCAGGTCTACATCGAGCCAAACCATAGAGATGTATTAGCAACATGATAAATATAGAAAATACTAAAGAAGAGAGAGTTAGGAGAAGCCCACCAGGAACAGCTGAAAGAAAACTGTGACAGAATTTGCATATCTCGTACTGTACTCAAGTAGACCAAGAAGAAATGTTGCAATTAAGATTTTACGGACATGCAATTATTACTAGCAAAAGATTAGGTATTATTTTCTGTTTCCTGAGCATTCCACCACATATACTTCTAACATCTTTTAATGAATCAATTTCTGTTGTTTTTACCTTACTTTACTTAGGTAAAATTCTAGCCAGTTAATAACACACTCAAATTCATATTCAGTTTGACAATATATTCAATGAATTGAAAGCTTACTTGGCTTATTGCATAGACTTAATGAAATACTTTAAAAATATTTAAACTGCTATGAGAATTGAGATTCAGACTTAAAATTTGATGTGGTGTCTCTTTAATCCTGTTCATCATTCAACACAATTTGAAATGTTTGGAGTAATTTTCTATTCTTACTGGTAACCAGAATACATTTCTAAAGGAAATATGATATTTGAGTTGCTAGTGTTCCTTTTAAATGGTCAAATGCACACCCACAGACACAGACACAGACAGTATGTATCTGTGACTGCTGGAGCACATCAAGTGAAGTGGCTGGATTTTAGATCCCTGCTGGGAAACACAAACCTGTTGGATGATGTACAATTCTGTCACTTCACTTTGATTCTTCCATGGCAGTTGTAATCTTCTGAAAAAAAAATTGGTCTCATAAATTTATGAGCTGTTTGGCTGAGTTCCTGCAATCCTTCGCCTATGCAAAACTGCCCTCTACTCGAGCTTTGTTATCCAGTAAAATATTACAAAAGTTCTCCACTGATCTCACTCTGTCATGCAAGAACTTTTCCAAGATATTGCCTGCTAGATTTCAGCTTTAACTGGTAGGCGTTAGTATGTTTTCATTTTCCTGAATCAGGCAATGTCTGTCGCAAGAGCAAAACAAGGATCCTTGAGCCAGACTCTTGCACCGCACATGCAAAGAAATTTTTTGAGATCAAAGGAGAATTCTGGCTGGTCTGAAGGGTGATATCACTGTTAATCCTGTTTTATTTTCTGCCTAGTGAGAATGAAGAGCAGAAAACTTTATACACTATACACTGTAAACATAACAGAGGGCATGAGCCTGTCAGCCTATCATTGACACGAGACATGCAGACCTGGATCCTGACAAGGATATTTTGTGAGCAACGGCAATAATGAGGTTTTGAAAAGCACACATTTAAGAGTAATGGATGCTTTAGAGCTGTGCTCCTAGAAGTTGTGATTTAAAAGGCTGGAGCCTTCAGTTTGAGCCACTAAAATTCAAAATGACAGAAACTTACAAAATTTTATTGCTCTGCATTTAATAAAACTTACATTTACAAGCTGTCAGTTTGAAACACTGAATAACTCATCGTTTAGAACACTGAAAACCAGTTTGAATTACTCCTGCAGTCCATTGCTTCCTACTCACAATCTTTCTCAGATACTCAGAATAATCTGTCCATCACACAATTTCCTATCTCTCTTAGTTCATCTTTGGCCCCCAAAATATCTTGGCTTTGAGGGCAGGTCAGGGAAAGAAATGCATCTTGCTGCCATAAAAAAAAAAACAAAAAACAAAAAACACAAAAAAAACCCCAAAAGAAAACAAAAAAACCCAAACAAATAAAAAAACACCCACCAACCAACAAACCTAGGCATAATGAAAAGCTCCCTTTCTGCTTGCTTAATGTGCTAATATAAGAACATTAAGGTCAATGTACCATCTACAGCTTGGTTTCTCTGGCTGTCTGGATTTTTTTGTTGTTAATTTACAGACTCAATTATGTGGACTCTTAAATTCACAGCAGTAGTGGGTGGGAAGGTTAATGAAAAAACACAGAGTAGGAAACTTCTGCTTTATATGTATCTTGGGTAACATTTTTAGAAGAACAAGGATCAAAGACTGTAATTTAAAGAAACTCTCAAGACAGGAATAAATGTACATGACTTTAAGGCACCCCTAAAAATTATGGGATGGCTAATATCCCCATGATTCTGTGGTCTGTTCTAAAACAAAAATATTAAGCCAAATGTTTGGCTCTATATAATAAAAACAGATTATCTAATGGTTTCCAGTGGGAAATACGAGAAAGAGCGTTCATAAAGACTCTGTAATAGTTATGAATTATAAAGACTTCCTCATTTTCAGTATGAACTGAGACCCCAATAGAAACTGTTAGATATTTATTCACATGCCCTCAAAGGGACTGTGCATGGACATTTTTAATTAACATTATTTGCAACGCCTTACTCAAGTTGTTCATTATTAATTTGACATGTTTTGAAGTTCTGACCAGAACGTTTTCATCACTTACTCTAATAACACCATTCGAACATGATTTTAACACTTTTGAAGGGTTACAGTGATTTGCAATCTATACTTATTTTAATGAAGAAAGAAAACAATGTTTAAGTAATCAAGGTCATAACATTAAAAAAAGAAGTCAGGAAACATAAAATAAAGTTTAGCATGGCATTAGGCCTTCTCTGTAAGAAAAAACAAGTGAAAAATAAGGGTAAAATTTGACAGCACTTTTGTATTTTCAGAGATGCCCATTTTGTTGTCATTTTGCTCTTCCCTTTTCATCTGCTCAAAATGTTTTTGACATTTCTTACTGGATATAAAACCTGTTTATCAACTTCACTTCACCTCCATCTGTTCTCACTGGCCTGATGTCTGTGTCTATCAGTTCAAATGATTAAGACAGTAAAATGTCTTTGTCTTGCCTCATTTGAACGATTTTCCTTAGCTTTTCTCTTTCATGCAGTTTTAGCTAATGAAGCCAAAACTGCATGGTGAGTCTGCAGAGATTGGTCTTAGGTCACAGCGTTGGTAGCAAAGGTAGAGATACACAGTAAAGTATTGACACAACCTTTACGTTTGTGTCTGCACAAGATAAATAAATTCAACTAATTTCTTCCTAGAGAATGGCAAACATAACTAGAAGAAGAGTGACCCTGGAGAGACCTGAGAGTACCTGAGAGCTGTACCATGACAGAGACAGAGAAACCTGCTCATCTCCATGAAGATCTCACAGGCTCAAATATATTTAAACGTTGCTCTTTAGCTAGAAGCCAAAATGCTGAAATTTATCCTTTTAAATAAAACGGGCACTTGGCACCTCCCTTTGAGAGCATGTGTTTAACTGTCTCAGCTACACCTTTTACGTTCGCAGCTACACATTTTCGTTGAAATTGTTTTCGTAAATAACAGCTGGAACTGTAGAACACAAGATGGCAGTGTCAGACGCCACTACCAGCAGGGGACTGGGGGACGGTCCAGCAGGATCTCCTGAGAGAGGAGACAAGCAAGAAGCGCTGAGGTCCTCGTCTTTTCTTTAATATCACTGTGGAACAATTGCTAGGAAGAGAGGAGACCTTTCTGTTCCAACAATACCCCAAAAATACTCTGCAGAAGGAGCAAAGATACAGTACACTCTGCAGAGTAGGTTTTGCTCCACACAGTTCACTGAGATCTCCAGGTATAAGGTGGTGTGTTAAGACATAAATTAATATGTATCTTACAAAGTTATCAAGGAAAAGGGACCTTCTGTCTCTGGAACATTGCTTTTCTTTCCTTATCATAGCAGAGAATGAACATATAGGTTCTTTTTTCCTCTCTCTCTCTTTTCTTTTTTTCCCCCCAAAATTTATATATCACCAGTCTCTAGATTGATACATATAGTAAGAGGATAATCTTTGTCAAAAACATATAGGAAATTTCATTTACTAGTTCTTGAATGCCATGATGCTTTTCCTGGTTTTAGGAAGCTCACTGTAATCTATGAGGGTGTGCATATGAAGGTCAGAGTGGAGAAGGCGCAAATGTGATCTAAACCGCGGCAAAAGTCTCAGACAGAAACTGCCCGAAATGGAACTGAGTCCAGACGTCAGCAGAAGCTTTAGAGGAAAATAATTTTAAAGACCCTTTAATCAAACCTGTATGTCCGAAGTGAAGGAAGGTCATTAGCAATTACTGTTCTGCTGAATTTGAGGGATTCTTACAGGGTTGTCCTTCGTGACTTCCTTAGTACTACCGAGCGCCTTAGCCCCAGTCCCACTCCCACCGAGGGACGGGGGTCTATTCCTTTGCGTGATGCCGTTCGGCCCCCCAGGCTTGGAACTGCGGCCCCCCCGGGGTGTGTTTGGCCCTGCCTGAGGAAGGGCCGTTTCAGCCCGGCCAGGAGCGAAGCCCCGCTCCCGGCCGTCAGGCGGTACCCGCTGATTCGCAGTTGCTCTGGTTTTTTAGTATGTACTGGGCTGGCGGTTTGTTGTTGTTTTTTTGGGGTTTTTTTCCCATCATTTTTACCTCAAATTCGAGGGCTGAGAAAGTATTTTGTTTAATTCTCGGGGAAAGTGCAATAACACCTCACACATGCCTTGGAAGTTTAACTAGAAATAAACCTCCTCATCAAAATACCTCCTCAGGAGCCGAGAAACCTCAGACAGGCAATCCCTCTAGTCTTTATTTTAAAGTATATGGCCGACTAAATCCTTGCACTTGCTGGGTTGAAAAGGCTGTGAGAGGCCATTTCCTGCACCTCAGCTGTCCAAAGCGGGGGTCGGTGTGTTTGCCCTTGGCGGGGCCGTTTCGCTGCCCGGGAAGGTGCAGCAGGGCCGGGCGGTGCCGGGCGGCTGCCGGGCCGGATTCAGCACTTTCCCGGCGATGACAGTTCCCTCTGGCCGCCCCGAGCCGGAGCCCGGCGGCCGCGGCCCGGCTCTGCCCCGTCCCATCGCTGTCCCGCACGCCGGCGCTCTCGCCCCGCCGCGGTCGGCCGGCGCTCTGTCGGTGCCCACCGGAGAAACGAGATCATGAGTGGGTTTTGTAGAAGCTCTCGGGGAGAACAGCCTGAGGACTCATCTCATCGGGGTACTGAGAAAGCCCGGGTAATGCCCCGACATGCTCCGATGTGAGACCTTCACCCCGGTAATCACCAGCCCCTGTCTGTCCCGCTGGAAACACGTGTGCCTGCCTGGCCCTGTGCGGGCTTCTCTGTCGCTCTGACTTCTCACTGGGCTGCGTCGGGGAGCAGTGCAATGTGCGGCAGAGCGGCACAACCCCGGATCGGTCTTTGCTTCCTCTCTGCCCGTCCTTGCAACTGCGACTGGGGTATCCACAGTCAGTTATTCCTAACGAAAGAAATGTTTCATGTGACTCTTCGAACGTTAATGCAGCAGAAATACCTAGGGTTTAAGAAGCAGACGCTTCCTGCCGCTCTGTAGAAACGTGGAGTTTCTGCCTTGCAGCACTTAGGCAGGAATGTCGTGCCATCGACATTACGGTGGCGCTTCCATCGTGCGGGGATTAAAGTCGAACAACGGCGGCTTCATTCGTTTATTCACAATAACAAAACCAAACCAAACACAACAAACAAACAAAAACCAAATAAAACCGAACAGCCCCAAAGAAATCACCCAGGGTCAATCCTCACGCTTCCTTTTTGCCAAACGAGACGCAAAACAGGGGTGCATCTGTCCGCAGAGCGTGTGGATGCCCCGACGGCCGGGCCGTGCCGGGCGGCTGGCGCTGGGGCTGGGACGGAGGCGCGGAGCTGCCCATTCTGCTTCCACTGGCTGCACCGGGTCCCACGGAGACACCTTGCATCGTGTGCATCTCGTTCTAGGGGAACTGGGGGTGGAAATACCCCAGGAAACGTGATGGAAGCAATGGAAAGGGACTGAGCGCCCTGTTTGCAGCTGAACTTCCCCGTCACGCTTTGCTGTCTCCCGCACAGAGGACAGTTCAAGGCCGTGGGCCGTGGAAGATCGAAGCACAAATACACGCGGGTTTCCCTGGCCGCGATGGCAGCAAGAGAGGCGGGAAGGGAACAGCCCGCAGGGACGGCCCTGGCTCCCGGACCGAGCCGCTTTCCATCTGGGATTCCCTGAGGCGTGTGAGGGAGCACGGGCAGGCTGCCTCGAAGGGCGCCGGGGCGGGGAGAGGAGAGGAGAGGAGAGGAGAGGAGAGGAGGAGAAGCAATCTTGGGTTTGTATGCATTTTAAAATGACAGCTAGTATTTCAGTTTCAATAAAAATGTGCAAATACATTCAGTGCCACCAATTCATCATTAATTTTAAAGTTAGACAAGTCTGTCATTTAAGATAAATATTGAGGATGAAAAAATATTGAAGGTAACCATTATTAAACTCAATGTTTTGTTGATTTCTTTTACCAGCTGTTTAGGCTAAACTGTGTTTTTTAATGCTCCCAATAAAGAGGAGTTATTACTGCTCTTTCTGCGGGTAGTATAGACATTGGGGAGGTAAGGAGTGTGAGATGTCAGTTTTCATTATAGTTCTGTTAAAGCTCTTTGCTGTCAGGAAAAGTCAAACTGTTTTGCTTCCCTTCTGTGTAAAATTGACAGCTGATAGGTGAAACTTCAGGAATAATTAGTGAAAGTAGCTATGTAAATTCCATTGCGGGAATCAATCTTTCACAAATATATTTAAATTAATACAGTGTCCTTTTCTTTGAACAGTGACAGGGTGCAAAAAGATTATTTTGGAGTCTTTAAAACCATCTAGAAACCTACATTGCCTCTTTAAAAATAAATTACAGCCCACCCCACTCAAGAAGTCACAAAGGGAGAGAGTGATATTTGAAATGAATTTAAAAATTCCTTGAGCATGTTTCCAGCTGTCAAAAATGCATTGAATGTATGCCAAACATATTTCAAAACACTTTCTGTAATTTGAAGTAATTTTTACTGCCAAAATCNCGCCGTCCGCCACGGCCCGTGACGAGAGCTCTGCCGCGGGCTCGCATGGCCCTGCTCATGGCCAGGGGACAGGGGACTGGCGCTCGACCAGTCAGAAAAGGTTTCGCAGGGAGTGGGAGGCAAGAAGCAGAGAGCCGGGCGGGATGCGGCGGCGGCGGGAGGTTGTCCCGAGCAGCCAGCAGGCACCTCCCGGAGGTGCAGGAGAGAAAAGATGGGGAGAGCTTCTGGAACATGTCTTCTGCCAGGCACACGCTGCATCCCGCCTAGCTGCTCCTGTCCTTGGTATGAGGGGATGTCCGGGGACCCGCTCCCCCGGCCCCTCCGCGTTCTCCAGCCCTCAGCCGCTGCCCCCCGCTCACTCCCGCCACCCCTGCCTGGCCGAGGGCTTTGCCACCCCACGGGAAACAACATTCTTCCCGAGGCGAGACCGGTTTGCAAGTAGTTTCCATGTTGCAAATCTTGCATACATTATTTTCCAAGATAACAATGTCGGGGTTTTCCTTTTAAAGTTCACTCCGTACAGAGGGCTTGCGGTAGATTTTTTTTTCCTGCGCCTTCGTTTCTGTTCCTTTTTAGCGAAATAATCTATTCGCAAAAACGAGGTGGTTATTTCAATATCTTTTGGAGGTATGTTGGTAAAACCGTGTTACTGTGCTCCCACGAGCCAATGAGCCATGATCTGACATGGACACCTAAACACAACTTCCCAGTGGCCGCGAATCCACGCAGCAAAAAGCAAAATCTCTCCTCGAAGATCGAGGAAATCTGTCTGCTTCTTTCAGACTTCTTTTTTTTTAATCCGGCAAGTTAGTAAAATTTCGGACAAATTAAAGGAACCTTCATAGTTGCTTGACAAAATCATAGTTGCACACCTGCAGAGTGGGGTTTATAACCAGGGACTGAGCGCATGTGTTCTTTTCTTGTTCTGGTCGCTGGAAAAATGTAGTACGTCCGTAGAAGTTCTCCCTTTGCCTCCATTTTTCATTCGCAACTGAATAAAGAGAACCGCGAATCATCTATTACTAATATTTTTATTATTATTAATAGACCAAGTAAAGACTATTTGTCTCATGCGGTCATTTTGAAGTACTGTGGCACCGTGCAGAACAGAATGGCAATGCCGCCACCTCGGTAAATCCGCGCACGACACGAAGGAAAACATCCCCGTGGCTTCTCGGGGAGCCTGCAGGGCTGCGCACCCCGCCACCAGCCCCCTGCCGCCGCCCGGTATCGCAGTCGAGCGCCTAAAGGCAAGTCCCGAACACGACCTGTCCCTCGCTTTCGCCCCCTGAGCAGAGGAACCCGGCACAAACCCCACCAACCGAGTCCTAGCTCTGCCGACAGCCGGCAGAACCACCTTCCCTCCCTTCCCTTCCTGCCTACCCAGCTTTATTCGTACAGTTTGCAAATCTGTATTATTCCCGCACAAGCCAAAAATAATATTAGTCCTCTCTACGCGCATTTCATCCCTAATTATCACTCGAGTCCTTTGCGACACAAAGCGTTTCTCTGACCGGTTAAAGCGCGGCGCAGATCCGTGGGCAAAGTGATTTACCCGGACCCCGGAGACAAGCAGCGGGGATTTCTCCGTCGGGCGATTTTAACGGAGAGCGGATCAGCGGTGCCGAGCGGGATCTCAGACCACCGGAGCCGACAGGCACAGTCGGCCTCTGAAGCAGCGGGCAGAGGTATTTCTTCAGAGCCTTCACCGCCTGCAGGATTTGCTTTCCCCACAGAGCGTTAGGGAACAACGCCGTTACCCGCGCCCCCGCCCCGAGCAGCGGCTCCTGTCCCGGGAATGTTGGCCCCGGCCCCGGTCCCGGCCTGGCGGCCACCCCCGGCCGCCCCTCTGCCCGGCCGCCGGCGCCCCTGCTCGCACGCTGATACCCTCCAGACGCGGAAAGCTGAAATTCAGAGCCGTCCCTTTCCACCACTTTTATGGTTTTCTACCATTCTTGTTTGGTGTGGAAGCACTGTTTTACTTGTCATTCGGCCGTGCATGAAAAGGCTGCGTGTGGCCTTCCTAGCTTCCATGCTTTTTTTCTTTTTCCCTTTCTTTTTTTTCTTTCTTTTTTAATAATAATAAAAAATGTTTACAATACCTCCGAGCATTTTACCCTGTATTTCTTCTTCTTCTTCTTCTTCTTCTTCTTATTCTTATTCTTCTTCTTCTTATTATTATTATTATCTGTGTCCCTATTCTAGTGGGAAGGACATCGTTTACCAGTTCTCATGGCTCCCTGCACCCCTCTGTAGATATCAGGTAGTCNTCCCTGGGCAGGACGGGACCGGGCGCGGCGCGGTGCCGGTCCCGCAGGCGGCGGCCGCAGCGGGCCCGGGGCTCCCGGGCAGAGCCTGCCGGCCCCGCAGCATCTGTGCCTGCAGCCGGGGGAGGGAGCGCTGCCTGCCCCGCGGCGGTGCGGTGTCCCGGCACTGACCGCCGTGACTCCCCGCCGGGAAACGAGTCATTCGCTCCCTAGTTCACCNGCCGCCCCTCTGCCCGGCCGCCGGCGCCCCTGCTCGCACGCTGATACCCTCCAGACGCGGAAAGCTGAAATTCAGAGCCGTCCCTTTCCACCACTTTTATGGTTTTCTACCATTCTTGTTTGGTGTGGAAGCACTGTTTTACTTGTCATTCGGCCGTGCATGAAAAGGCTGCGTGTGGCCTTCCTAGCTTCCATGCTTTTTTTCTTTTTCCCTTTCTTTTTTTTCTTTCTTTTTTAATAATAATAAAAAATGTTTACAATACCTCCGAGCATTTTACCCTGTATTTCTTCTTCTTCTTCTTCTTCTTCTTCTTATTCTTATTCTTCTTCTTATTATTATTATTATTATCTGTGTCCCTATTCTAGTGGGAAGGACATCGTTTACCAGTTCTCATGGCTCCCTGCACCCCTCTGTAGATATCAGGTAGTCCCTGCGGGTCGCCTTCTGCACCCCTCTCTGTCTCTCCCAGCGCCGAGCCACTGGTGCGGGAGAGACTTCCCTGGCTAGCTTGTTTCAACAGAGGATGTGTTGCTGGCGGCCATCCGTGTCCTTCGGGAGCCCGAGCCGTGGTCTCTTTGCCACCGGGGCAGATTTTAGGCAAGAAGCCACAGGCGCACCTGAGAACCACAAAACGTCTTAACCTGTAGCTCTGCAGCCACCACTCCGCACTCTAACTTTTTTCGAGGATCACCCTGACTTATCGCCAGCATCACCTGGGATGCCAAACACCTCTAGCGGCTCCGGAATGGGGCGACAGGCCTGGGGAAACACCGGATAAAGAGATGGGGATGGTTCTTCAGCCACCCCAAGGGCCTCGGACGGAGGAGCCAAACCCCTCATCCTCAGGGCGCTCCTCTGTGGGCCGTAGGACCTATCTAGGAGGGAGCCGGGGAGGTGTCTGCGGCTGTGGGTGGAGGAGGGCAGCCCTCGTCCGTGGCCTGCCTCGGTCACCGCGATACCCCCCTCCCGGGCCGGGCCGGGCGTCAACTCGCCCTCTCTCTCTCCGCTCCATCCCTCCCTNCCACTTTCTTGCCGCTTTCAGAAAGGTTGGGGGAGGTAATATCCCCGATTATGTGGCCGGGACAAAAAGACCTGCCCTTTCTTTTTTTCCCGTCACCTCGGGAAAAGCCAGGCTGCTCGATGGGGACACAACTGGCAGCGCCCTGGATCTCCAGAGGCCGCGGGGTCTGGCTTTGCGGCAGCCCGGAGGAGCACCCCTGTCCTTGTCTTCGGAGCCGTCCTGGAGGAGCGGCTGCCCCTGTGGCTTGGTGCTGCAGCCCCGGGAGAGCCGCTGGAAAGGCTGCCGGGATTCCCCGCGGCCCGGCCCGGGGCCGCCCTCGGGGCGCGTCGCCGTCCCACTGACAGGAGAAGCGGAGCGGAAAGAAGCCTGCCAAGGCCTGCCGGGGAGAGGCCCTTAACCTCGGGCCACCTTTGGCCCCTGCTCGCGGGAGCCCCTGAGATTGGGCAGGTGCTGCACTGCCGGCGGGGCTGCCTATCCCCTGGTACCTTCTGTTGCTTCTCGTCCTCCCGGGAAAGTGTCGCCGATTTCTATCTGAGTGTGTTTGTGTGTGTGTGTGTGTGTGTGTGTGTGCGCGCGGAACGGGGGGAAAATCAACGTGATTTCCTGTTTTATTACCCTGCGAGGGAGCGGGAGGTAGCTAAATATAGGCAGCCTCCCGGCTGCAGAGTTGGACTCTGCGCCTGTGCGACTGTTTAATACACAAACACAAGCGCCAATGGAGACATATGCAAAGATATACACAATTTACATTACATTTCAACAATCGAATTTCTTGGAGCTGCGGTATTTCCCCCCTCTCCCCCTTGTCTTTACAAGATTTCTTTTTTTTTTTTTTTNTTTTTTTTTTTTTTTTTTTTTTTTTTTAAGACTAGAGCTTGCCCATGGTCAGATGGAAAATTATTCCCACGGCCCCTGTACGATTCGAGGTTTGTGAGAGAGGATGAAATTGGGACACATGGTTAGGGAGATTATTTTAATATAGCAGCCGTGTATTTGCTGAGGAGCTGAATGCGTGTTTGAGCGTGTGTGAAGAGAGCATGTTAGAGCCCAGGTTTTGCTGATGGCTTAAACGTTGAAAATAGAGATAGATTCCTTTGGCCTCGGTACAGTTACACACGTGTTACTGGGGATTTTGCCATTAAGAAAAAATAAAGGACAAATAGAGTTTGCTTTATATTTCAAAAATCAAAATTATAAAGAAAAACAGGAATAGAAACGCCTCAAGTTCCAGAAAAGTTCTATTGAAATATCGATTAAATTTTTCCGATATCAAATACCGACGTTTCTCAAATACCGGATTTTGTCAATGTCAAAAGAAGACACTGTCGATGCGTAAATGTTCGATATTAAACACGAATACTAAAATTCCGGGCAACTTTACTCGGATCAGCTTTTGTAGCAACTTCTATCTCGAGTAAAATGCATATTAGTTTTACCTGGTCCATAGAAAAATTATTTGACACTTTATTCTGAGCCTGTTACCCAGTGTTACCACCCAAGGAATCTCTAATAACTGTTGCTTCCCTTTTATATCAGGAGGTTCCCTAGAGCACAACATCCGTTAGCAAGCACGAATCAAAATAATACCACACGGTGACCTACGGGGGAAAATAATTAGGCTTAGAAATAGTCCTCTCCCTCGAAGATAGGGCCCGATAGGAACCACAGCCGGCTTTGCCGAAAGGCACTCCCGCCAGAGACAAAGCCCATGCTGGTGTGAGCAGTACCATCGAACCTGAGATGGGAGTCAGCGGCTCGGTGCCTTGTACGGGGCTGCAGGCAGAGAGGCGTCCCCAGGGGCCAGGAAAAAGCAAACTGCGGGGCAGCGGTGGCACCTCTCTATCTCCGCAAGTGCACAGGGGTCCAGATTCTGCCGTCCCAAAGCTTCATTTTTTCAGGAAGGAAAGTGTTAGGAATGTCGGAAGGAAATAGGTACAAAAAAAAAAAAAAAAANAAGAAAAAAAAAAAAAGAGATAGGAGCATCGGGCCAAATAAATGTCAGTCCTCCCGTATCTGCCAAGGGACTGCAACATCTGGAGTACTCCTTTCGGCAGCAGGACCGCCGACGCCCGGCACAGCTGAACCAAACCCAAAGCACTTCCCCCGGTGTCACGACGGCTGCCGGCTTTGAGAACAGAGAGCTCGTCCCCAGCCCGTGCTGGGGCTGGCGCAGCCCACGGGCAGCCACTGCGGCCGAGTGCTGCTGGAGGTGCCAGCCCGGGGACATCGAACCTGCGGGGTGCCTGGGCAAAGCGAAATGACAGCAAGGGAGGGCCGGAGCGAGGGGCTGACAGGGAAACAGCGCGGCTGCATCTCGGGGAGGCTTGCGAGCATAGCGGCCGGAAAGCGATGGGGCAGCAGGGGCTCCCTGCAAACCCCTCCGTGCCCGGGAGCCGAAGCGAAAGCCCGTGCGAACCAGCGGGAAAGAAGCCGGCGGTGATGAGGAATCAGCGGCGCCTGTGAGCGTGGTCCGGGCCGGGCTCCACCGGCGCACAGACACAACTGCAGCCGCCAGCGGGTCCAGTCCCTCCGAGCGCGCTGCCCGGCCCCGGTCCCCCGGGTGAAGCTGCTCACCCCGAGGCAGCCTGCCCTCCCCTTCGGGCAGCGCCGGCCTCGGCCGAGGCGCCGGAGGGCAGCAGCCGACGGCGGGGAAGAGCCGCCAGCACCGCGCCGAGGGCCCGGCTCGCAGCAGAGGCTTGCAGGAGATTCAGTCCGAGGCGGGAGGCTGCCCCAAGCGGCTATCGCGGCTCTGTCGGGATACAGACGGCCTGGGCAGTCTCGTCGAGGTCGCTGAAGCCCCCTCTTGCAGCCCAATCCTGAGCCCGCGCCCCCGGTCTCTCTGCCAGGCTACAGCGGAGAGAAAACAATCCACCGACCCACGCGCTTTCCCCGGGATCCGCCAAGGCTTTAAAGGGGCACGGCCCGCGGCAGAGGGGCCGCAGCCTGCACGGTGGGGCCGCCATCGACCGGGAAAAGCAGTTCGAGGTCCCCGTGGCTCCTCCGACTGCACCGCGTCCTCACCGCCACCAGCACCCGTAAATTCAGGCAGTGATCCCGGCTCTTCGGCAGACGGGGGATCGCTCCATCTGGGACAGGCGTTACCGAAGAAGGGATTAAGGCGCCGGGCCAGAGCTCCTGAGAGCCTCCCAGAGAGGGAACGGGAATCAGCGCTGACCGGTGCAGCCGGGCAAGGCGGCCCAGAGTCTCCGCCAGGCCCCACGATCCTCCTCACAGTGTAAGTGGGAAAAGGAGAGGTGCCTGCTCCGGGGAAAAAATATCACCGGAGAAATCAGTGTCTGCTCTCAGGAATGACACAAGCAGCAGAGGTAAGTGTTAAACTAAAGTTTATAAATTAAAAAAATAACAACAAAACAAGTACAGCGGGTAGCTTACAAACATTCACAATTCATTTGAAGTAAATAATCTAGTTGAGTGCACAGTGCCATGAAAAGAGGAATGGGGTGGGGGTGGGAGAAGGGGAGAAAAAAAGCAACGAGTTACCTCAGAAGAAAGAGACTGTAATTACATTGCTGAGCAGATCAGAAATCCCCACCCCTGGAGGAGAGCTCTGCAGAAGAATTGTGAAAGGCACTGATGGTATTAAAGTATTTCCTGTTACATCGATTTCTTAAAAAGCCTGACTAGAAATATTCACATTGAATATAAAAATAACAACAACTTTAATACATCTGGAAAGTGCGAAAAATCTGTAACTCCTCCCTCCCCTAACACGGAAAGATCTCAGGAAAAAGGAAAACAAGAAGTCAGGAGTTTCGATATAAGTCTCACCCTTTTGTGACATATTTTATCCTTTGCCAGGGATCATGGAGTACAGGAAAAACATGGGAAACAAGAGCGGGGGACCTGAAAGAGGCGGCTTCCATACATTCAGCACCACACAAGGCACACTCAGTTTGCAACAAGTCTGAAGACCAAGGACTCAGACGACAAAAATAATCTTCCTTACAATCCACTGAGGCAGTCCTTGATCTCCTCTTTTGAGCTGCATTTGGTTTTGCGGGTTGTACTTTTTTTTTCCTGTCCTTTGTTTTCTCTCTTTTTCTCCACACAAGATCGAGTCTCTACCGATCCGAAGCAAAATAAAACAAACAAACAAAAAGTCTACACCAAATACACTGACAACATGGATACCATGAACAAGTTGTGCCGAATCGCGAGAGTCCTCGGCTGGCGGGATGGGGACAGGGTGAGGGTCAGGGTGGGGGTGGCCAAGAAGTCCTACGTTGAAAGAGGAGAGGGTGAGGAACCATCCAAAAATATTATTAATAAAAATAACAATAAAATAATAATAAATACTGTCCGAGGCACTGAGAGCTGCAGCTGGGGCTCTGGATTTGAGAAACTGAACGGATGGATTGATGGATGGGGGTGGCAGAGGGAAGACGGGTTTCCTGGCTGCCAGTGTGCATGGGGGAGCGTCGGGGCCGCGGGGCTGTGTATGTGTGCCTCTCACTGGGTGCCGGCGGCTGCGGCACAGGTGGACAGAGCCCACCCGGGAAGGCAGTAGTAGGGGTAGTAGTAGGATGGCTGGAGGGAGAGCAGCGAAGGCGGCCGCAGCACCTCGCCGGGGTGGTACTGTCTCTGGTCGTCGCGCACCAGCACCTTGACGGCCACCTTCTTGGCAGCGGGGGCGGCGGCCAGGAGGTCGGCGGCCATCTGCCGCCGCTTGGTCTTGTAGCGCCGGTTCTGAAACCAGATCTTCACCTGAGTCTCGGTGAGCTTCAGCGAGGCGGCCAGGTCGGCCCGCTCGGGCCCCGACAAGTAGCGCTGGTGGTTGAAGCGCCGCTCCAGCTCGAAGACCTGCGCGTGGGAAAACGCCGCGCGAGAGCGCTTCTTCCGCGGTTTCGGAGCCGCCGCCGCCTCCTCCTCCCCCGGCAGCAGATTCCCGCACTTGCCCGCTCCGTCCTCTTCCTCTGGAGGGCTGCGATCTGCGGGCAGGGCGAGAGGACGGCTGTCAGGGCAGGCAGGCACCCGGCGAGGGGCATTCCCGCTCCTCGCGGGGCCCGGACCCGCGCACAGGCGGCCGGGCGCGCTCCCTGCGGCCAGTTCACGCGGA